>OX411730.1:30000-37500 GCA_948252095.1 Dicycla oo | reverse complement strand
GTGTTTGTATGTGAAATGTGTGTATTGGTTGATGTGGTTGACGTTTGTGTGGTTGTGGCTGTGTTTCTTGGTGTTGCATGTGTTGCGTGTGTTTGTGTAGATGGCCGATTTCGCAAGGGCGCGTCCGTTTTGTTGGCCCGTGCTGCGGTTTTGGCAACTTTGCTCGCGAATGCCAAGAATGGATTCCTTGTAGCCGGTCTCTCCATGATGGTGTGGAGTGTGGACTGGCTAAGCTGGGTCTCAAACTTTACTTCCAGCTCCATTCTTTCTTGGCTGAATCTGGGGCATTCGAAGAGCAAGTGCCAGACTGTTTCTTCGCAACTGGGGTCACAGACGCACGAGGGACTATCTTTGAGATGGAATCGGTGGAGATACGCTGAGAATCCTCCGTGTCCTGTGAGGACTTGTACATGGACCGGTGTGAGCGCTACGTCTCTGAGTGTCCTTTTCGCCGCTAGGACGTCTGGGAAGAACACTCTTGTGGCCGCCCCTGTACTTGAGGACTCGTATCGCGCTTGCCACTTCTTGATAGTCCCCTCCCGTATCTTTTTCCTGACGTACGATACGGGGACCTTGTTGTAGTCTGCTGTCTCGGTGTTTAAGGCTGCCTCCTTGGCAAGCTCGTCCGCTCTCTCATTCCCGACTGTTCCCACGTGGGCCTTGAGCCAAAAGAACCTCACCTCTCTGCCCTCCTCTCGGATTTCTCGGACGCTTCTCTTTATCTGAAGTGCCAGGTGGTGAGTGACGGACGGTCTCCGCAGCAGGTCAAGTGACGATCTTGAGTCACTTAAGATGCTTACGGAGTCCGCCCTAGATTCTTCTGCCATCCTGACGGCTCTATAGAGAGCGTACATTTCCGATTGGAAGACTGAGTTGTGTGGCTCCAGGCCAAAGGTGCTGAACGTTGACTCCTTACCGCTTTCCCACCAAGTTAGGGCAGCGCCAACTTTCCCCTCGATTTTGCTGCCGTCGGTGTATATTTGGGGACCGATTACTTGATGGGTTTCCAGGGTTTCGGGAGTCAAGTCCTCTAGGCGTGCGTACTCAGTTGTCGTGAGTAGCGATGGATGGGGATTTTGGGAGTGGTGCACGTTGCACTCCAGCTCGCGGCCCGGTGGTATAAACTCATGGGAATGACCCTTTCTGATCTTAAAAAGGGTTGCTGCCTCGATTACCCGGAGATCTAGTGGGAGTTGACCTGACAGAATCAGTGCCGATGTTAGAGATACCGTGCGGTATGCTTTGCAGATCTTCTGCGCGAAGCCTCTCTGCAGTGAGTCAAACTGATTCCTTGTCATCAGTTTCTCAGCTGCGGGGGCCCATGCGCTCGCCGCATACATCACGATAGGCTCTATCACCGACACGTATATTGTCCTAATTATCTCTGTGTTGAGACCCCAAGTCACCCTCGCCGCGCACGCTAACTGCTTGTAGATGTCTGCGGCCTTTCTACAGACCGCCGAAACGTGCGCGTTGAAGGTGAGTTTAGAGTCTATAATAAGACCCAACAGCTTGACCTCTTCGACTAGGCTCAGCCTCGTGCCCGACATGTAGAGTATCGGGACGTCGTATTTTAGCTTTCTCGTTAGCACCATCGCATTGGTCTTGTGCGCGGCGAAACGCAGCTTATTTTGGACGCCCCATTCCGATACTATGTCTAGCGCGTTGTTGGCTGATTGCTGGAGGGGACTGGCTGCAAAGTCCGAGAGAACCAGGACAACGTCATCTGCGAAGGCTTGACAGTATACTCCCTTACTAGCCATCTTGTGTAGGAGCGAATCTAGGATAAGGTTCCAGAACGTCGGACCGGCAATTGAGCCCTGGACGCATCCTTTCGTGGTACCCTTCTCGCTAGTCGCTCTGGCGTAGTTGACCCTGATGTTACGGTCTTCCAGGTATGAGGTGACGAGAGCATAGATGTTTTTGGGACAGTTCTTGACTACCATCTGTGTTTTGAGTGCTGGCCACCACGCGTTATCGAAGGCCCCCTCTATGTCCAATGATATCAAAAGCACGATTTTTTTGGCTTTGATTTCGGCTCGTAAGTGCCCCATTAGAGCATAGAGGGCGTCCTCGGTTCCGCGCTGTGGCATGAATCCGTACTGGTTTGGGTGCAGTGTGGGGAGGAAGTGCCACTGCAAGCGACCAACTAGGAGTTTCTCGACGATCTTTCCTAGGACCGAGAGCAGACCGATTGGCCTGTACGACTTTGCGCTGGTGTAGTCGTCCTTTCCTGGCTTGCGGAGAATGCACACGTGGGCGACCTTCCACTGCTTTGGGAAGTGTGACAGCGACAAGCACGTGTTGGCTATCGCTAAGAACACCTCCCTGTCGCAATTTATGGCCGCTGTGCAGATGTCCGCCGTCAATCCGTCGGGACCGGGGGCTTTTTTCGGATTTTGGTTTTGGAGAACCATTTCCAGCTCCGCGGCCGTGAAGGGTGGATCGTCGGCGGACAGTCCTTGGGGATGTTTCTTCTCCGCTAGCCTCCTCAGGCTCGTGTGGTATGGTTGTTCGGCATCCGTTGAGTCGTCGGGGTAGAAGGTTTTTGCCAGAAGATCCGCTGATTGCTCCGGGCTGAGTGTTTCGCCAGCGGTGTTTCTCAGGAGGGTGTCATCCTGTCTTCTGGCTGTCTTCCTTAGTACCCTGTAGATGCCGTCCCACATGCTCTCTCGGTCCTGCTTCGAGCAGAACTCCTTCCAGTTTGCTGTGGCTGCTTCCGTTGCTGCTGTTGTGTAGATGTTTTTAGCCAGCACGTATTCCTGGATGGTGAAGTGTCTCCTGCATGCAGCTGCATTTCGGATCCTTCTCTTCTTCGTCAAAGCGTCTTTTTTGAGACGAGCTAGAGAAGGACTCCACCATGGGGGCTTGTTGTTGTGTTTTGGCAACCCCAGTTTTGGGATCGCTTCCTCGCATGACTGGTGAATGTTTTTGATGTAATTTGTGATCAGGGTCTCCAGATCCCCTGGGCTCGAGATGGTTGAGACTCTAGCTGGTGTAATGTCACTGTTCGCCAGGCTGGCCTTGAAGTGCGCGCTGAAGTCAGACCACTTTGCCTTCTTGGTGTTGTAGATGCGCGTCGAGATTGGCCTTAGGGGTTCCAAGGTCTTGTCTAAGCGCATCGAGAAGGTAATTGCGTTGTGGTCTGATGTCGTCAGGCTTCTTTCTACGCGCCACTCCTCGACCCTGCCCAACAGCGACAGACTGCATGCTGTGACATCGACGATGCTTGTACACCATCTGTCTCCTCTGTAGGTCTCAAAAGTTGGTGTTTGACCCATGTTTAGGATGTGGAGATCCTGTTCGTTGAGAAATGCGTTATACGACGCCCCACGGTGGTTTTCGGAAACACTTCCCCACCACTGACTCCAGGCGTTGACGTCTCCTCCCACCAGGATGTTGTGTGTTTGTAGTTTGTTCATTGTGTGGTGTGTTACGGAAAGGTATGGTTCAATATCTTGGTCACCTTCAAAATAGACCGACAGTGCCCCGAAGCTGAGCTGGCCCACCTTCAGCAAAACGGCGGCGATGTTCTCGGTCACAAGCTGGGGGTCGTGGATGACCTCCAGGTTGTCCCCGAAAACAACGATCGCCGCTTTTACTGGCTTTTGGCGGTTGAGGCTGCACTGGATGACTCTCGTGCCGGGGGTTTGTTTCATCACACCTGTTCTTCCTACGTAGGGCTCTTGAACAAGTGCTACTGAAACTCCCTTTGCCCGAGCCGCCATGTGGAGCTCTTCTGTGGCCAGCTTGGAACGCTGAAGATTAACCTGGATGAAGCGCAATCTTGCTGTCGGTCTTGTTGCGTTTTGAGAGGTGACTGGTTGGGTGTTTGGTGTGTCATTGCCCTTAGCAATAGGATACGCGCGATCTCGCTATGCCATCCCACTTTTGGCGTTCCTGGCAGTCTTCGCTGAACGCTGTGTGTGCCAGGTCGCTGCCCTTCCCGTATGTCGCCTTGCAGTTTGCGCATGTGGGCAGTTTGCCGTCCTCTCGAGTGTGACAGTCCCTTATGTTGTGTGAGCCGCTGCAATAGCCGCAGATTTCTTTCGCGGCCTTGCATATGGACTTGTTATGTCCATACGCAAGGCACTTTGTACACTGGACAAGGGGGGACTGGTCCTCAATCGAGCACCGCTTGATGCCCACATGGACCTTCTGCACTGAAGTAAGTTGTTTCCATAGTTCCGGGGAGAGCTCTAAGACAGGATGGCATTCGTGAGGGTTCCTCGCGCGCTTCCTGTATCTCATCTTTATTGTCTGTCCTTCCACAGCGATGTTTTGCAGAAGATGTTGGTTCTGCGCTTTAAGGAGATCAACGATCTCCCCATCGCTGTAGCTGGACAGGACACCTTTGATGCATACTAAGGGGTTTTGGGGCTTCGGCTCCTGGACCTTGAGCCCTGAGTTCGACTGGACCTGATCTTTGATCTTTTTCAGGTCCGTTTTGCTGGCGCACCTGAGGACCACTTTCTGGTTCCGCGCCTTCCGCACCGTGTCGACTCTGGCTCCGCTTGTCTTGAGGTCCAGGGCGGTCCTGATCCTCTCGATCACGTTGTCCCCGGTGTGCCGAGGGTCCGTCGACGAGACGATCAGGGTGTGGTTGGACTGTGTAGGTGGTTTTGGGGGCTTGGGTGTGCTGGCGACCTGGGCAAAGGTTTTGGGGCCCTGTTGGTGTTGCTGCGGTCTGTCCGCTTTGCCCAGGTCCGCTACCCCTTTTTCTATATTTTGGAGCGTCTTTTTTACCTCCACGACTGCGAGTTCCGCTTCCAGATTCGCCGCCGGAGGCGGCGGGTTTTGCGGTTCCTTGTCTCGCAGTACGCGGAGATCCGCCGAGACGATCTCCAGCCTCTCTGATATAGGTCTAAGGTGTGGGGTGATGTCGATTTGTGGGTGTGGTGGTGGGGGGGAGGCTACGGGCCTGTTGGCTATGTCCTGTAAGTGTGCGTGTATTTTTGTAATCTCCTCCTCGAAAGCCGCGGTCGTGAGTAGGCCTGCGTCCCGGCTACTTGGGTCCGTGTGTGTGTTGCTTGGCTGGTTGAAGTCCTCTTTGAGCCTCTCCAGAGCTTTCCGGAGCACATCCAGCTGGTTGGAGATGCCGGTGATGTTCGTATCCAGGCGTGAAAGATCAGCCCCCAGGGTTTCCCACTTGGGGTCCCCTGGAGCCCTTGCACATTCCCGTCTGGTCCTTTCATGCTCCTTTTGGTTCGTGAGGCTCGCAGTTTCAACGTTGCCTTTCAACTCCTTGATGCCTTTGAGAGCATCAAGGGTCTCATGGCCAAGCCATTCCCGGATCCCTTTCGCCTCCTTCTTAGTGTCCGAGACGTCCGTCCGCAGGAGGGAGAGCTCCACCTTCATAGCCATAAGCTCCCGAGTGTGAGCTCTCTCGACCCGCACAAGCTCTTGTGCGTGTCGAGAGCGCTCCTTCTCGAGGTTGTACTTATGGCGTGCTCTCGAGTCTGCCAGCGATAGGGACACCTCGTACAGCCCTTGCAGGCATTCGTGGGCCGTGGCCTTGCACTCTCGCTTCATATTTCCCGCGGCTTCCAAGGCGTCTTTTCCCTTTTGGAGGAGGTCGTTTGCCTCTCTCGTGGCCAGGTCCATCTCCACCCCTGTGCCCCTTCTCGGGGTTCTATAAAGAAGACTCGGTCTTGCAGGTTGGCTCCCTGCTGAGGCCACCGAGCTTTCCTCGTCCGAGATGATCTGGCGGGGGGGGGAGATGCCACACTGCTCCCAGTTTATAACTATTTCTGAGGCCCTGATGTTGGTCTCTGGGGTGCGAGTCTCTGGCGCCAGTGGCAGCGGTGGAGTCATACTCGTCACTTCCGACTCCGACGCTGCCTTCGTCGCCTGTGGCCTCTGCGATGGACGCGCCGACTTTTCTGAGGCTACCGACTTGGCCGTGTTCTTGAGGACCTTCTCCCTTAAAGTTGGTGGGGCTTTCGCGGCCTCCGTGGTCGCTTTACGGGATGTGTTGGACGCTTTGGAGGACATATTTAGGTGTGTATGTGTGTGGAGGGAATTAATTCTACGATGACTTATGCTACGTGTGATGCTGTTTAGTTATTAGACTATGCCTGTGATTTATTGTGTGTATGTATATATATATATATAAAAATTTTTTTTTTTTTTTTTGGGATGAACTCACGGAAGTTCCGCTGCTGGTCTGCGTCGCTGTCCGGTGAGGAGTCCGATAATTGCTTGGCTCGATGGTCGCTGATGGTGGATCTCAGTGGGACCCTGCTGTGCCGCTGGATTGATGTTGGTGTGGGTGCCGAATTTCGTGTTTTTGTTGGGGCCAAGTTGTAGAGCTTCTTGCGCCCTTTCAAATGAGCCCAAACTCGGCTTTGTAGCTCCAACGGGTGCGAAGTTAGACTGCGGGGGGGTGAGGTAGCCCCGAGGGGGGAGGGGGAGGGGGGGAAGGTTTCGTGGGGAGACTTAAGAGGGGGGGTGAAGGCGGGGGGGGGGGGGGGGGGGGGGTCTCGTGGGGCGACTATTGAGGGGGGGTGAAGGAGGGGGGTTGGGGGGAGGGGGTCTCACGTGGGAGTCGTGAGGGGTCTTGTAGTGAGGGGTCTCGTAGTGAGAGGTCTCGTAATGAGGGGTCTCGTAACGAGGGGTCTGTTAGGAAGGGGTCTCTTATAGTGTGGGGGTGGGAGTAGTATTGGGGGAAGGGGGTTGATAGTGGTTAGGTCTTGAGGGATGCTTTTTATGGAGGGGGGGGGGGGGAGGTTAAGTGGGGGGGGGGGGGGCTGTTCAGGCTGTTGGTGTCTCCTGTAAGGTCCTGGAGTCCCAAGTCAGATGAGCCCAAACACGGGGGGGGTGGGATTAAGGGTTGAGGAGTTCCCTCGGGGCTTACCTGGTGTGAGCCGTGGAGTCGTCACGCTGGTGGATGGTCTGCAGGCAGATTCCTCGGCCGGCTCCGGAGTCTTCAGTCAGGGCTGGGAACGTCGGGTGTACGTCACGCCTCGTGGTATAGAAACACGTGGGGAAAAAGTGAGGTTGGTTTATGCACCAAAACCCACGTGTTTTGGCGATCTTCACGCCTTAATAACTCCCTGTTCCCTGGTCCGATTTCGACGATCTTGGTGTCGTTAGATTGGCCTCTGCTGCGTCTTCCGGGATTATTGTTTGCAGAACGACTCCACTAACCTTGGCTGCGGTATTAAGCTGCAAAGTTCCCGGGGTCCTGCTCCGCAACCCGTTGCTCCAGACACTTGCCCACACGGATCCTGGTGATTTGGCACTACACAATTCCACTGATATTTGTTTTACGCTAATAACTCAACACGTCTATTTTTGGCGAATTTTTGACGCGGAGGTGATGTTGTATGGACGATATTATATCGGTTACTGGGTTAGGTTAGGTTAGGTTAGGTTAGGTTAGGTTAGGTTAGGTTAGGTTAGGTTAGGTTAGGTTAGGTTAGGTTAGGTTAGGTTAGGTTAGGTTAGGTTAGGTTAGGTTAGGTTAGGTTAGGTTAGGTTAGGTTAGGTTAGGTTAGG
>OX411730.1:0-27500 GCA_948252095.1 Dicycla oo | reverse complement strand
GGGACTTCGCTAGCCCAAGCAGGGCCTCCATAACGGCTTTGTCTCGATGCTGCATGGCCGTCTTAAGGTTGTATTCGACGACCATTTTAGTCGGCGCATCCATCGCCCTCTTCGCAAAACGGCCCGTGGCGTCATCGGCGTCGTCGGTGTAATAGACGCAACTGACGGTATGTCTGGACACCGCCACTACCGCGTGGGAGATGCTGTCGTGGATCTTGAGCCTTCTGGACTTGGTGTTGATGATAATCACGCTGTCGTAGGTCAATCCCTGAGCCTCGTGTATGGTCAACAGGCGCGACCCTTCGCCGGATCCATATCCCTGGTTCGCAAGAGAAGCTTTCTCCTCCTGCGTGTGAACCAGGAACAGGGTGTTCTGGGCGTTTGCCGGTATTTGCGCTCCTGTGTAACCTTTCACCCTCAGGGAGTGAACCCGCGACAGCGATGACTTGGAGGAATATATACCGGAGTATATCTCCCTCAGTGCAAACGCTACGTCCATTGGATTGCGGTGAGTGCAGAGTAGCTCCTGGGTGATACCAGCCACCAGGTCTGGACGGGTATACCTTAATTTGAAAAGGTTCTGTCTGTCGAGAAATGGAAGCTGGTTAACGTCTCCGATAAGGACAAGCTCGCTTGCTCCAGACAACTTTACTGCCATGACTATTGCCCCAAAGTGGTTCATGAGCGCCTCGTCTACCGTGAGACGGTAGCATTTGTCTTGGCTCCTGAACCCGTTGGCTAAGATTGAGGCCATAGTGCGCACCTTGGTCTTAACTCGGTCTCCTAAACGGCCCGCGAGTTTTACCCTAAGATCTTTGGCAGCTTCGGTTGTCGTGGTGACTACAACGTCCTTGTCCCCATCAAAGTGCTTCACCACCCAGGTGGTCTTGCCGCAACCCGGGACTCCGTTCACCCACCTGATATTGGGTACCGCCCAACTTTCCTGTGATGCCGGGATATCTGAGGTCCCCAAAATAGACTGTGCCATTTCAAGGATCTTATCATCCGGCATGATTTTGGTACATTTGGCGGTAACCACTATCGGGTCGTCATTTGGCGCACTGAACTTTTGTTTGCCTGAGAGCTCCGTTGCCTCCTTGTCCAGGGTCACGAACCCACTCGTCCCACTGTAGGCTGCCATGTACGACCCCGTCATTTCCCCTTTGATGACTTGGGATGTGACATTGTCGTACACGGCTGCCCCTGCCTCCTCGAGCAGTACCCTTAACAGACCTTCTGTGCCTCTCTGGAAGGTCTGCAGGATCTTCCTGCATGTCATGAGATTGACCTCTCTGGTCGCTCTCACGACTGCTACGTACTCGAGGAAAGCGCTCCTTACGTGGTCCGTGGTTCCCGAAACAACTGCGAGGGTCGGCGGGCTGACTTGCCCCTTTTCCGCTCTTGTTGGCGTAGGCTTCTGCGGGGTTGGTTCCTTTGGTGACTTCTTAAAGAACCTCTCCACTGCTGTTTCCTGTCTTGTTGAAGCACGGCTGGTGCTTGGGAGCAGTGCACTGAGGAAAGTGCCGAAGGCTTTCAGGCGACTCCTCGACCGGGCCCGGTCCTCCGGGCTAGTAGTGCTCTGCTCCTTTGCGGCTTTTTCGGCTGCTGCCTTCTGCTGGGCCCTTTCTGAGCCGCTCAGAGTGGTAGGGCTTGTTGTGGGGCTCGTCGCGCTGGCCGTTGGACTCCGGGGGGCTTTGAGGAAACTCAGAGATTCCCCTCTGTCCTCGTAGACCACTACCTCATGATGTTCTGAGGCCTTTAGACACCCGAAACGGTCTGCGACGTCCCCTCTTTCCCCTCCTACCACCATTGCGTCCACACTTATTGTTCGGGCACTGGGTGCCGTGTACTCTCCCGCCTCCCTGATCCTCAGAAGCAATGAGCTTGCCTGAGCAAATGGAGTCGCCTCTCCCCACTCGAATAGTGCGATCGTTTTCCCTTTGAATCGCATTAGACGGCATCGGTGAGAGGCCACTTCCACTCGAGGCAATGCAGCATACTTGCTGCCCTTCATGCTCGTTTTAGTGGTGCTTCCGTTGATCAGGGCGGCGAGGCCTGGTGATATTGGTATTCGGGCCGCAGCTCGGCTTGAGCCTATGCAGAAGCTTATGCCCAGCTTTTCCTGGTCTCTGTTCATAAACAGAGCGACCCCTCGCAGTCTGATCCCTGGGACTCCGTCTCCTCCGCATGCCAGAAATTGTGTGGTGGGCATGGTACTAGGGGCTGGTTGTGGACTGGGTGTTGTTGCTGCTACTGCTTCCGTTGGGGCTGGTTGTAGGTTGGTGTTTGTATGTGAAATGTGTGTATTGGTTAATGTGGTTGAAGTTTGTGTGGTTGTGGCTGTGTTTCTTGGTGTTGCATCTGTTGCATGTGTTTGTGCAGATGGCCGATTTCGCAAGGGCGCGTCCGTTTTGTTGGCCCGTGCTGCGGTTGTGGCGACTTTGCTCGCGAATGCCAAGAATGGATTCCTAGTAGCCGGTCTCTCCATGATGGTGTGGAGTGTGGACTGGCTAAGCTGGGTCTCAAACTTTACTTCCAGCTCCATTCTTTCTTGGCTGAATCTGGGGCATTCGAAGAGCAAGTGCCAGACTGTTTCTTCGCAACTGGGGTCGCAGACGCACGAGGGACTATCTTTGAGATGGAATCGGTGGAGATACGCTGAGAATCCTCCGTGTCCTGTGAGGACTTGTACATGGACCGGTGTGAGCACTGCGTCTCTGAGTGTCCTTTTCGCCGCTAGGACGTCTGGGAAGAACACTCTTGTGGCCGCCCCTGTACTCGAGGACTCGTATCGCGCTTGCCACTTCTTGATAGTCCCCTCCCGTATCTTTCTCCTGACGTATGATACGGGGACCTTGCTGTAGTCCGCTGTGTTATGTCCTAGAGCTGCCTCCTTGGCCAGCTCATCCGCTCTCTCATTCCCGGCGGTTCCCACGTGGGCCTTGAGCCAAAAGAGTCTCACATCTCTGCCCTCCTCTCTGATCTCCCGCACACTTCTCTTGATTTGGAGTGCCAGGTGGTGAGTCACAAACGGCCTCCTCAGCAGATCAAGTGACGATCTTGAGTCACTCAAAATGCTTACGGAGGCCGCCCTAGACTCCCTTGCCATCCTGACAGCTCTGGAGAGAGCATACATCTCAGATTGGAAGACAGTGTTGTGAGGCTCCAAGCCGAAGGTGCTGAACTTGGTCTCCTTCCCGTTCTCCCACCAAGTTATGGCAGCTCCGACTTTCCCCTCTATCTTGCTGCCATCGGTGTATATTTGGGGACCGATTACTTGGTGGGTTCCCAGGGTTTCGGGGGACAAGTCCTCCAGGCGTGCATACTCTGTTGTTGTGAGTAGCGCTGGGTGGGGAGTTTCGGAGTGGTGCACGTTGCACTCCAGCTCGTGGCCCGGCGGTATGAACTCTTGGGAATGGCCCTTTCTGATCTTAAAAAGGGTTGCGGCCTCGATTACCCGGAGATCTAGGGGGAGTAAGCCTGACAGGATAAGCGCCGATGTCAGAGACACCGTGCGGTATGCTTTGCAGATCTTCTGCGCGAAACCTCTCTGCAGTGAGTCAAACTGATTCCTTGTCATCAGTTTCTCAGCTGCAGGGGCCCACGCACTCGCGGCATACATCACGATGGGCTCTATCACCGACACGTATATCGTTCTGATTATCTCTCTGTTGAGACCCCAGGTCACCCTCGCCGCGCATGCCAACTGCTTGTAAATGTCTGCGGCCTTTTTACAGGTCGCAGACACGTGCGCGTTGAAGGTGAGTTTGGAGTCAATAGTGAGACCTAGCAGCTTGACCTCTTCAACCAGGTTCAGCCGTGTGCCCGACATGTGGAGTACCGGAACGTCGTACTTGAGCTTCTTCGTTAACACCATCGCGTTGGTCTTATGCGCGGCGAAACGTAGCTTGTTTTGGACGCCCCATTCCGATACTATGTCTAGCGTAGTGTTGGCTGATTGCTGCAGGGGACTGGATGTTAAGTCCGAGAAAACCAGGACGACATCGTCTGCGAAGGCTTGGCAGTATACCCCCATACCAGCCATTTTGTGTAGGAGCGGGTCTAGGATAAGGTTCCAAAACGTCGGTCCGGCTATCGAGCCCTGGACGCATCCTTTCGTGGTTCCCTTTTCGCTAGTCGCTCTGGCATAGTTGACCCTGATGTTCCGGTCTTCCAGGTATGAGGTGACGAGAGCGTAGATGTTTGCTGGACATTTCTTTGCTACCATCTGCTTCTTGAGTGCTGGCCACCACGCGTTATCGAAGGCGCCCTCTATGTCCAATGATATCAAGAGCACGATCTTTTTGGCTTTGATTTCGGCCCTTATATGGCCCATTAGAGCATAGAGGGCGTCCTCGGTCCCGCGCTGTGGCATGAAGCCATACTGGTTTTTGTGTAGTGTTGGGAGGAAGTGCCACTGTAACCGGCCTACGAGGAGCTTTTCGACAATTTTTCCAAGAACCGAGAGTAGGCCTATTGGTCGGTACGACTTTGGGTTGGTGTAGTCGTCCTTTCCTGGCTTGCGGAGAATGCACACGTGGGCGACCTTCCACTGCTTCGGGAAGTGTGACAGCGACAGGCACCTGTTTGCTATCGCCAAGAACACCTCCCGATCGCAGTTTATTGCCGCGGTGCAGATGTCTGCTGTTAATCCGTCCGGACCGGGGGCTTTTTTCGGATTTTGGTCCTGGAGGACCATTTCCAGCTCCGCGGTTGTAAAAGGCGGATCGTCAGCAGACAGTCCTTGAGGTCGCTTCTCTTGCGCCAGTCTCCTTAGCTCTGTGTGGGATGGCTGTTCGGCATCTGTTGAGTCGTCGGGGTAAAAGGTTTTTGCCAGAAGATCCGCAGATTGCTCTGGACTGAGCGTCTCTCCCGCGGTGTTTCTTAGGAGCGCGTCGTCCTGTCTTCTGGCTGTCTTCCTTAGTACCCTGTAGATGCCGTCCCACATGCTCTCTCGATCCTGTTTCGAACAGAACTCCTTCCAGTTGGCTGTGGCTGCTTCCGATGCTGCTGTTGTGTAGTTGTGTTTTGCCAGCACATAGTCTTGGATGGTGAAATGTCTCCGACTTGCGGCTGCGTTGCGGATCCTTCTCTTCTTTGTCGTTACTTCTTTTTTAAGACGGTCTAGAGAAGGATTCCACCATGGGGGCTTAGTGTTGCGTTTTGGCGACCCCAGTCTTGGGATCGCTTCCTCACATGAGCGGTGGATGTTGGCTGTGTATGTTGTTATTATTTTCTCCAGGTCCTCCGGGTTTGTAACGCTCGAGACTCTGACCTGGGTGATGTCGCCGTCCGCCAGGCTAGCCTTAAAGTGGGTGCTGAAGTCGGACCACTTCGCCTTCTTAGTGTTGTAGATGCGCGTCGAGATTGGCCTTAAGGGTTCCAAGGCCTTCTCTAAGCGCATCGAGAAGGTTATCGCGTTGTGGTCTGAAGTTATTAGACTTCTTTGTACACGCCACTCCTCGACCTTGCCCAGCAGCGACGAACTGCACGCTGTGACGTCAACCGTGCTTGTGCACCACCTGTCTCCTCTGTAGGTCTCGAACGTCGGTGCTTGACCCGTGTTAAGGATGTGGAGATCCCGCTCATTGAGGAATGAGCTGTACGCCGCCCCGCGATGGTTTTCGGAGACACTTCCCCACCACTGGCTCCAGGCGTTTACGTCTCCTCCCACCAGTATGTTGTTTGTGTGTAGTTTGTGTGTTGTGTGTTGTGTATCAGTGAGGTATGGTTCAATGTCCTGGTCACCCTCGAAATAGACCGATAGCACCCCAAAGCTGAGCTGACCAACCTTCAGCAATGCTGCGGCAATGTTCTCGGTTACAAGCTGGGGGTCATGGATGACCTCCAGATTGCAACCGAAGACAACGATCGCTGCCTTTACTGGTTTTTGGCGGTTGAGGCTGCACTGGATGACTTGTGCACCGGGGCTTTGTTTCATCACACCTGTTCTTCCTACATAGGGCTCTTGAACAAGTGCTACTGAAATTCCCCTTTCACGAGCCACCAAGTGGAGTTCTTCCGTGGCCAGCTTTGAGCGCTGAAGATTTACCTGGATGAAGCGCAATCTTGGTATCGGTCTTGATGTGGTTTCGGTGGTGACTGGTTGGTTAGTTTGTGTGCTGTCATTGCCCTTAGCAATAGGATACGCGCGATCTCGCTATGCCATCCCACTTTTGGCGTTCCTGGCAGTCTTCGCTGAACGCTGTGTGTGCCAGGTCGCTGCCCTTCCCGTATGTCGCCTTGCAGTTTGCGCATGTGGGCAGTTTGCCGTCCTCTCGAGTGTGACAGTCCCTTATGTTGTGTGAGCCGCTGCAATAGCCGCAGATTTCTTTCGCGGCCTTGCATATGGACTTGTTATGTCCATACGCAAGGCACTTTGTACACTGGACAAGGGGGGACTGGTCCTCAATCGAGCACCGCTTGATGCCCACATGGACCTTCTGCACTGAAGTTAGTTGTTTCCATAGTTCCGGGGAGAGCTCTAAGACAGGATGGCATTCGTGAGGGTTCCTCGCGCGCTTCCTGTATCGCATCTTTATTGTCTGTCCTTCCACAGCGATGTTTTGCAGAAGATGTTGGTTCTGCGCTTTAAGGAGATCAACGATCTCCCCATCGCTGTAGCTGGACAGGACACCTTTGATGCATACTAAGGGGTTTTGGGGCTTCGGCTCCTGGACCTTGAGCCCTGAGTTCGACTGGACCTGATCTTTGATCTTCTTCAGGTCCGTTTTGCTGGCGCACCTGAGGACCACTTTCTGGTTCCGCGCCTTCCGCACCGTGTCGACTCTGGCTCCGCTTGTCTTGAGGTCCAGGGCGGTCCTGATCCTCTCGATCACGTTGTCCCCGGTGTGCCGAGGGTCCGTCGACGAGACGATCAGGGTGTGGTTTGACTGTGTAGGTGGTTTTGGGGGCTTGGGTGTGCTGGCGACCTGGGCAAAGGTTTTGGGGCCCTGTTGGTGTTGCTGCGGTCTGTCCGCTTTGCCCAGGTCCGCTACCCCTTTTTCTATATTTTGGAGCGTCTTTTTTACCTCCACGACTGCGAGTTCCGCTTCCAGATTCGCCGCCGGAGGCGGCGGGTTTTGCGGTTCCTTGTCTCGCAGTACGCGGAGATCCGCCGAGACAATCTCCAGCCTCTCTGATATAGGTCTAAGGTGTGGGGTGATGTCGATTTGTGGGTGTGGTGGTGGGGGGGAGGCTACGGGCCTGTTGGCTATGTCCTGTAAGTATGCGTGTATTTTTGTTATCTCCTCCTCGAAAGCCGCGGTCGTGAGTAGGCCTGCGTCCCGGCTACTTGGGTCCGTGTGTATGTTGCTTGGCTGGTTGAAGTCCTCTTTGAGCCTCTCCAGAGCTTTCCGGAGCACATCCAGCTGGTTGGAGATGCCGGTGATGTTCGTATCCAGGCGTGAAAGATCAGCCCCCAGGGTTCCCCACTTGGGATCCCCTGGGGCCCTTGCACATTCCCGCCTGGTCCTTTCATGCTCCTTCTGGTTCGTGAGGCTCGCAGTTTCAACGTTGCCTTTCAACTCCTTGATGCCTTTGAGAGCATCAAGGGTCTCATGGCCAAGCCATTCCCGGATCCCTTTTGCCTCCTTCTTGGTGTCCGAGACGTCCGTCCGCAGGAGGGAGAGCTCCACCTTCATAGCCATAAGCTCCCGAGTGTGAGCTCTCTCGACCCGCACAAGCTCTTGTGCGTGTCGAGAGCGCTCCTTCTCGAGGTTGTACTTATGGCGTGCTCTCGAGTCTGCCAGCGATAGGGACACCTCGTACAGTCCTTGCAGGCATTCGTGGGCCGTGGCCTTACACTCGCGCTTCATATTTCCCGCGGCTTCCAAGGCGTCTTTTCCCTTTTGGAGGAGGTCGTTTGCCTCTCTCGTGGCCAGGTCCATTTCCACCCCTGTGCCCCTTCTCGGGGTTCTATAAAGAAGACTCGGTCTTGCGGGTTGGCTCCCTGCTGAGGCCACCGAGCTTTCCTCGTCCGAGATGATCTGGCGGGGGGGGGAGATGCCACACTGCTCCCAGTTTATAACAATTTCTGAGGCCCTGATGTTGGTCTCTGGGGTGCGAGTCTCTGGCGCCAGTGGCAGCGGTGGAGTCATACTCGTCACTTCCGACTCCGACGCTGCCTTCGTCGCCTGTGGCCTCTGCGATGGACGCGCCGACTTTTCTGAGGCTACCGACTTGGCCGTGTTCTTGAGGACCTTCTCCCTTAAAGTTGGTGGGGCTTTCGCGGCCTCCGTGGTCGCTTTACGGGATGTGTTGGACGCTTTGGAGGACATATTTAGGTGTGTATGTGTGTGGAGGGAATTAATTCTACGATGACTTATGCTACGTGTGATGCTGTTTAGTTATTAGACTATGCCTGTGATTTATTGTGTGTATGTATATATATATATATAAAAAAAAATTTTTTTTTTTTTTTTTTTTGGGATGAACTCACGGAAGTTCCGCTGCTGGTCTGCGTCGCTGTCCGGTGAGGAGTCCGATAATTGCTTGGCTCGATGGTCTGAGCCTTTTTTGCGCGCTGATGGTGGTTATCAGTGGGACCCTGTTGTGCCGCTGGATAGATGTTGGTGTAGGTGCCGAATTTCGTCAACGGGTGCGAAGTTAGACTGCGGGGGGGTGAGGTAGCCCCGAGGGGGGAGGGGAGGGGGGGAAGGTTTCGTGGGGAGACTTCAGAGGGGGGGTGAAGGCGGGGGGGGGGGGGGGGGTCTCGTGGGGCGACTATTGAGGGGGGGTGAAGGAGGGGGGTTGGGGGGAGGGGGTCTCACGTGGGAGTCGTGAGGGGTCTTGTAGTGAGGGGTCTCGTAGTGAGAGGTCTCGTAATGAGGGGTCTCGTAACGAGGGGTCTGTTAGGAAGGGGTCTCTTATAGTGTGGGGGTGGGAGTAGTATTGGGGAAAGGGGGTTGATAGTGGTTAGGTCTTGAGGGATGCTTTTTATGGAGGGGGGGGGGGGGGGGGAGGTTAAGTGGGGGGGGGGGCTGTTCAGGCTGTTGGTGTCTCCTGTAAGGTCCTGGAGTCCCAAGTCAGATGAGCCCAAACACGGGGGGGGTGGGATTAAGGGTTGAGGGGTTCCCTCGGGGCTTACCTGGTGCTGAGCCGTGGAGTCGTCACGCTGGTGGATGGTCTGCAGGCAGATTCCTCGGCCGGCTCCGGAGTCTTCAGTCAGGGCTGGGAACGTCGGGTGTACGTCACGCCTCGTGGTATAGAAACACGTGGGGAAAAAGTGAGGTTGGTTTATGCACCAAAACCCACGTGTTTTGGCGATCTTCACGCCTTAATAACTCCCTGTTCCCTGGTCCGATTTCGACGATCTTGGTGTCCTTAGATTGGCCTCTGCTGCGTCTTCCGGGATTATTGTTTGCAGAACGACTCCACTAACCTTGGCTGCGGTATTAAGCTGCAAAGTTCCCGGGGTCCTGCTCCGCAACCCGTTGCTCCAGACACTTGCCCACACGGATCCTGGTGATTTGGCACTCCACAATTCCACTGATATTTGTTTTACGCTAATAACTCAACACGTCTATTTTTGGCGAATTTTTGACGCGGAGGTGATGTTGTATGGACGATATTATATCGGTTACTGTGAACCCGCGACAGCGATGACTTGGAGGAATATATACCGGAGTATATCTCCCTCAGTGCAAACGCTACGTCCATTGGATTGCGGTGAGTGCAGAGTAGCTCCTGGGTGATACCAGCCACCAGGTCTGGACGGGTATACCTTAATTTGAAAAGGTTCTGTCTGTCCAGAAAAGGAAGCTGGTTAACGTCTCCGATAAGGACAAGCTCGCTTGCTCCAGACAACTTTACTGCCATGACTATTGCCCCAAAGTGGTTCATGAGCGCCTCGTCTACCGTGAGACGGTAGCATTTGTCTTGGCTCCTGAACCCGTTGGCTAAGATTGAGGCCATAGTGCGCACCTTGGTCTTAACTCGGTCTCCTAAACGGCCCGCGAGTTTTACCCTAAGATCTTTGGCAGCTTCGGTTGTCGTGGTGACTACAACGTCCTTGTCCCCATCAAAGTGCTTCACCACCCAGGTGGTCTTGCCGCAACCCGGGACTCCGTTCACCCACCTGATATTGGGTACCGCCCAACTTTCCTGTGATGCCGGGATATCTGAGGTCCCCAAAATAGACTGTGCCATTTCAAGGATCTTATCATCCGGCATGATTTTGGTACATTTGGCGGTAACCACTATCGGGTCGTCATTTGGCGCACTGAACTTTTGTTTGCCTGAGAGCTCCGTTGCCTCCTTGTCCAGGGTCACGAACCCACTCGTCCCACTGTAGGCTGCCATGTACGACCCCGTCATTTCCCCTTTGATGACTTGGGATGTGACATTGTCGTACACGGCTGCCCCTGCCTCCTCGAGCAGTACCCTTAACAGACCTTCTGTGCCTCTCTGGAAGGTCTGCAGGATCTTCCTGCATGTCATGAGATTGACCTCTCTGGTCGCTCTCACGACTGCTACGTACTCGAGGAAAGCGCTCCTTACGTGGTCCGTGGTTCCCGAAACAACTGCGAGGGTCGGCGGGCTGACTTGCCCCTTTTCCGCTCTTGTTGGCGTAGGCTTCTGCGGGGTTGGTTCCTTTGGTGACTTCTTAAAGAACCTCTCCACTGCTGTTTCCTGTCTTGTTGAAGCACGGCTGGTGCTTGGGAGCAGTGCACTGAGGAAAGTGCCGAAGGCTTTCAGGCGACTCCTCGACCGGGCCCGGTCCTCCGGGCTAGTAGTGCTCTGCTCCTTTGCGGCTTTTTCGGCTGCTGCCTTCTGCTGGGCCCTTTCTGAGCCGCTCAGAGTGGTAGGGCTTGTTGTGGGGCTCGTCGCGCTGGCCGTTGGACTCCGGGGGGCTTTGAGGAAACTCAGAGATTCCCCTCTGTCCTCGTAGACCACTACCTCATGATGTTCTGAGGCCTTTAGACACCCGAAACGGTCTGCGACGTCCCCTCTTTCCCCTCCTACCACCATTGCGTCCACACTTATTGTTCGGGCACTGGGTGCCGTGTACTCTCCCGCCTCCCTGATCCTCAGAAGCAATGAGCTTGCCTGAGCAAATGGAGTCGCCTCTCCCCACTCGAATAGTGCGATCGTTTTCCCTTTGAATCGCATTAGACGGCATCGGTGAGAGGCCACTTCCACTCGAGGCAATGCAGCATACTTGCTGCCCTTCATGCTCGTTTTAGTGGTGCTTCCGTTGATCAGGGCGGCGAGGCCTGGTGATATTGGTATTCGGGCCGCAGCTCGGCTTGAGCCTATGCAGAAGCTTATGCCCAGCTTTTCCTGGTCTCTGTTCATAAACAGAGCGACCCCTCGCAGTCTGATCCCTGGGACTCCGTCTCCTCCGCATGCCAGAAATTGTGTGGTGGGCATGGTACTAGGGGCTGGTTGTGGACTGGGTGTTGTTGCTGCTACTGCTTCCGTTGGGGCTGGTTGTAGGTTGGTGTTTGTATGTGAAATGTGTGTATTGGTTAATGTGGTTGAAGTTTGTGTGGTTGTGGCTGTGTTTCTTGGTGTTGCATCTGTTGCATGTGTTTGTGCAGATGGCCGATTTCGCAAGGGCGCGTCCGTTTTGTTGGCCCGTGCTGCGGTTGTGGCGACTTTGCTCGCGAATGCCAAGAATGGATTCCTAGTAGCCGGTCTCTCCATGATGGTGTGGAGTGTGGACTGGCTAAGCTGGGTCTCAAACTTTACTTCCAGCTCCATTCTTTCTTGGCTGAATCTGGGGCATTCGAAGAGCAAGTGCCAGACTGTTTCTTCGCAACTGGGGTCGCAGACGCACGAGGGACTATCTTTGAGATGGAATCGGTGGAGATACGCTGAGAATCCTCCGTGTCCTGTGAGGACTTGTACATGGACCGGTGTGAGCACTGCGTCTCTGAGTGTCCTTTTCGCCGCTAGGACGTCTGGGAAGAACACTCTTGTGGCCGCCCCTGTACTCGAGGACTCGTATCGCGCTTGCCACTTCTTGATAGTCCCCTCCCGTATCTTTCTCCTGACGTATGATACGGGGACCTTGCTGTAGTCCGCTGTGTTATGTCCTAGAGCTGCCTCCTTGGCCAGCTCATCCGCTCTCTCATTCCCGGCGGTTCCCACGTGGGCCTTGAGCCAAAAGAGTCTCACATCTCTGCCCTCCTCTCTGATCTCCCGCACACTTCTCTTGATTTGGAGTGCCAGGTGGTGAGTCACAAACGGCCTCCTCAGCAGATCAAGTGACGATCTTGAGTCACTCAAAATGCTTACGGAGGCCGCCCTAGACTCCCTTGCCATCCTGACAGCTCTGGAGAGAGCATACATCTCAGATTGGAAGACAGTGTTGTGAGGCTCCAAGCCGAAGGTGCTGAACTTGGTCTCCTTCCCGTTCTCCCACCAAGTTATGGCAGCTCCGACTTTCCCCTCTATCTTGCTGCCATCGGTGTATATTTGGGGACCGATTACTTGGTGGGTTCCCAGGGTTTCGGGGGACAAGTCCTCCAGGCGTGCATACTCTGTTGTTGTGAGTAGCGCTGGGTGGGGAGTTTCGGAGTGGTGCACGTTGCACTCCAGCTCGTGGCCCGGCGGTATGAACTCTTGGGAATGGCCCTTTCTGATCTTAAAAAGGGTTGCGGCCTCGATTACCCGGAGATCTAGGGGGAGTAAGCCTGACAGGATAAGCGCCGATGTCAGAGACACCGTGCGGTATGCTTTGCAGATCTTCTGCGCGAAACCTCTCTGCAGTGAGTCAAACTGATTCCTTGTCATCAGTTTCTCAGCTGCAGGGGCCCACGCACTCGCGGCATACATCACGATGGGCTCTATCACCGACACGTATATCGTTCTGATTATCTCTCTGTTGAGACCCCAGGTCACCCTCGCCGCGCATGCCAACTGCTTGTAAATGTCTGCGGCCTTTTTACAGGTCGCAGACACGTGCGCGTTGAAGGTGAGTTTGGAGTCAATAGTGAGACCTAGCAGCTTGACCTCTTCAACCAGGTTCAGCCGTGTGCCCGACATGTGGAGTACCGGAACGTCGTACTTGAGCTTCTTCGTTAACACCATCGCGTTGGTCTTATGCGCGGCGAAACGTAGCTTGTTTTGGACGCCCCATTCCGATACTATGTCTAGCGTAGTGTTGGCTGATTGCTGCAGGGGACTGGATGTTAAGTCCGAGAAAACCAGGACGACATCGTCTGCGAAGGCTTGGCAGTATACCCCCATACCAGCCATTTTGTGTAGGAGCGGGTCTAGGATAAGGTTCCAAAACGTCGGTCCGGCTATCGAGCCCTGGACGCATCCTTTCGTGGTTCCCTTTTCGCTAGTCGCTCTGGCATAGTTGACCCTGATGTTCCGGTCTTCCAGGTATGAGGTGACGAGAGCGTAGATGTTTGCTGGACATTTCTTTGCTACCATCTGCTTCTTGAGTGCTGGCCACCACGCGTTATCGAAGGCGCCCTCTATGTCCAATGATATCAAGAGCACGATCTTTTTGGCTTTGATTTCGGCCCTTATATGGCCCATTAGAGCATAGAGGGCGTCCTCGGTCCCGCGCTGTGGCATGAAGCCATACTGGTTTTTGTGTAGTGTTGGGAGGAAGTGCCACTGTAACCGGCCTACGAGGAGCTTTTCGACAATTTTTCCAAGAACCGAGAGTAGGCCTATTGGTCGGTACGACTTTGGGTTGGTGTAGTCGTCCTTTCCTGGCTTGCGGAGAATGCACACGTGGGCGACCTTCCACTGCTTCGGGAAGTGTGACAGCGACAGGCACCTGTTTGCTATCGCCAAGAACACCTCCCGATCGCAGTTTATTGCCGCGGTGCAGATGTCTGCTGTTAATCCGTCCGGACCGGGGGCTTTTTTCGGATTTTGGTCCTGGAGGACCATTTCCAGCTCCGCGGTTGTAAAAGGCGGATCGTCAGCAGACAGTCCTTGAGGTCGCTTCTCTTGCGCCAGTCTCCTTAGCTCTGTGTGGGATGGCTGTTCGGCATCTGTTGAGTCGTCGGGGTAAAAGGTTTTTGCCAGAAGATCCGCAGATTGCTCTGGACTGAGCGTCTCTCCCGCGGTGTTTCTTAGGAGCGCGTCGTCCTGTCTTCTGGCTGTCTTCCTTAGTACCCTGTAGATGCCGTCCCACATGCTCTCTCGATCCTGTTTCGAACAGAACTCCTTCCAGTTGGCTGTGGCTGCTTCCGATGCTGCTGTTGTGTAGTTGTGTTTTGCCAGCACATAGTCTTGGATGGTGAAATGTCTCCGACTTGCGGCTGCGTTGCGGATCCTTCTCTTCTTTGTCGTTACTTCTTTTTTAAGACGGTCTAGAGAAGGATTCCACCATGGGGGCTTAGTGTTGCGTTTTGGCGACCCCAGTCTTGGGATCGCTTCCTCACATGAGCGGTGGATGTTGGCTGTGTATGTTGTTATTATTTTCTCCAGGTCCTCCGGGTTTGTAACGCTCGAGACTCTGACCTGGGTGATGTCGCCGTCCGCCAGGCTAGCCTTAAAGTGGGTGCTGAAGTCGGACCACTTCGCCTTCTTAGTGTTGTAGATGCGCGTCGAGATTGGCCTTAAGGGTTCCAAGGCCTTCTCTAAGCGCATCGAGAAGGTTATCGCGTTGTGGTCTGAAGTTATTAGACTTCTTTGTACACGCCACTCCTCGACCTTGCCCAGCAGCGACGAACTGCACGCTGTGACGTCAACCGTGCTTGTGCACCACCTGTCTCCTCTGTAGGTCTCGAACGTCGGTGCTTGACCCGTGTTAAGGATGTGGAGATCCCGCTCATTGAGGAATGAGCTGTACGCCGCCCCGCGATGGTTTTCGGAGACACTTCCCCACCACTGGCTCCAGGCGTTTACGTCTCCTCCCACCAGTATGTTGTTTGTGTGTAGTTTGTGTGTTGTGTGTTGTGTATCAGTGAGGTATGGTTCAATGTCCTGGTCACCCTCGAAATAGACCGATAGCACCCCAAAGCTGAGCTGACCAACCTTCAGCAATGCTGCGGCAATGTTCTCGGTTACAAGCTGGGGGTCATGGATGACCTCCAGATTGCAACCGAAGACAACGATCGCTGCCTTTACTGGTTTTTGGCGGTTGAGGCTGCACTGGATGACTTGTGCACCGGGGCTTTGTTTCATCACACCTGTTCTTCCTACATAGGGCTCTTGAACAAGTGCTACTGAAATTCCCCTTTCACGAGCCACCAAGTGGAGTTCTTCCGTGGCCAGCTTTGAGCGCTGAAGATTTACCTGGATGAAGCGCAATCTTGGTATCGGTCTTGATGTGGTTTCGGTGGTGACTGGTTGGTTAGTTTGTGTGCTGTCATTGCCCTTAGCAATAGGATACGCGCGATCTCGCTATGCCATCCCACTTTTGGCGTTCCTGGCAGTCTTCGCTGAACGCTGTGTGTGCCAGGTCGCTGCCCTTCCCGTATGTCGCCTTGCAGTTTGCGCATGTGGGCAGTTTGCCGTCCTCTCGAGTGTGACAGTCCCTTATGTTGTGTGAGCCGCTGCAATAGCCGCAGATTTCTTTCGCGGCCTTGCATATGGACTTGTTATGTCCATACGCAAGGCACTTTGTACACTGGACAAGGGGGGACTGGTCCTCAATCGAGCACCGCTTGATGCCCACATGGACCTTCTGCACTGAAGTTAGTTGTTTCCATAGTTCCGGGGAGAGCTCTAAGACAGGATGGCATTCGTGAGGGTTCCTCGCGCGCTTCCTGTATCGCATCTTTATTGTCTGTCCTTCCACAGCGATGTTTTGCAGAAGATGTTGGTTCTGCGCTTTAAGGAGATCAACGATCTCCCCATCGCTGTAGCTGGACAGGACACCTTTGATGCATACTAAGGGGTTTTGGGGCTTCGGCTCCTGGACCTTGAGCCCTGAGTTCGACTGGACCTGATCTTTGATCTTCTTCAGGTCCGTTTTGCTGGCGCACCTGAGGACCACTTTCTGGTTCCGCGCCTTCCGCACCGTGTCGACTCTGGCTCCGCTTGTCTTGAGGTCCAGGGCGGTCCTGATCCTCTCGATCACGTTGTCCCCGGTGTGCCGAGGGTCCGTCGACGAGACGATCAGGGTGTGGTTTGACTGTGTAGGTGGTTTTGGGGGCTTGGGTGTGCTGGCGACCTGGGCAAAGGTTTTGGGGCCCTGTTGGTGTTGCTGCGGTCTGTCCGCTTTGCCCAGGTCCGCTACCCCTTTTTCTATATTTTGGAGCGTCTTTTTTACCTCCACGACTGCGAGTTCCGCTTCCAGATTCGCCGCCGGAGGCGGCGGGTTTTGCGGTTCCTTGTCTCGCAGTACGCGGAGATCCGCCGAGACAATCTCCAGCCTCTCTGATATAGGTCTAAGGTGTGGGGTGATGTCGATTTGTGGGTGTGGTGGTGGGGGGGAGGCTACGGGCCTGTTGGCTATGTCCTGTAAGTATGCGTGTATTTTTGTTATCTCCTCCTCGAAAGCCGCGGTCGTGAGTAGGCCTGCGTCCCGGCTACTTGGGTCCGTGTGTATGTTGCTTGGCTGGTTGAAGTCCTCTTTGAGCCTCTCCAGAGCTTTCCGGAGCACATCCAGCTGGTTGGAGATGCCGGTGATGTTCGTATCCAGGCGTGAAAGATCAGCCCCCAGGGTTCCCCACTTGGGATCCCCTGGGGCCCTTGCACATTCCCGCCTGGTCCTTTCATGCTCCTTCTGGTTCGTGAGGCTCGCAGTTTCAACGTTGCCTTTCAACTCCTTGATGCCTTTGAGAGCATCAAGGGTCTCATGGCCAAGCCATTCCCGGATCCCTTTTGCCTCCTTCTTGGTGTCCGAGACGTCCGTCCGCAGGAGGGAGAGCTCCACCTTCATAGCCATAAGCTCCCGAGTGTGAGCTCTCTCGACCCGCACAAGCTCTTGTGCGTGTCGAGAGCGCTCCTTCTCGAGGTTGTACTTATGGCGTGCTCTCGAGTCTGCCAGCGATAGGGACACCTCGTACAGTCCTTGCAGGCATTCGTGGGCCGTGGCCTTACACTCGCGCTTCATATTTCCCGCGGCTTCCAAGGCGTCTTTTCCCTTTTGGAGGAGGTCGTTTGCCTCTCTCGTGGCCAGGTCCATTTCCACCCCTGTGCCCCTTCTCGGGGTTCTATAAAGAAGACTCGGTCTTGCGGGTTGGCTCCCTGCTGAGGCCACCGAGCTTTCCTCGTCCGAGATGATCTGGCGGGGGGGGGAGATGCCACACTGCTCCCAGTTTATAACAATTTCTGAGGCCCTGATGTTGGTCTCTGGGGTGCGAGTCTCTGGCGCCAGTGGCAGCGGTGGAGTCATACTCGTCACTTCCGACTCCGACGCTGCCTTCGTCGCCTGTGGCCTCTGCGATGGACGCGCCGACTTTTCTGAGGCTACCGACTTGGCCGTGTTCTTGAGGACCTTCTCCCTTAAAGTTGGTGGGGCTTTCGCGGCCTCCGTGGTCGCTTTACGGGATGTGTTGGACGCTTTGGAGGACATATTTAGGTGTGTATGTGTGTGGAGGGAATTAATTCTACGATGACTTATGCTACGTGTGATGCTGTTTAGTTATTAGACTATGCCTGTGATTTATTGTGTGTATGTATATATATATATATAAAAAAAAATTTTTTTTTTTTTTTTTTTTGGGATGAACTCACGGAAGTTCCGCTGCTGGTCTGCGTCGCTGTCCGGTGAGGAGTCCGATAATTGCTTGGCTCGATGGTCTGAGCCTTTTTTGCGCGCTGATGGTGGTTATCAGTGGGACCCTGTTGTGCCGCTGGATAGATGTTGGTGTAGGTGCCGAATTTCGTCAACGGGTGCGAAGTTAGACTGCGGGGGGGTGAGGTAGCCCCGAGGGGGGAGGGGAGGGGGGGAAGGTTTCGTGGGGAGACTTCAGAGGGGGGGTGAAGGCGGGGGGGGGGGGGGGGGTCTCGTGGGGCGACTATTGAGGGGGGGTGAAGGAGGGGGGTTGGGGGGAGGGGGTCTCACGTGGGAGTCGTGAGGGGTCTTGTAGTGAGGGGTCTCGTAGTGAGAGGTCTCGTAATGAGGGGTCTCGTAACGAGGGGTCTGTTAGGAAGGGGTCTCTTATAGTGTGGGGGTGGGAGTAGTATTGGGGAAAGGGGGTTGATAGTGGTTAGGTCTTGAGGGATGCTTTTTATGGAGGGGGGGGGGGGGGGGGAGGTTAAGTGGGGGGGGGGGCTGTTCAGGCTGTTGGTGTCTCCTGTAAGGTCCTGGAGTCCCAAGTCAGATGAGCCCAAACACGGGGGGGGTGGGATTAAGGGTTGAGGGGTTCCCTCGGGGCTTACCTGGTGCTGAGCCGTGGAGTCGTCACGCTGGTGGATGGTCTGCAGGCAGATTCCTCGGCCGGCTCCGGAGTCTTCAGTCAGGGCTGGGAACGTCGGGTGTACGTCACGCCTCGTGGTATAGAAACACGTGGGGAAAAAGTGAGGTTGGTTTATGCACCAAAACCCACGTGTTTTGGCGATCTTCACGCCTTAATAACTCCCTGTTCCCTGGTCCGATTTCGACGATCTTGGTGTCCTTAGATTGGCCTCTGCTGCGTCTTCCGGGATTATTGTTTGCAGAACGACTCCACTAACCTTGGCTGCGGTATTAAGCTGCAAAGTTCCCGGGGTCCTGCTCCGCAACCCGTTGCTCCAGACACTTGCCCACACGGATCCTGGTGATTTGGCACTCCACAATTCCACTGATATTTGTTTTACGCTAATAACTCAACACGTCTATTTTTGGCGAATTTTTGACGCGGAGGTGATGTTGTATGGACGATATTATATCGGTTACTGGGTTAGGTTAGGTTAGGTTAGGTTAGGTTAGGTTAGGTTAGGTTAGGTTAGGTTAGGTTAGGTTAGGTTAGGTTAGGTTAGGTTAGGTTAGGTTAGGTTAGGTTAGGTTAGGTTGGGGATCTCCCCACAGCTTATACGTCCTCGTCGTGATCCCCGGGCAACGCCGTGTCTGACCACCGTAACGGAGTGGCAGACCGGCGGCTAAAGTGAGCTGTGAATCGTAGATTTTTATGCGGACGTCTGCGAATTTGAATTTTAATTTTAACCCGATGTATAAGAAACCGATGCGTGACGCCTCTGGGCGACTCGTTTCGAATCGTTCTTCCCAAGGCGATTCAAACGGCCCTTCTCAGGGCCCACCCAACGGCCCTTCTCAGGGCCAATCAAACGGCCCTTCTCAGGGCCACGCCGGCGACGCTACGGCGTCGGAAGCTGACCGCGCACCGTCTGCGGCCAGCTTGTTTAGCAGGCCAGACGAGTTGTCGGACTCCGACGACTCCAGTATGGACGCGTCGGCGGCTGAAAGCGGCTGCCTCAAAAGGAAAGGGGCTGATCTGAGGCTCGGGTCCGAGGGCTCCTCGGAGTCGGCCAGAAGCAAGCCGAAGAGGAAGGTTAAGTCCAAAAAGGCCTCGACTTCCTCTACCCACGAAGTGGGCTTGGCGGACGCCGAGCGCCAGCTAGATCTGGCGAAAAGGGCGCAATTGCAGCAAGACCTGGAGGAGAGGGTCGCTGCGAAGGAGCGCCAGGCGCAAATCGCCAGGTCGAGGTCTGGCTATGGTGCATCAAGTGTGCTGTATGCCGACCACTCCCTGGCGGAACTGGAGCGCATGGCGCAGGAGGACAAGGAGGAGGTCTTGGAGGTCGCCTCAAAGTCCTCCAACTTGAAGGGGACCTTCCAGAAGGCCCTCAAATGCCGGGCCGCCAGCTTGCACGGCATTGTCCTGGAGCTGGTGAAGCGGACGGCCACGGACGAGACGCGGCAGCTGCAGGCAAGGGTGGATCGCCTGCAAGCGGACAACAGCCAGCTACACCAGAAGCTGGCTGAGGCCGCGGCCCGGCCTGCCCAGCCTGCCCCAGGTCCGGCAGTAGGAGGCTCCTCCTCCTCCCCTTCCAACCTTGAGGATATAATCCGCAAGGTTGTCATGGAGGAGAGGGCCTTCACCAGAGCCTGCTTCGCAGGCATCGAGGACCGGCTCTTGCCGGAAAGGCGGCTCCGACCGCCGCTAGCGGCGGATAAGAGTCCTCCGTCGAAGGAGCCGGAACCTGTGCCTCTAGCAGGCTCGGCATCGCGTGCGCAGCCCCAGGCCGTGAAGCCCTCCAAGGGCAAGGGGAAAGGCAAGGGCAAGAGGACCAAGGTGGCTCCTCAAACCCCCACCACAAGTGCGGAGGGAGCGTCTGGGTCGTCTGCCACCCCAGCAGCCACCCAGAAGTCGCAGGAGGAAGACGCCCTTCTTCCCTCCACCACCCCGTCCAACCAGTCGTGGACGGAAGTGGTCAGGAGGGGAAAGAAGGGTAAAAAGTCGGCCTCCAAGCCCGCTGCGACTGCTCCCGCAGCCAAAAGGGCTCCAGCCGGCGGGAGGAAGCTAGTTCCTCCCAAAACCGCGGCCGTCGTGGTGACCATCACCCCGGAGGCCGTGGAGCGGGGCGAGACGTACGAGTCCGTCCTAAGACGGGCTCGTACCAATGCTGATCCCACGCAGCTGGGGATCAGCAACATCACGTGCCGCCGAACCCTAACCGGGGCTCGAATTTTCGAGTTCTCGGGGGAAACACGCGGCACAAATGCGGACCTCTTCGCAACAAAGTTGCAAGAGGTCATCGCGGATGCGGCAACGGTCGTCAGGCCCGTTAAGACCGCAGCCTTGGAGGTGGCCGATCTGGAGGATTCGGTCACCAAGGAGGATGTGGTGGCGGCCGTTGCTGCGGCTGGAGGCTGCGACGCTGGCGCGGTAAAAGGCGGAGCCATCAGGCCCGGGCGCCGCGGCATGGGCATCATGCGCGTTGAGTGCCCAGTCGCCGCGGCTGGGGCCGTCCTTGCTGCGGGCAAAGGAAGGTTATTGGTGGGACTCAGCTCGGCTGTGGTCCGACCACTTGAAGACCAGCCTATGCGCTGCTTCAAGTGTTTTGCGTTCGGCCACACCCGAGCCACGTGTCCCTCAAAGTTCGATTGGGGAGACACGTGCTACCAGTGCGGGCAAGAGGGACACAAGAGTGTCACCTGCCGCGCCACCACGCCACACTGCACGGCGTGTGCCGCCAGTGGCCGCCCCGCGGACCACAGGATGACGGGCAGGAGCTGCAAGCCCCCCGTGAGGAAGGGCATAGTGCCGGCGCAGGTTCGCCCTGTTGCCACCACCGCCGCCACCGTCGTCGCCGCTGCAGCTCCAGCGGCGGTTGCTGAGGAGGGGGGTGCGATGTCGGAATAATGGTTTCCGACTACCGCATCCTCCAGGCGAACACCAACCACTGCAGAGCGGCCCAGGACCTGCTGGTGCAGGCCATGGCTGAGTGGTTGGTGAACGTAGCGGTGGTCGCCGAGCCCTACTCGATCCCCGGCAGTTGGCTGGGTGACGAGGAGGGCTTGGTGGCACTAGCGGCGCGGTCTTCCACAGACTCCCCTCCCCTCTCGCTATTAGAGAGGGGACCGGGATACGTGGCCGCCGCGTGGGGAGAGATAGCCCTCGTGGGCGTCTATTTCTCCCCAAACCGCCCTCTCCGGGACTTCGAGAACTATCTCGGAGTCCTGGCCGCCGTGGTCGGCAGGGCGGCGCCGCGTCAGGTCTTCGTGCTGGGAGACTTGAACGCCAAGTCGGTGACCTGGGGCAACCCGGCCACCGACGCACGCGGGCGGGCGGTGGAAATGTGGGCTGCCTCCTCTGGACTCTCCCTCTTGAACAGAGGAAGTGTCCAGACATGCGTGCGGCGTCGGGGTGGCTCAATAGTGGACGTCACTTTCGCCACCCCTGCGTTGGCCGCGCGCGTGTTGAACTGGCGGGTGGACCTCGTGGAGACCATGTCGGACCACCGCTACATCCGGTTCGACATCTCCGCGAGTGGCCCCGGTGAGATGCGGCCCCTCTCGGGGCGATCACCGTTCCCGCGGTGGGCCGTAACCCGCCTGGACAGGGAGGCAGCGGCGGAGGCGGCGTTCATCCAGGACTGGCTGTCGCCGCCTACCGCCGGCTTGGATGTGGACGCCGTAGCGGGGATACTGAGGGAGTCTCTGACCGAGGTATGCAACTCTAGCATGCCTCGGTCTCGCCGACGACCACTACCCAAACGCGCCGTGTACTGGTGGTCGGTGGAGCTGGCGGGGCTTCGAGCAGCGTGTGTGGCGGCAAGGAGGGCCTATACGCGGAGCCGGCGGCGGCGTCGACGGGACCGGGCCGACGAGGACCACCTCTATGAGCTATACATGGAGGCAAAAATGGTCCTCGATCGGGCCATCGCCGCCGCCAGAGACTCGGCGAGAGCCGAGCTGCTGGAGGGTCTCGACAACGACCCCTACGGGCGACCATATAAGGCGGCGCGCAACAAATTGCGCCCCTTTGGTCCCCCGGTTGCCGAGACCCTGGAGCCCGCATTTCTGGATGGGGTGGTTCAGTCCCTGTTCCCGTGCAGGGACAACAACTTCACCCCGCCAGTGATGGGCCCAGCACGAGCTATAGCCCCGCCAGACGACGAGGAAGAAGAGGAGGCCCCCCCTCCTGTCACGGAGTCGGAACTTGGCGCGGCGATTTTCCATATCCGCGCCAAGAAGACAGCTCCAGGCCCCGACGGCGTTCCCGCAAGGGTGGTGGCAATCGCTGCCACCCAAATGGAGGAGAGGTTTCGGGACCTCTTCAGCGCATGCCTTGCTTCTGGGAGGTTCCCGAAACCGTGGAAGGAGGGGCAGTTGTGCCTCCTTCGCAAGGAGGGCCGCCCCGCAGACTCCCCCTCGGCATACCGGCCCATCGTTCTGCTCGATGAGGTCGGCAAAATGTTCGAGGGGATAATCGCTGCGCGGTTAAAGGGCCATTTGCGCGGGATCGGGCCGGACTTGTCGGATGCTCAGTTCGGTTTTCGGGCTGAGCGTTCCACGGTGGACGCGCTGGCCTGCCTTAAGGGGCAGGCGAAGGAGGCGATGGAGGCAGGGGACGGATTGTTGGCTGTGTCATTCGACATAGCCAACGCCTTCAACTCCGTTCCCCACTCCACCATCCTAGAGGCGCTCCGATTCCACGGAGTGCCTCGATACCTGCGCAGTCTGCTGGCCAGTTACCTGGAGGATCGGGCGATCCTCCTGGTAAATAGGACTGGCCAAGTCCGGCGATACGCCGTTGAGGCCGGCGTTCCGCAGGGGTCAGTCATAGGACCTCTCCTCTGGAACGTCGGCTATGATTGGCTCCTGCGGGGAACTCTCCTCCGAGGCACGAGAGTCGTGTGCTACGCGGACGACACTCTCCTCACCGCCCGGGGGGGGAGTTTCAGGGAAGCGGCCAACTTGGCCTCGGCGGGCGGATCCTTGGTCGCGGGGAGGATCCGCCGCCTAGGTTTAACGGTGGCGCTGCACAAGACCGAGGCCGTGTTCTTCCACGGACCTCGGCAGCGCCCCCCACCTGACGCCCACATCTTCGTGGAGGGCGTCAGAATCGAGGTCAAGGCCCAGATGAAATATCTGGGCCTTGTACTCGACAGCAGGTGGCGCTTCGGTCCGCATTTTAACGGGCTGTCGTCGCGCCTGCTGAAGACCGCGGGCGCGCTCTCTTGGCTGCTTCCCAACCTGGGGGGGCCCAGCGCACGATGCCGGCAACTTTACGCCGGCATCTTAAAGAGTATGGCCCTCTACGGGGCGCCCATCTGGGAGGACTCCCTCCAAAGGAGGGAGAACGCCGCCGCCCTGCGGGCGCCCCAAAGGGCCATAGCCCAGCGGGTGGCGCGGGCCTACCGCACGGTGGGCTTCGCGGCAGCATGCGCTCTGGCCGGCACCCCACCTTGGGAACTCGAGGCGTGGGTGCTCGCCAGAGTGTATGAATGGACGGCGGGGCGGAGGGCGAGAGGAGAACGCCCCGCCCCGGAAGAGCGAGAAGCCGTCCGGCGGGAGGCGAGGGACGCCATCGTCGTCCATTGGACGACGGACCTCGCCACCGCAGCCTTCGGCCGCCGAACCCTCGACGCGATTGGGCCGGTCCTGCGAGACTGGCTCGAGCGGTCGCATGGGTTCCTCTCCTTCCGCCTGGTGCAGGTGCTGTCCGGACACGGTTGTTTCGGATCGTACCTGCACCGTATCGGGCGGGAGGAGACGCCGTCGTGTCACGACTGTGGCGCGGCGGAGGACACGGCGCAGCACACTCTCGAGGTGTGCCCGTCGTGGTCCGAGCCGCGCCGCAGTCTCACGGCGGCGATCGGAACGGACCTTTCTCTCCCCGGCTTGATCAACGCCATGCTGGGGGATGAGGGGTCCTGGGCGGCAGTCGCCTCCTTCTGCGAATACGTCATGTCCCAGAAGGAGGCGGCGGAGCGCGCGCGGGAGGAAGACCCTCTCGCGGCGCCGCTCCGAAGGCGGAGGGGGGGTCGAAGAAGACGTCAGTATGACAGTCATCTCCGACTCCTCCCAGGTGGAGGCCAGCAGGCAACGGGTGCGGGGGCACCCTTGCCTGTATTGCACAGGCCTCCATCAGTGTCGGACGGGAATGGCCAGGTGTTCCCGGCCATTCCCGTAGCCCCCCAGCCTGGGGGGCATGCGGGGCCCGCCAGCTAGGCGGGCATGCGCCGGGAGGGTTGTGGAAGTAAAGGATGAGCCGGTCTCCCATGGCCCTCCCATCACGGCGATGCGGGAACACCGCTGAGTTTTAGTGGGTATACTGCCACTCTGGCAGGGAGTCCCACATACTCCGTGTCGTCCCCCGACGAGCGGAGATGCGTAATGTCATTTCTCAGCGAAAAAAAAAAAAAAAAAAAAAAAAAAAGGTTAGGTTAGGTTAGGTTAGGTTAGGTTAGGTTAGGTTAGGTTAGGTTAGGTTAGGTTAGGTTAGGTTAGGTTAGGTTAGGTTAGGTTAGGTTAGGTTAGGTTAGGTTAGGTTAGGTTAGGTTAGGTTAGGTTAGGTTAGGTTAGGTTAGGTTAGGTTAGGTTAGGTTAGGTTAGGTTAGGTTAGGTTAGGTTAGGTTAGGTTAGGTTAGGTTAGGTTAGGTTAGGTTAGGTTAGGTTAGGTTAGGTTAGGTTAGGTTAGGTTAGGTTAGGTTAGGTTAGGTTAGGTTAGGTTAGGTTAGGTTAGGTTAGGTTAGGTTAGGTTAGGTTAGGTTAGGTTAGGTTAGGTTAGGTTAGGTTAGGTTAGGTTAGGTTAGGTTAGGTTAGGTTAGGTTAGGTTAGGTTAGGTTAGGTTAGGTTAGGTTAGGTTAGGTTAGGTTAGGTTAGGTTAGGTTAGGTTAGGTTAGGTTAGGTTAGGTTAGGTTAGGTTAGGTTAGGTTAGGTTAGGTTAGGTTAGGTTAGGTTAGGTTAGGTTAGGTTAGGTTAGGTTAGGTTAGGTTAGGTTAGGTTAGGTTAGGTTAGGTTAGGTTAGGTTAGGTTAGGTTAGGTTAGGTTAGGTTAGGTTAGGTTAGGTTAGGTTAGGTTAGGTTAGGTTAGGTTAGGTTAGGTTAGGTTAGGTTAGGTTAGGTTAGGTTAGGTTAGGTTAGGTTAGGTTAGGTTAGGTTAGGTTAGGTTAGGTTAGGTTAGGTTAGGTTAGGTTAGGTTAGGTTAGGTTAGGTTAGGTTAGGTTAGGTTAGGTTAGGTTAGGTTAGGTTAGGTTAGGTTAGGTTAGGTTAGGTTAGGTTAGGTTAGGTTAGGTTAGGTTAGGTTAGGTTAGGTTAGGTTAGGTTAGGTTAGGTTAGGTTAGGTTAGGTTAGGTTAGGTTAGGTTAGGTTAGGTTAGGTTAGGTTAGGTTAGGTTAGGTTAGGTTAGGTTAGGTTAGGTTAGGTTAGGTTAGGTTAGGTTAGGTTAGGTTAGGTTAGGTTAGGTTAGGTTAGGTTAGGTTAGGTTAGGTTAGGTTAGGTTAGGTTAGGTTAGGTTAGGTTAGGTTAGGTTAGGTTAGGTTAGGTTAGGTTAGGTTAGGTTAGGTTAGGTTAGGTTAGGTTAGGTTAGGTTAGGTTAGGTTAGGTTAGGTTAGGTTAGGTTAGGTTAGGTTAGGTTAGGTTAGGTTAGGTTAGGTTAGGTTAGGTTAGGTTAGGTTAGGTTAGGTTAGGTTAGGTTAGGTTAGGTTAGGTTAGGTTAGGTTAGGTTAGGTTAGGTTAGGTTAGGTTAGGTTAGGTTAGGTTAGGTTAGGTTAGGTTAGGTTAGGTTAGGTTAGGTTAGGTTAGGTTAGGTTAGGTTAGGTTAGGTTAGGTTAGGTTAGGTTAGGTTAGGTTAGGTTAGGTTAGGTTAGGTTAGGTTAGGTTAGGTTAGGTTAGGTTAGGTTAGGTTAGGTTAGGTTAGGTTAGGTTAGGTTAGGTTAGGTTAGGTTAGGTTAGGTTAGGTTAGGTTAGGTTAGGTTAGGTTAGGTTAGGTTAGGTTAGGTTAGGTTAGGTTAGGTTAGGTTAGGTTAGGTTAGGTTAGGTTAGGTTAGGTTAGGTTAGGTTAGGTTAGGTTAGGTTAGGTTAGGTTAGGTTAGGTTAGGTTAGGTTAGGTTAGGTTAGGTTAGGTTAGGTTAGGTTAGGTTAGGTTAGGTTAGGTTAGGTTAGGTTAGGTTAGGTTAGGTTAGGTTAGGTTAGGTTAGGTTAGGTTAGGTTAGGTTAGGTTAGGTTAGGTTAGGTTAGGTTAGGTTAGGTTAGGTTAGGTTAGGTTAGGTTAGGTTAGGTTAGGTTAGGTTAGGTTAGGTTAGGTTAGGTTAGGTTAGGTTAGGTTAGGTTAGGTTAGGTTAGGTTAGGTTAGGTTAGGTTAGGTTAGGTTAGGTTAGGTTAGGTTAGGTTAGGTTAGGTTAGGTTAGGTTAGGTTAGGTTAGGTTAGGTTAGGTTAGGTTAGGTTAGGTTAGGTTAGGTTAGGTTAGGTTAGGTTAGGTTAGGTTAGGTTAGGTTAGGTTAGGTTAGGTTAGGTTAGGTTAGGTTAGGTTAGGTTAGGTTAGGTTAGGTTAGGTTAGGTTAGGTTAGGTTAGGTTAGGTTAGGTTAGGTTAGGTTAGGTTAGGTTAGGTTAGGTTAGGTTAGGTTAGGTTAGGTTAGGTTAGGTTAGGTTAGGTTAGGTTAGGTTAGGTTAGGTTAGGTTAGGTTAGGTTAGGTTAGGTTAGGTTAGGTTAGGTTAGGTTAGGTTAGGTTAGGTTAGGTTAGGTTAGGTTAGGTTAGGTTAGGTTAGGTTAGGTTAGGTTAGGTTAGGTTAGGTTAGGTTAGGTTAGGTTAGGTTAGGTTAGGTTAGGTTAGGTTAGGTTAGGTTAGGTTAGGTTAGGTTAGGTTAGGTTAGGTTAGGTTAGGTTAGGTTAGGTTAGGTTAGGTTAGGTTAGGTTAGGTTAGGTTAGGTTAGGTTAGGTTAGGTTAGGTTAGGTTAGGTTAGGTTAGGTTAGGTTAGGTTAGGTTAGGTTAGGTTAGGTTAGGTTAGGTTAGGTTAGGTTAGGTTAGGTTAGGTTAGGTTAGGTTAGGTTAGGTTAGGTTAGGTTAGGTTAGGTTAGGTTAGGTTAGGTTAGGTTAGGTTAGGTTAGGTTAGGTTAGGTTAGGTTAGGTTAGGTTAGGTTAGGTTAGGTTAGGTTAGGTTAGGTTAGGTTAGGTTAGGTTAGGTTAGGTTAGGTTAGGTTAGGTTAGGTTAGGTTAGGTTAGGTTAGGTTAGGTTAGGTTA
>OX411729.1:28886979-29208192 GCA_948252095.1 Dicycla oo | reverse complement strand
CCCAGAGGCGTCACGCATCGGTTTTGTGCTCATCAGGTTAAAATTAAAATTAAAATTCGCAGATGTCCGCATAAAAATCTACGATTCACAGCTCACTTTAGCCGCCGGTCTGCCACTCCGTTACGGTGGTCAGACACGGCGTTGCCCGGGGATCACGACGAGGACGTATAAGCTGTGGGGGGATCCCCTCCCAAACCTTTTTTTTTTTTTTTTTTTTTTTTTTATTTTTATTTTTTTTTTTTATTTTTTTATTTTTTTTTTTTTATCGCTGAGAAATGACTTTACGCATCTCCGCTCGTCGGGGGACGGCACGGAGTATGTGGGACTCCCTGCCAGAGTGGCAGTATACCCACTAAAACTCAGCGGTGTTCCCGCATCGCCGTGATGGGAGGGCCATGGGAGACCGGCTCATCCTTTACTTCCACAACCCTCCCGGCGCATGTCCGCCTAGCTGGCGGGCCCCGCATGCCCCCCATGCTGGGGGGCTACGGGAATGGCCGGGAACACCTGGCCATTCCCGTCCGACACTGATGGAGGCCTGTGCAATACAGGCAAGGGTGCCCCCGCACCCGTTGCCTGCTGGCCTCCACCTGGGAGGAGTCGGAGATGACTGTCATACTGACGTCTTCTTCGACCCCTCCTCCGCCTTCGGAGCGGTGCCGCGAGAGGATCTTCCTCCCGCGCGCGCTCCGCCGCCTCCTTCTGGGACATGACGTATTCGCAGAAGGAGGCGACTGCCGCCCAGGACCCCTCATCCCCCAGCATGGCGTTGATCAAGCCGGGGAGCGAAAGGTCCGTTCCGATCGCCGCCGTGAGACTGCGGCGCGGCTCGGACCACGACGGGCACACCTCGAGAGTGTGCTGCGCCGTGTCCTCCGCCGCGCCACAGTCGTGACACGACGGCGTCTCCTCCCGCCCGATACGGTGCAGGTACGATCCGAAACAACCGTGTCCGGACAGCACCTGCACCAGGCGGAAGGAGAGGAACCCATGCGACCGCTCGAGCCAGTCTCGCAGGACCGACCCAATCGCGTCGAGGGTTCGGCGGCCGAAGGCTGCGGTGGCGAGGTCCGTCGTCCAATGGACGACGATGGCGTCCCTCGCCTCCCGCCGGACGGCTTCCCGCTCTTCCGGGGCGGGGCGTTCTCCTCTCGCCCTCCGCCCCGCCGTCCATTCATACACTCTGGCGAGCACCCACGCCTCGAGTTCCCAAGGTGGGGTGCCGGCCAGAGCGCATGCTGCCGCGAAGCCCACCGTGCGGTAGGCCCGCGCCACCCGCTGGGCTATGGCCCTTTGGGGCGCCCGCAGGGCGGCGGCGTTCTCCCTCCTGTGGAGGGAGTCCTCCCAGATGGGCGCCCCGTAGAGGGCCATACTCTTTAAGATGCCGGCGTAAAGTTGCCGGCATCGTGCGCTGGGCCCCCCCAGGTTGGGAAGCAGCCAAGACAGCGCGCCCGCGGTCTTCAGCAGGCGCGACGACAGCCCGCTAAAATGCGGACCGAAGCGCCACCTGCTGTCGAGTACAAGGCCCAGATATTTCATCTGGGCCTTGACCTCGATTCTGACGCCCTCCACGAAGATGTGGGCGTCAGGTGGGGGGCGCTGCCGAGGTCCGTGGAAGAACACGGCCTCGGTCTTGTGCAGCGCCACCGTTAAACCTAGGCGGCGGATCCTCCCCGCGACCAAGGATCCGCCCGCCGAGGCCAAGTTGGCCGCCTCCCTGAAACTCCCCCCCCGGGCGGTGAGGAGAGTGTCGTCCGCGTAGCAAACGACACTCGTGCCTCGGAGGAGAGTTCCCCGCAGGAGCCAATCATAGCCGACGTTCCAGAGGAGAGGTCCTATGACTGACCCCTGCGGAACGCCGGCCTCAACGGCGTATCGCCGGACTTGGCCAGTCCTATTTACCAGGAGGATCGCCCGATCCTCCAGGTAGCTGGCCAGCAGACTGCGCAGGTATCGAGGCACTCCGTGGAATCGGAGCGCCTCTAGGATGGTGGAGTGGGGAACGGAGTTGAAGGCGTTGGCTATGTCGAATGACACAGCCAACAATCCGTCCCCTGCCTCCATCGCCTCCTTCGCCTGCCCCTTAAGGCAGGCCAGCGCGTCCACCGTGGAACGCTCAGCCCGAAAACCGAACTGAGCATCCGACAAGTCCGGCCCGATCCCGCGCAAATGGCCCTTTAACCGCGCAGCGATTATCCCCTCGAACATTTTGCCGACCTCATCGAGCAGAACGATGGGCCGGTATGCCGAGGGGGAGTCTGCGGGGCGGCCCTCCTTGCGAAGGAGGCACAACTGCCCCTCCTTCCACGGTTTCGGGAACCTCCCAGAAGCAAGGCATGCGCTGAAGAGGTCCCGAAACCTCTCCTCCATTTGGGTGGCAGCGATCGCCACCACCCTTGCGGGAACGCCGTCGGGGCCTGGAGCTGTCTTCTTGGCGCGGATATGGAAAATCGCCGCGCCAAGTTCCGACTCCGTGACAGGAGGGGGGGCCTCCTCTTCTTCCTCGTCGTCTGGCGGGGCTATAGCTCGTGCTGGGCCCATCACTGGCGGGGTGAAGTTGTTGTCCCTGCACGGGAACAGGGACTGAACCACCCCATCCAGAAACGCGGGCTCCAGGGTCTCGGCAACCGGGGGACCAAAGGGGCGCAATTTGTTTCGCGCCGCCTTATATGGTCGCCCGTAGGGGTCGTTGTCGAGACCCTCCAGCAGCTCGGCTCTCGCCGAGTCTCTGGCGGCGGCGATGGCCCGATCGAGGACCATTTTTGCCTCCATGTATAGCTCATAGAGGTGGTCCTCGTCGGCCCGGTCCCGTCGACGCCGCCGCCGGCTCCGCGTATAGGCCCTCCTTGCCCCCACACACGCTGCTCGAAGCCCCGCCAGCTCCACCGACCACCAGTACACAGCGCGTTTGGGTAGTGGTCGTCGGCGAGACCGAGGCATGCTAGAGTTGCATACCTCGGTCAGAGACTCCCTCAGCTGCCCCGCTACGGCGTCCACATCCAAGCCGGCGGTAGGCGGCGACAGCCAGTCCTGGATGAACGCCGCCTCCGCCGCTGCCTCCCTGTCCAGGCGGGTTAGGGCCCACCGCGGGAACGGTGATCGCCCCGAGAGGGGCCGCATCTCACCGGGGCCACTTGTGGAGATGTCGAACCGGATGTAGCGGTGGTCCGACATGGTCTCCACGAGGTCCACCCGCCAGTTCAACACGCGCGCGGCTAACGCAGGGGTGGCGAAAGTGACGTCCACTATTGAGCCACCCTGACGCCGCACGCATGTCTGGACGCTTCCTCTGTTCAAGAGGGAGAGTCCAGAGGAGGCAGCCCACATCTCCACCGCCCGCCCGCGTGCGTCGGTGGCCGGGTTGCCCCAGGTCACCGACTTGGCGTTCAAGTCTCCCAGCACGAAGACCTGACGCGGCGCCACCCTGCCGACCACGGCGGCCAGGACTCCGAGATAGTTCTCGAAGTCCTGGAGAGGGCGGTTTGGGGAGAAATAGACGCCCACGAGGGCTATCTCTCCCCACGCGGCGGCCACGTATCCCGGTCCCCTCTCTAATAGCGAGAGGGGAGGGGAGTCTGTGGAAGACCGCGCCGCTAGTGCCACCAAGCCGTCCTCGTCACCCAGCCAACTGCCGGGGATCGAGTAGGGCTCGGCGACCACCGCTACGTTCACCAACCACTCAGCCATGGCCTGCACCAGCAGGTCCTGGGCCGCTCTGCAGTGGTTGGTGTTCGCCTGGAGGATGCGGTAGTCGGAAACCATTATTCCGACATCGCACCCCCCTCCTCAGCAACCGCCGCTGGAGCTGCAGCGGCGACGACGGTGGCGGCGGTGGTGGCAACAGGGCGAACCTGCGCCGGCACTATGCCCTTCCTCACGGGGGGCTTGCAGCTCCTGCCCGTCATCCTGTGGTCCGCGGGGCGGCCACTGGCGGCACACGCCGTGCAGTGTGGCGTGGTGGCGCGGCAGGTGACACTCTTGTGTCCCTCTTGCCCGCACTGGTAGCACGTGTCTCCCCAGTCAAACTTTGAGGGACACGTGGCTCGGGTGTGGCCGAACGCAAAACACTTGAAGCAGCGCATAGGCTGGTCTTCAAGTGGTCGGACCACAGCCGAGCTGAGTCCCACCAATAACCGTCCTTTGCCCGCAGCAAGGACGGCCCCAGCCGCGGCGACTGGGCACTCAACGCGCATGATGCCCATGCCGCGGCGCCCGGGCCTGATGGCTCCGCCTTTTACCGCGCCAGCGTCACAGCCTCCAGCCGCAGCAACGGCCGCAGCCACATCCTCTTTGGTGACCGAATCCTCCAGATCGGCCACCTCCAAGGCTGCGGTCTTAACGGGCCTGACGACCGTTGCCGCATCCCCGATGACCTCTTGCAACTTTGTTGCGAAGAGGTCCGCATTTGTGCCGCGTGTTTCCCCCGAGAACTCGAAAATTCGAGCCCCGGTTAGGGTTCGGCGGCACGTGATGTTGCTGATCCCCAGCTGTGTGGGATCAGCATTGGTACGAGCCCGTCTTAGGACGGACTCGTACGTCTCGCCCCGCACCACGGCCTCCGGGGTGATGGTCACCACGACGGCCGCGGTTTTGGGAGGAACTAGCTTCCTCCCGCCGGCTGGAGCCCTTTTGGCTGCGGGTGCAGTCGCAGCGGGCTTGGAGGCCGACTTTTTACCCTTCTTTCCCCTCCTGACCACTTCCGTCCACGACTGGTTGGACGGGGTGGTGGAGGGAAGAAGGGCGTCTTCCTCCTGCGACTTCTGGGTGGCTGCTGGGGTGGCAGACGACCCAGACGCTCCCTCCGCACTTGTGGTGGGGGTTTGAGGAGCCACCTTAGTCCTCTTGCCCTTACCTTTCCCCTTGCCCTTAGAGGGCTTCGCGGCCTGGGGCTGCGCACACGATGCCGAGCCTGCTAGAGGCACAGGTTCCGGCTCCTTCGAAGGTGGACTCTTATCCGCCGCTAGCGGCGGTCGGAGCCGCCTTTCCGGCAAGAGCCGGTCCTCGATGCCTGCGAAGCAGGCTCTGGTGAAGGCCCTCTCCTCCATGACAACCTTGCGGATTATATCCTCAAGGTTGGAAGGGGAGGAGGAGGAGCCTCCTACTGCCGGACCTGGGGCAGGTTGGGCAGGCCGGGCCGTGGCCTCAGCCAGCTTCTGGTGTAGCTGGCTGTTGTCCGCTTGCAGGCGATCCACCCTTGCCTGCAGCTGCCGCGTCTCGTCCGTGGCCGTCCGCTTCACCAGCTCCAGGACAATGCCGTGCAAGCTGGCGGCCCGGCATTTGAGGGCCTTCTGGAAGGTCCCCTTCAAGTTGGAGGACTTTGAGGCGACCTCCAAGACCTCCTCCTTGTCCTCCTGCGCCATGCGCTCCAGTTCCGCCAGGGAGTGGTCGGCATACAGCACACTAGTTGCACCATAGCCAGACCTCGACCTGGCGATTTGCGCCTGGCGCTCCTTCGCAGCGACCCTCTCCTCCAGGTCTTGCTGCAATTGCGCCCTTTTCGCCAGATCTAGCTGGCGCTCGGCGTCCACCAACCCCACATCGTGGGTAGAGGAAGTCGAAGCCTTTTTGGACTTCAACTTCCTCTTCGGCTTGCTTCTGGCCGACTCCGAGGAGCCCTCGGACCCGAGCCTCAGATCGGCCCCCTTCCGCTTAAGGCAGCCGCTTTCAGCCGCCGACGCGTCCATACAGGAGTCGTCGGAGTCCGACAACTCGTCTGGCCTGCTAAACAAGCTGGCCGCAGACGGTGCGCGGTCAGCTTCCGACGCCATAGCGTCGCCGGCGTGGCCCTGAGAAGGGCCGTTTGATTGGCCCTGAGAAGGGCCGTTGGGTGGGCCCTGAGAAGGGCCGTTTGAACCGCCCTGGGAAGAACGATTCGAAATGAATCGCCCAGAGGCGTCACGCATCGGTTTAGCACTCATGAGGTTAAAATTAAAATTCGTAGACGTCCGCATAAAAAATCTACGATTCACAGCTCACTTTAGCCGCCGGTCTGCCACTCCGTTACGGTGGTCAGACACGGCGTTGCCCGGGGATCACGACGAGGACGTATAAGCTGTGGGGGGATCCCCATCCCCTCCCAAACCTAACCTAACCTAACCTAACCTAACCTAACCTAACGCGGCGCCCGGGCCTGATGGCTCCGCCTTTTACCGCGCCAGCGTCACAACCTCCAGCCGCAGCAACGGCCCCCGCCACATCCTCTTTGGTGACCGAATCCTCCAGATCGGCCACCTCCAAGGCTGCGGTCTTAACGGGCCTGACGACCGTTGCCGCATCCGCGATGACCTCTTGCAACTTTGTTGCGAAGAGGTCCGCATTTGTGCCGCGTGTTTCCCCCGAGAACTCGAAAATTCGAGCCCCGGTTAGGGTTCGGCGGCACGTGATGTTGCTGATCCCCAGCTGTGTGGGATCAGCATTGGTACGAGCCCGTCTTAGGACGGACTCGTACGTCTCGCCCCGCACCACGGCCTCCGGGGTGATGGTCACCACGACGGCCGCGGTTTTGGGAGGAACTAGCTTCCTCCCGCCGGCTGGAGCCCTTTTGGCTGCGGGTGCAGTCGCAGCGGGCTTGGAGGCCGACTTTTTACCCTTCTTTCCCCTCCTGACCACTTCCGTCCACGACTGGTTGGACGGGGTGGTGGAGGGAAGAAGGGCGTCTTCCTCCTGCGACTTCTGGGTGGCTGCTGGGGTGGCAGACGACCCAGACGCTCCCTCCGCACTTGTGGTGGGGGTTTGAGGAGCCACCTTAGTCCTCTTGCCCTTACCTTTACCCTTGCCCTTAGAGGGCTTCGCGGCCTGGGGCTGCGCACACGATGCCGAGCCTGCTAGAGGCACAGGTTCCGGCTCCTTCGAAGGTGGACTCTTATCCGCTGCTAGCGGCGGTCGGAGCCGCCTTTCCGGCAAGAGCCGGTCCTCGATGCCTGCGAAGCAGGCTCTGGTGAAGGCCCTCTCCTCCATGACAACCTTGCGGATTATATCCTCAAGGTTGGAAGGGGAGGAGGAGGAGCCTCCTACTCCCCAACCTAACCTAACCTAACCCAGTACCCCCCCAACCTCCGTGGTGGTCGGATCGTTTTTAAAGTCGCTCCCTAGAAAAAATTACAAAAAAGTGGTCAAATGTGGTCGGATTTTAATGAGTTAAGTGTCGTTGGTTGCGGAAAATTGAGCCGCATAAAGTGTCGTGCGTTAATTTTGCCGTTCCGTAGTGAAAAAGAAGTTTTCAGCCGTAAACCTCATTTTTAGAGGTTAAGTGGAAAGCTTCAAACAGAAAAACGAAAACGCTGCCGAAACTAAAGCGGTGACCCCCCGTTTTTTCACCGGCATCGTGTGGACACCGTGGTTCTCCATCATCTGGATCACTGAAAACCATCCTGACACCACGCAACCGTGACTTATTCAGGATTTTCTTAAAACCACGTGCCCTGAAAAAGCGGAAGGAGTGGACACAGAGGCGTGAAACTTGGCGCCAACTTGAGCCCCCACCATATAAGGCGAGTGCAACCTTTTTTGGAATTTTAAAACAGCTGGTTTATTTTATATAACAGTTAAAACTTTGCAAACTTCGACTATTATATCTCTGGACAGAAGACATATTTCAAAATTCTTCAACTGCAGCCGGGTGCGCGCTCATCAGTACATTAGAGATCATAAGTTTTAGATTTTTATTTCCAGTAATTTTTAATTTATAGCATATTTTATAAGAAAACCAATTTTTCAAAATTTTTCGACTGGTTTTTCGGTTATTTAAATGTTTGTTTTTAACAGATGCTAGCCCTTTATTTTAAGTACCTTGTATAAATTTTTTAGATTTTTCCGACAATAAACTCCAGAGATATTGATTTTTAAATGTTTTTCGACCATAATTAAAAATCTAATTGTAATTATCTATTTTTGACCTCAGGACAGGGTCCAATATACATACTGTGACCCATTTAAGCCCAAACTCGGTCCGTATATCTTTTAAATTGGCCGTTTTGACAAAAACGCGCCATCTGGGTTTTCGGGTTCAAAATTTTCAAAACAAGATATCTCGGAAACCGCTGATCCGTTTACACTCATCTTTTCACTCCGGCCAGTAGCTTTTAGGCTATTTTAAGTATACCTGGTTTTCAGCCTATTTCAGGGCTTTTAATTTTTTGTCGCTGAAACTGCTTTTGGGAGGTACCTGAAGTGACGCCGAGCTGTATACCCAAAACCCCGCCCATCTGCGACGAAGGGTTCAGAAGTTACGGGCATTTTTAACCGACGTTTGACAGCTCGGCGGCCATCTTGTTTAGTTTTGAACCGCAGATACTCCTGAACCGAAGGTCCCAGGAAGTTGCGGTTTTCGGTTATAGGCTTGGGGGCTCCTGGTCTTCCTCACCCCTCTTTTTCAGGCGACTAGAAGCTGAAAATTCTCGAGGTCCTGAAAACGGTTTCAGCAGACAGTAGAGCCCAGGCCAAGTTAATAGAGTCCAAACTCGGGTGTTCTGCGGCTTTCCAAAGCGGAGATATCACCTGTTAAAAAGTGACTTTGACAGCTGTGCCGCCATCTTTACGTTAACTTAAACACCGATATCTCCGGAACGGAGTGTCGTAGAGCAACGGGATTTTCACTGTCTTCAATAACAGGCTGAAACCTATCGGATGAGGTACTTTTCAGGCGTTTTGCGGGGGACAACTTTTTTCAGCCTGAAAACTGTTTCGGTGGATTGGTCGCACCGAGCCAAGTGCGGAGAGCCCAAGCACCGAGGTTTTTGGACCGGTGGTTCCGGAGATAACCTCTTGTAACCACATTTCGGCCGCCATCTTGGAAAAAACCACATTTTTTAAACTTGAATATCTCCGGAACCCCTTGGGGTAATTCCTCCGTGTTTGGGGTCATTAGAGAGGGCTCGTCGCGAGCTATCTACTGGACTTAGCAAAACGGCTCTACATAGAGTCTGGGCGGAAATCGCTCTACATTGTGACTGTATATTGACTCTCAAGGATTTTTTTTTTTTGTTTTTTGCACGTTTTCCTTGCTTGACCCGTTCTTTTGAACGAAGGACCGACAGCGACAACTCTATGAAGAGTTGAGACGCGCTTAAGACTTCTATAGTCATAAGAATACTTGTTTTTACTCTTAATTATTATACACTTTTACCTTTATCTTATTGACTTTACGAACTGACGCAAACCTCCAACATGATTGGCATCAGAACCCCAATTAAGGCGAGGCCTGTAGATGGTGAGAAGTCACCAAAGCAGATGACGTCGCCTCCGAACGTCAGACGCAGCAGCAGGAGAGTCAGAGGCCGTGGGGCCCTCAAACGCGGACGTAACGCCCCCGATAGTAGCTAAGACGGTGCAGGCTGGCCCTGCTAAACCGACATCACAGCCCCCACTAGCGAAACTGATACAGACGCACTCGCCGCCGAAACCTCACTACGCGGACCGTTCGGCTGAAGCGAGGGCCTGCCTTACAAAGGCAAAAGTTCTGCTCGGCACCTCGCGGAACACGAAAAACGAGATAAGAGCAGGAGTAATCGAGGCGCTGGATCGGCTGTTTCAGTTAGTGAAGGAGGCGGAAAAGGCCACAAAAAATAAAGGAGTGGGGTCTGAGGGGAACACACGCCCCGAAAGTACGGCAGCCGACCTCACCTACACAAGCCTTGAAGCAAGCCAAAATCACCAACTCGAGGCTCAGATAAAGAGCCACTCGATGCTGCTGGAGACCCACGCTAAGAGCATGGAGGAGCTGAAGGCAGCACTCGAGAGGCACGCTGAGTCCGTTGAGAACAGCGCCACTGCCATGACGTACGCTAGGGTGACCGCGACCCACAGTGGAAAATCGATACCTATGAGAAGTACGCTGCACTCAATAGTGGTCACCTCAAAAGACGAGACAGAGACTGGGGACGAAGTGCTTGACAAAGTACGGAAGGCAGTTAACGCGAAAGAAGGCTGGATCAAGGTGGAAAAAGTGAGGAAGGCGAAAGATAGAAAGGTAATAATGGGCTTTGAAACCACCGAAGAAAGGGACAAGCTGAAAGGCAAGTTGACACAAGAAAACCAGGACCTCCATGTCGAGGAGGTGAGAAACAAGGACCCGTTGCTGGTCCTCAGGAGCGTCCTCTCAGCAAACTCGGACGAGGACGTTCTAAAAGCATTGAGAAACCAGAACAGGGACATCTTTCGCAACCTCGACAAGGAGGAGGACAGGGTGGTGGTGAAGTTCCGGAGAAGGCCTAGAAACCCACACACCTGTCACGTTGTGGTCGCCGTCTCGCCAATTATATGGAGACGGGCAACAGAAGTCGGATGCCTGCACGTGGACCTCCAGCGGGTAAGGGTGGAGGACCAAACCCCGTTGGTACAGTGCACGCGCTGTTTGGGCTACGGGCATGGCAGACGATTTTGCAAGGAAGCGGATGACTTGTGCAGTCACTGCGGCGGCCCGCACCTGAGGTCGGAATGTGCCGACTTTCTAACGGGGGTGCCGCCGAAGTGCCAGAACTGCACAAGAGCCAAGCTCGGGGACGTCGGTCACAACGCCTTCAGCTCGGAGTGTCCGACTCGCCGCAAGTGGGACGTTATCGCACGATCGACGGTAGCCTATTGCTAAGGGCACCCGGGGCAACCCAAACCCCTACAGAATGGTACAGGCCAACCTCCAGAGGAAAAAACTAGCGACGAACGAGCTTCTGATCGAAGCGGTAAAGCGCGGCGTCGCCGTTGCTCTCCTCCAGGAACCATATGTGGGCGGTGCGAAGGCGATGAGGAGTCACAGGGGCGTTCGGATCTTCCAGAGCACTGACATAGGAGATGGGACTGTTAAGGCCGCAATAGCGGTCTTCGATCAAGACCTTATAGTAGAACAGCACCCGAAACTCACCACGAACAACATCACCGTGGTGGGGATCCGAACCAGTGCCTGGAAGATCACGCTAGTCTCCTTCTATTTTGAGCCGGACCAGCCAATTGGACCATACCTGGAGCACCTCAAACGCGTCGAGGAAGCGGTTGGCTCCAGAATGTGGATTCTTGGGGGAGATGCAAACGCAAAAAGTACCTGGTGGGGAAGTCTGTCCATCGATCGCAGGGGCGAAGAAGTGTCTGGAGTTCTCGGCGAGCTGGACCTCAACATACTGAACAGAGGGGAAATCCCGACCTTCGACACGACCAGAGGCGGGATACGCTACTGCAGCCATGTAGATATCACTGCGTGTTCCACAGACATTCTGGATCTGGTGGGCAACTGGAAAGTAGACGAGGGCCTTACGAGCTCGGATCACAACGGCATTGTTTTTGACATAAAATTAAAAAGAAGCAAAGGCATCCAAATTAATAGAACTACCAGAATCTACAATACAAAAAAAGCAAATTGGTCCGAGTTTCGTGAGAAATTCGGCCAATTAATGCAGACAAATAACATTAACAAAATAGAAATAGACAAATTACACACAACTTATCAACTAAACACATTAACCAGCTTATATTCTAAATTAATAAACGAAGCATGCGTTTCATCAATACCTAGGAAAAAAGTAAAAGAAATACTCACCTTGCCGTGGTGGTCCGAGAAGCTTGAGGCGATGAAGAAGGAGGTCGCCACCAGAAAACGCAGAGTCAGGAGTGCTGCACCAGCCCGGAGATCGAAGGTCGTCGAAGAGTACCTGAAAAAGAAAGTTGAGTATGAGAAGGAGGCAGCCAAAGCCGAAATCGAGAGCTGGAAAAACTTCTGCACAAGACAGGATAAAGAAGGGGTTTGGGAAGGCATTTACCGGGTGATAGGAAGAACCAAGGGAAGAGGAGAGGACCAGCCACTGGTAAAGGACGGGGAGGTACTGGACGCAAAAGGGTCGGTTCAGTTACTAGCGGAAACCTTCTACCCGGAAGACCACTCAGGCTCCGACAGCACCTACCACCGCCTCACCAGAGAAAAGGCCGACACCGTGAATGCTGATTGGCAAGATGATCCATGTGAACCACCATTCACGAGGGTCGAGCTGATGGCAGCGTGCGGGTCTTTTAACGCCAAAAAAGCACCAGGAGTTGACGGTTTCACCGCCGACATTTGCTGCCAGGCCATTAGAGCTTCCCCCGAGATAGCCTTGGCTCTCCTCAATGGATGTCTGAGATGCCACCTCTTCCCCGAAATCTGGAAAGAAGCGACCGTAATAATCTTAAAGAAGCCTGGGAAAAGCGACTACAGTGCTCCAAAGGCGTACAGACCAATCGGCCTTTTGCCTATCTTAGGTAAAATCTACGAGAAGATGTTGGTGGCCCGCCTCAAGTTTCACCTAATCCCTAGGATGAGTACTCGCCAGTACGGATTCATGCCCCAGAAGAGCACTGAGGACTCCCTCTATGCACTAATGAAACACATACGCGGTAAGCTGGAACAAAAGAAAATAACAGTCCTAGTATCATTGGACATAGAGGGAGCCTTCGACAGCGCATGGTGGCCAGCCATAAGAGTCCGTCTGGCTGAGGAACAGTGTCCTGTCGGCTTGAGGAGGGTCATCGACAGCTATCTTAAGAACCGATTGGTCAGGGTCAGGTACGCAGGTGAAGAGCACTGTAAGGCAACAAGCAAGGGCTGTGTCCAGGGCTCTATTGGGGGGCCAATCTTGTGGAACCTGGTACTGGACCCGCTCCTAAAGAACTTGGAGGCTGGGGATATCTATTGCCAGGCCTTTGCAGACGACGTAGTGCTGGTCTTCGATGGTGACACTGCTTTGGAGATCGAGGGACGTGCCAATGCCGCTCTCGAACGTGTTCGGGCGTGGGGCGTTCAAAACAAACTTAAATTTGCCCCGCAAAAAACCAATGCGATGATAATAACGCGCAAATTGAAATACGACGCCCCGCGCCTGAGCATGGGCGGGATCGACATTGCCATGTCCAACGAGATCAAAATCCTGGGTGTCACCGTCGACAGGCAGCTGACATTCAACGCGCACGTCGCAAATGTGTGCCGAAGGGCAATAGATATCCACAAGCAGCTAACCAGGGCAGCAAAGACCAGCTGGGGGCTTCGCCCGGAAGTCATCAGGATAATATATGTGGCCACCGTTGAACCAGTCATCCTGTACGCCGCCAGCGTATGGGCCCAGGCCGTCGAGAAGCTAGGTATCAGGAAGCAGTTGGGAGCGGTTCAGCGCGGTATTGCACAGAAGCTGTGTAAAGGGTACCGTACAATCTCCTTGAACTCTGCGCTAGTGCTGGCTGGGATACTACCTCTCGACCTGCGAGTCCGCGAAGCGGCTACGTTATACGAGGCCAGGAGAGGGGTGCCTCAGCCAGCACTTGGCGACAGGATAGTCGAGCGAACCGCCTCGGCAATGGAGGCTCCTCACCCCTCGGAGCGCGCTGAGCTGGAGCTCGTAAGCCTGGTAAACCAAGAGCAACTAGATGCCCAGAGCGAACATGAAGTTCGTATCTTTACTGACGGGAGCAGGATTGGGGGCAAGGTGGGAGCGGCACTATCCATTTGGAATGGTGACGCGGAAACCAAAGCTCTCAAACTTGCTCTCCCACACTACTCCACCGTTTACCAGGCTGAGCTTCTGGCGATATGCGTCGCTACGAGGGAGATACTAAAGTACAGCGCAAAATCGTTTGGAATCTTCAGTGACTCCATGGCGGCCCTCCAAACCGTGCAAAACTACGACCGACACCACCCCCTGGCAGTAGAGACAAGGGCCAACTTGAGGTCAGCGGCGGTCCAGGACAAAGCTGTCACCTTGTTCTGGATCAAAGCCCATGTGGGACTGCAAGGCAATGAGAGGGCCGACGAACTAGCCAAAGGGGCTGCTGAGGGCTCCAAACGAAAGCCCGACTACGACTTGTGTCCGGTTCCGTACGTCAAGCGATGCATCCGAACGGCAACGCTTGACGTATGGAACCAAAGATACACCTCCGGAGAAACTGCTTCCGTCACCAAAATGTTCTTCCCGGACGCGGTGGCGGCCTACAGGATAGTCAGGAAATGCAAAATTAGCAACATAACCACTCAGATTATGACGGGGCATGGCGGATTCTCGGAATACTTGAATCGCTTCAAGTGCAAGGCGAGCCCGTCATGCATCTGCGATTCTGAGACTGCTGAGACGGTGTCACATATATTGTTCAATTGCCCAGTCTTTGACAAGGAGAGACTTGAGGCCGAGCAAGTGCTCGACACCAAATTGGATGCTGAAAATATGTGGCCCATTATGAAGAGCAAGAAGAGAGAGTTGATGTTGGAATACTGCGTAAAAATATGTGATTAGGAGAAATAAAAGTATTTAAGAAAACGATGCTTGCATAATATTATAGATGATATTAGGGTCAAGCATTGAAAACTATAGGTATAAATGAAATTATAAAGAAACGTAAAACCAGCAGATAAATTTCCAAGGGCCCATATTTAGAAATTGTACACTAGTATTAAGAAATAGGAAATAGCAGTAGTCTTAAGAAACTGTAACTAGATTTATAAGATAGATATAAAAAAATTGTAAACAACATAATGTAATAGTATTAGAAAATAGAAATAAGTTAATATAATAACTACTGTATGAACCCCATGTAATAGAAATAAGAAATAGAAATAAGTTAGCATAAGAACTATTGTAAAGGCAATAAATAAACCTGTGTCCATGTTATACCCGAAATAAAATAGAAAAAAGGAATAGACAAAAGAATAGGGAAAGCAGAAGGGCGTCCTACCCTTAAAAGGCTGAATGATAACGAATGTAAGAAAGATAAAGTATGCTGAATGAAAGTGCGAGAAGAAATAAAGCGAGAACTGGTATGAAAGCAAAAACAGCGAAGATAGGCTCCGATTACGTTGGAGGTAGAAAGTATAAAAAAAAAAAAAAAAAAAAAAAAAAAAAAAAAAAAAAAAAAAAAAAAAAAAAAAAAAAAACCTATCCTGGGTCAACTTCCATGCTCAAGAACCAACATTAAATTTCCATTCTTTAACTCTAGTGTTGACTACGCTGGGCCAGTGCTGATAGCTGACCGAAAGGGTCGCGGTTGTAAGCTTACAAAGTCTTATGTATGCATCTTCATTTGCCATGCAACGAAGGCGGTCCATTTAGAGCTCGTCACCGACCTTACAAAAGAAGGCTTCATTGCGGCTCTGAATCGTTTCACGTCTCGTCGGGGCAAACCTCAAAGCATATTATCAGACAACGGCACGAACTTTGTTGCAGCTAATAATGAGTTTAAAAGAATTATCACTGACTCTGATGTTGCATCTGAAATGGCACAGCAAGGCATTAAATTTGTTTTTGCTCCTCCTTATTCCCCACACTTTAATGGCATGGCTGAAGCTGCTGTAAAGTCCACCAAAACCCATCTTAGAAAGTTGCTAAGTCTCACCAACTTTACTTACGAGGAACTTGCAACTTGTCTGTGTCAAATAGAGGCCGTTCTAAATTCCCGTCCTCTAACTCCCTTGTCCTGTGACCCATCCGACTTGACTGCCCTCACTCCTTCCCATTTTCTAATTGGACGAACACTCACGTCTGTGCCGTCTTCACAGGTTCCTGACAAAATCATCAGCAGCTTAACCCGCTTCAAAAGGATTGAATACATCCGTCAACACTTCTGGCAGAGGTTCTCTAACGAATACATTTCCTTACTCCAACAGAAAACCAAATGGTCAGTTGCTTCAGAGAGGAAGCTCAGAGAAGGAATGCTTGTGCTCATCCGAGACAAGGCGCTTCCACCACTTGTTTGGGCACTGGGTCGCGTGGTACGAACCTATGCGGGCGTCGACGGCATCACACGCGTGGCAGACGTGAAGACAAAGAGAGGAGTCATCACAAGAGGGTTTAACAACATTTGCCCTCTTCCCTTCGAAGACGTCAACAGGCGGGAGGATGTTCACGCATCCATCGCGTGAACATGTGGACTGACGTCACCGGCAAGCGGAGGCGCGCCGCGGTGGCGGTGTCAAGCCTCGGGCCAACGACCACTCGCTTCCACGGACTCCACCGCGACGGACGATTTTCCCTCCGAATTAAATCATTTTACTGTTTGTCCGGGAAAGTTATTAATGTAATAAGGACGGTATTAAACCATTGCCTATATATTTCATACAGTCCACTCTTTTTATTGCTCTCCGCGCTAACAAGTGGCATGTCCCTCTAAAGGTTGCAGAAGGACGGAAATACTTTTGTTCTATTTCGGAGGTTATAGGATCGTCATTGCATCGTTTCAGTGTAAAAACTCTGTGTTCGGACCAGTTGAAGCAATGACAATGAATGAATGAATGAAGTTGAATTAACGACAATTGAATTTAATTCACGACGAGTTTTATTATCACAAAGTGCGTGAGTCAGCGCGATTAAAAGGTCAACCCGTTTTTTTTTAATTTAAGATGGGTTTGCTCTTGACTTTAGTCTAGGTCGGAGGCGACAGAGACAGAGTCGACGATGGAGTGAGCTTACCCAGAAAAATCCTGTTGACTCTCACTTTGAAGAGATTAGGGTTGTATGCGCTCGGAAACACAGACGCAGGTAGTGACTTCCATTCTTTTGCTGTGCGCATTATAAAAGACATTTGGAAGCGCTTAGTGCGAATTGGTGGAATAGCAAATAGGTAGGGATGCTAACTGGCAGTGCGCCTAGATATCCGATGGTAGAAGGGGGCCGGCGGAATGAGGTCGTGAAGTTCTTGAGCTCACTCTCCGAAGTACAATCTGTAGAAGACCGACAAGCAGGCAACCTTGCGGCGATTAGCCAAGCTATGAAGCTTGGCATCCACCAGTTTTACATCGCCAATGAGCCTCTTAGCTCTGCGTTCCACCGAGTCAAGCGTGGCTAGTTGGTACTTTGCTGATCCATCCCAAAGGTGGCTGCAATACTCTATGCAGTATCGGACTTGCACTTTGTAAAGAGTTAGAAGCTGTCCAGGCGTAAATTATCGCTTCACCCTATTTAGGATGCCCAATTTCTTAGCCGCAGTTTGGGCTTTGTACTCAATGGTGGCGCCAAAGTTGAGACCAGATGTCAACTCCATGTCTAGGAGCTCAAGCCGATTAGTTACATGAACAGATGCACCCCGAAAACTAGGAGTTTGAGCGAAACGACTCTTTTTAGCGGTAAAAAGACACGCCTGTATTTTGGTAGCGTTAAAAGAAACCAGATTATCATCACCCCACTTGGAGACAAGGCTTAAGGTCAAATCTGTCCGCTCTACCATTGCCTCTCTCAAAGAACGAACTTCGGCCCCGCTGGTTCTTGCGCTGGACAAGTATTTCTCTGATACTTTACTGTCATCTGCGTACCCAACATTACCAGGCTGAAGCAGGCCATTGATGTGCAGCAGGAAAAAAGTTGCAGAGAGAGCAGAAACCTGAGGAACTCCGGCATCAATAGCCATAAGGTCAGAGGAGCAGCCATCAACGACTGACTACTCTGATCGACCGTTCACTAAGGAAATCTGATATCCAGCTACAAAAATCAGCTGGGATGCCATAAGCAGGAAGCTTGCTGAGCAAAGCAGCGTGCCAAACCCTGTCAAAGGCCTTCGAGATGTTAAGCGACACAGCAAGTGCTTCGCCGTGTTTCTCGATGGCTTCGCCACAGCAGTGCGTGACATACACAAGAAGATCGCCAGTTGACCATCCCCGGCGAAAGCCATATTGAGGGTCAGTGAGGAGATCATTGTCTTCAAGGTAAGTCAGCAACTTATTGTTCAGTACCCTTTCCATAACCTTGCACAGAATGGAGCCACCCTTTTTGGGCACTGGTTGTACATTTGCAAGCCTCCAGGATTTCAGCACCGTTCTTTTTCAAGAAAGTGGCGGAACAAACGTGTCAACACAGGAGATAGTACAGGCGCACACTGCCTCAACACTCTCGCTGGAATGCCGTCAGGCCCGCTGGCCTTGTTTCACGTCTAGACTGCACAATACTCTTCGGACCTCTTTAATGGAAACTGCGATCGCCGGCATCGAGGAGACACAATGAGGTGCAGTAGGTGGTGGCTTGGAGCCAGCGACCAGACGTGAATTGCTTGCAAAGAGAGATGCAAATAAATTTGCTTTCTCACTTGCAGAAAGAGCCAGCGACCCATCAGGTTTCATCATTAGAGGTAAGGTGGGACGACAGAAATTAGTTTCAGCCGCTTTAGACAAGACCTTATCACTTCACCTACGGCACACCATTCGGTGATATCAGACTCGGGTTCATCTGGGTCTGTTCGAGTTTTAATCGAACACTCAGCGAAAATGCATAATTGCCTCGATAGCAAGTACGCACATTCGCTCGTTCACCAAAACGTGGGCCAGTTCGCGTTCAGCTCTCATTAGAGACACCACGACTCAAAACCATTACCAATACCATTTTTACCATACCTACATTTTACCAATCACTTAGTTATATAGTTTAGCTTACTAATTCTTGTAACTAAGTTTTATAGTGATTTAATACAGCTATTTGCCTTATAATCCAAGATTTTGACTTTTGCTACATTTACCATATCCTATCAATACGAGAAAGGTGTGTTAGGTCACCATAGCGCCGAACACTACTTTCTACAGGCCCTAAAACCTTTGCCCAGGTTGCAAAGACTCCTAAACGCCCGAATCACACTCTGATCATTTCCTCAACAAATCCAGACCATACGGGAGAAAATGTCATGGAGAGAGTGGCCCTTGACCTCAAAAAGACGGGAGCAAGAGTCAATAAGGTGAGAAAAGCTCGGAATCAAAAGATCGTGGTGAGCTGTGCGAGCAAGGAAGACCTTACCCTTGTCAAGAGTCAGGTTCAGTCTAGCAGTGGGCTGGAGATCCAGGAGCCAAAGCCAAACAACCCCTTGGTTTGTGTGAGGGGGGTCCTCTCATTATACACCAACGAAGAGATGGTGGACCTCCTCCGAGCCCAGAATAAACACCTATGGAAAGACATGGAACATGCAGATTGTTTGGCTATTAAATTGAGGTACCGGAAATGAGCGCGGAACCCACATGAATGTCATCCGGTCTTTGAACTCCCCCCCGAGCTTTGGAAGCGGATTACGCAGGCGGAGAAGGTACACTTGGGAATACAAAGATGCCCGGTAGAGGATCAGTCCCCCCTAGTGCAGTGTACCAAGTGCCTCGGCTACGGACACAGCAGAAACCTCTGCAAGGCAGAGAAAGAAAGCTGTGGATACTGTGGAGGGACACACAATGGGAGAGACTGCCCAGTAAGAGCTTCTGCCGGGCCTCCTGCCTGCGTAAATTGTGTTAGGGTCGGGAGGGAGGGAAAAGACCTTATTCACCTGGCCTTCAGCATGGAATGTCAGGAAAGACAAAAATGGGATTATATAGCCAGGTCACGCGTCTCTTACTGCTAAGGGCAATGAGGGTGATGATGGGTCGATCACCTCGCAAGGCACAGGGGAATTGAGAGGCAGGTTAAAATTTATCCAGGTTAACCTGCAGCGCTCCAAACTCGCGACTGCTGAACTACACCAAGTGGCCGAACAGATGGGGATTTCAATAGCGCTGGTTCAGGAACCTTATACCGGAAACACAGGAGAAATGAAGCAAAACCACGGCACACAGGTCATCCAGTGCACCCTGAATCGACAAAGACCAGTTAAGGCGGCAATCGTCGTGTTTGATGTAATGTTGTGAATAAAGGTCTTATTTAGAATTAGGACTCCGTCAAGACCTGTTATTCAAATGGGGCGTAGCTCATGTAAAGGTTCCATGTAATGGACTTTAACCTTATATTGTACTGGCTGACATTCGATTGCTTGTGCTTGTGTAAAGCTATCTAAATAGTGATAATGATGACGTGACGGCGGCGGATTAGGCTGATAATATTGTTCATGAAATCTGTGCCCAGTCCGATGATATAGTGACAGGAATTGATGTCCATAGAACTAATGAGGATAGTTAAATTGCAAAAATCATTGTAGAGTTAAACCGGTCCAATGATAAATCAGGGAATAGGGAATAATAATGTTCCGGACTAGCAAAAATAAGATAAAAGTTCTGAAGGGCTTATAGCCGGACAAGAACTTATTAATCTGAAGGGCTTGTGTAGCCGGACCAGAACTGGTTAATCTGAAGGGCTTGTGTAGCCGGACTAGAATTTATTAATCTGAAGGGTGCATGGAGACCGGTCCAGAACTTGTTAAAATGAAGGGTTATTGAAGACCGATCCAGAACTAATTTTTACCAGCCTGTAGGGTTTAGATAAACCGGTCCAAATTGTAAAGTAAGATTTTTGGTCAGGATAATCGAACGATTTATGTTAATTACACATGTCTGAATTGTAAGCGCACGAGGACGTTCGCAAGTCAGTATGGCAGTGACGGCGGAGTCGTCGTACGTTATTTCTCTAAGCTGTAAACAACACGTGCGCCGAACACGCCATCGACAAGTACGTCACTCAGCCACTCCTACCACCCCACTACTCGACTTGTATAAAAGAGCGCGCAAGCGGGGAAACAAGTCTTTTGGCTGGAGGCTTTGTTGGCTGGAGGCTTTGAGTTGGCTGGAGGCTTTGAGTTGGCTGGAGGCTTTGAGTTTTTCTTAAGGCAGCCACAGGATAGTCCGGTTAAGTAGTCTCGACCTCTCTAGGTCAACTACGAGATGCCATTCATAAAAAAAAAAAAAAAAGGAAACAAGTCAGGATCAGCCCGTGGTCGACTACACATCTAATCGAGTTCAGTGACGGTAGATTAGTTTCGCGCGGACCGCCAATTTTATTTGTTTTTCCTCTGCGTTTACACAGGTACCAGCCGGCGCCTGTGTAAGCACAGAGGGAGCCACCGGGCTGCTCGGTGAGCTAGCTCACCGCCGCGGTCGCGGTAAGGCCACGCCCACCAGCATGCCGAAACCCGGCAAGCGCGGCTCGCTGGGCCGCGATGCCGGGTCACCCGAGGCCCGTCCGGCGATGGACCGGGCGACGTCGTTACCAAATATTGGTGACGCGGCGACCGATGCACCGCCGGCCGGACCATCCAGAGAAGACAGAAGAAGAGGGGGGACGAGCACCGCTGCAGCGACCGGCCCGCCGACGACATCGGCGCCTGCGTGCGCTGCGCCCACGCCGTCGTCGAGCCGACAGCGCGAGGTTCCCGTCCGCCCCGCTACGTTTCGCCCGGTGCCGATACAGGCCCCGGGGCCAGTAGCGACGACAACAGGCCGCGCCCCACCAACCACACGCGCGACCGCACCAGTGCGCGTCTCTGCGCCCGCGCCGAACACCGCGCGCACCTCCGCGCCGCCCACAGCACGCGCCGCCGCGCCGCCCACTGCACGCGCCGCCGCGCCGCCCACTGCGCGCGCCGCCGCGCCGCCCGTCCCGCGCGCCGCCGCACCAGCCGCCCCGCGCGCCACGGCACCGGCCGCCCCACGCGCCACCGCGCCGCCTGACGCGCGCACCGCTGCGCCGCCCGCGAGTGTCTCCGCACCACCCGCGCGCACTCGCGCATCCGCTGCGCGCTCCAATGCGCCGTCGCCGCGTTTTGCGTCGCCACCCACGCGTCCCGAACACATCCGGTCTCCGCCTCCCGCTGGTGGAACCAGCGAATGCTGCACGTGCAGTGCTTGCAAGCATACAGACACCACCGGCACCTGCCTCGCCGGCCCCACCCCGCACCGCCGCCTACGACTCACCGGCCATGCTGTCGGCATGCTCGTCTCGCGCGGGATCGAGCATGTCGCTAGCATCGGTGGGCTCGGCCGCTTCCGATCGCGACCACGTGTCCCTGGACACGACATCGCGAGCCGACGTGCGGCCCACCGTGGGAGGAGCTGACACCCCGCTGGGATTCGGCTTCGAGTTCCAACTCGTCGAGCCCAGATCCCAGCGGAAGCACCGAAGGAGGAGTTCCGACGATACCGCGATGGAGGCGAAGCGAGTGGACCTGGGTGAGCCAGCGTCACCCACCTTCGCTGACGTGGCGCGCAGCACGCCGCCCCCATCACCGGCCGCAGGGGTAAGTGATTTGATTTTACCCCCTGCCCCCCCTACATCCGCCGCACCCCCGGCTAATACCCCCGGCGCCGCAGTGACGCCGACCAAAAAGCCGGGGAAGAAATTACGATACCCACCGCTGGTAGTTGAGAGGCTGCCTAACTGGGCCGCCCACTTCCGGGCTATCAATGCCAAGCTGGGCCGGCCTCCTAACGCTCGCCCATACGGGGCTGGAGTTCGCTTCACCCCCGACAGCGAGGAGGAATACCGACTGGTCCAGCGGTATCTAACTGGCCTGGAGAAAGATAGCGGCGTCTCATGGTTCGCCTACTCGCTGCCAGCGGAGAAGAACCTGAAAATAGCTATACGGGGCCTGCCGGCGGATATCTGCCCCAAGGAGATCGAGGAGGAGCTCCGGACGTTGGGATACCAGCCGGAGTACGTGCACCATATAAAGGGGGCGCAAGGACGACCCGGCTGCGTGTTCCACGCAATAATAAAGAAGACCCCCGACGTCCGGGCCATATATGACACCACCGTATTCATGTATATGCGGGGTGTCAAGATAGAGGCTTGGCGGGGAAAACGTGGGCCCGCTCAGTGCCACCGGTGCCAGAGGTTTAGACACAGCTCGCACCAGTGTCACCGTCCGCTCGCCTGTGTGCGATGCGGGGGCGAGCACGCGGCGCGCGACTGCCCGCGCCCGCGGGAAGAGCCGGCCACCTGTGTAAACTGTGGTGGCCCGCACCCCGCGTGCAATATAAAGTGCCCCGTATTCCAGGAGGAAATCCGGAATAGGCGGGCGGGGACCGCCGCCATTACGGCCACTTCGCGCCGGCCACAAGCGGCCACCGAGAGGCCGCAAACAACGCCCGATGAGGGACAAGGACCGTCGTTGATGGCGGCGGCCAACGGACCCACGGATAGACACCAAGCCGCCTCCTCAGGGCGGAGGAGGAAGAAGAAACGTGGGGGAAAGGGAAAGGGCAAGAAGCCAGACCCTCCCCCCCAGGCGACCCAGGAAGACATCCCAAAGGCCGCCCCTGCCTCTAGCAAGGTGCAGGCTGTGAAAAAGGATGCACCTACAGCTGGCGCCGGCATAGCGCCGCGGCAAAAACTGGAACTAAATAAGTTCGCACAAGAAAAGAGTGGCGGCGCTACCGGCGCCCAGTCACTCACCAAAAAGGAATTCACAGCCTGTGCCATTAAGCTATTAATGGATTTAATTAAAGCTATTAGGCAGGGGCAAGATATAGAAACGGTCATCCTTGATGGCCTGGCCACCTTACTTACCCTTTATCATGGCTAGGTCATTAAGGGTGATTCACTGGAATGCCCGCGGCCTACGGGATAAGGTCGCCCCCCTCCGCCATCTCCTTCGGGAACAAAATATAGACGTGGCGCTCATAAGCGAGACGATCCTGGGACCCGAAGACAGGGTTAGGTTCCCAGGTTACCTCGTTTATAGGAAGGATGAAAGGTCGGCACAGAACGCCCGTTACCGTGGTCTGGCGGTATTGGTGAGGCGAAGAGTCGTGCACCAAGAACTCCCCTTGCCGTCACTCAGCTCGTGGTACGCGCTGGGTGTGCAGCTGCATATAGCCGGCGAGGACATAAACATCTACGCCTGTTATAAGCCGCCCGCGGCCCAATTGAACCTGTCAGAGTCGCGGGCGCTTATCAACACGTCGCAGAAGGCGACCATCCTCGCCGGTGACTTTAATTGTAAGCACCCAGCGTGGAACTCAGCCAACACGAATACCGAGGGGAGACGGCTCTTCGCGGACGCGGAAGCCTTCGGGTACACGGTGTCCGGACCAGAGACACCGACCCACTACCCCGAGTGCACACGCTACATGCCGGACGTGCTGGACATCGTAGTCCACCGAGGGCTACACTGCCAGATCACGCAGCAAGTGATAGACGACGAGCTACAGTCAGACCACCAGCCAGTACTCGTCGTCTTATCGGGTATGCCGACCCGACTGAAGCCCACAGCGCCACGTCGACTAACGGACTGGACTGCCTTCGGAGAGAAGCTAGACACCACGCCGACTCGGCCTATCGTTACCTCCGCGGACGTAGACCAGATGGCGGGTGACGTCACTGCTTGCATCAAAAGCGCCCTGGAAGCGGCGACTTCGACGCAGCCGGAGGGGAGAGGGCTACTGCCGCCCCTGCCGGCGCACATCAGAACGATGATCGCCGTGAAGAGGCGCCTACGCAAGCAGTGGCAACAACTAAGATGCCCGCATTTAAAGAGGCAGCTGAACCGTCTCGCGGAGAAGGTGAAGGCCGAGCTCAAGGCACACACCGCCGCGGGCTGGGAGGAACGAATAGACGCCACGACGGACATTTGGCCGTCTGTACATCGCCTCTGCCGCCAACTAGCGAATACCCCAGCCCCGGTGCGTCCGCTGCTGAGCAGCGACGGGGCGCTTAAATACGTAGCAGAGGACCGGGCGGAGGTCTTCGCTGAGCACCTGGAGCGTCAGTTCCAACCGAACCCGACCAGCGACCACGACCATGTCGCAGCAGTCGAGCAACACCTGGGAGATTACTTCGCAACGCCGATAGCTCCCGATGAAGATCCAGTATTCTTCTCGCCGGGCGCAGTCAGACGCGCCATCCTACGAACCAAGCCTAGAAAGGCCCCCGGAGCCGACGGTATCACTAACACAGTGCTGCGCCACCTGCCGTACCGTATGGTAGCGGCCCTGGCGCGCCTGTTCACAGCGATACTGCGCACGGGGGTCTTTCCCGCCGCTTGGAAGGAGGGGCGCGTCATCATGCTGCCCAAGGCGGGAAAGAACATCCTGAAGCCGGAGAGCTATCGGCCGATCACACTGCTGCCGACAATCTCCAAGGTGTTCGAAGCACTCCTGCTGCGACATCTCCAGCCTAACATCACGCCGCGTCCGGAGCAATTCGGGTTTCGGGCGGACCACAGCACGACGCTCCAGCTGTCGAGGGTACTGCACCTACTCACAGCTGCGCTCAATAAGAAGGAATGCTCGGTTGCAGTATTCCTCGACATGGAGAAGGCCTTCGACCGTGTATGGCACGAGGGCCTCATCTACAAGTTGGCCACGTCAGACGCGCCCCGTCGCGTTGTAAAGGTGGTATCTAGCTTTCTCTCCCACAGGACTTTCAGGGTGGTGGTCGACGGTGCGCTATCCAGCGCCCGCCCGGTGCTGGCGGGCGTACCACAGGGTAGCTGCGTATCGCCTGCGTGTTACTCGCGATACACGGACGACATCCCCACCACGGAGGAGGCGACGCTCGCGCTGTACGCTGACGACGCCGCGTACATCTGTACTTCGCTCAATGCGAAGCACGCGGCGGTCAAGATGCAGCGCGCCCTCGATCTTCTTCCCGACTGGCTGTCGAAGTGGCGGCTGTCGGTGAACGTGGGTAAGACGCAGGCGATGGTCACCGGAGCCGCGCGACTACCACCACCCCTGAGGCTGCAAGGAGTCGACATCGAGTGGTCGCCCCGGGTCAAATACGTCCGCAAGGTCGCCGCACAGGGTAGGGTCGCCCGCCACCTACTCAGACCAGTGCTCTCGTCCCGCCTCCCGGCGCGCGTCAAGTTGGGCGTGTACAAACTCTACGTGCGCCCAATTTTGACGTACGCTGCACCGGCTTGGTTCGCCCTCACGAGCGAGACGAGCCGTAAGACGCTCCGCGCGCAGCAAAATCTTGCGCTGCGGACCATAGTCGACGCGCCTCGCTTCGTGAGGAACAGCGTCCTTCAACGCGACCTCGGGATTGAGAGCCTGGATGAGTTTGCGTGCCGCCTCGCGAAGGGAATGTTCGCGCGTGCCGACGCGTCTGCCTGGCCACATGTCAAGCAGATCGCGCCCTGGCATGCGCGCTCCCCTGACGCGAGGCCCCTCCCCCGCAACCTGCTTGCGGACGACGACCCCATCGCACCGGACTGGACTTCCAAATGAGCCGCCCTCAGCTTACACGCGGCTCATTTGTGACACTGACTCCACACAAATACATGCATCTGTTGCGTGGCGCGTGCTAGGTTAATATAGGCGTGTCACGTAGCAAACAACAGACATTCACCTCTATACAGGCACCCAACTCACACGCGTAGTCGCGGCTCTTTTTATGCGGGCGTGCGACTCGCGTATACACCGGGCGGTGTTACACAGTACAATACCGCCCACACACTCAGAACACGGTCCCTTCTCACCACCCGGGCTCGGCTCGACCTGAAAACGGGGAGGTGAGGGGGGCCATACACCCCTTCTGTAGGAACGTCGAGTCCGTAACTCTGTCGCTGGATGCCATCTGCTGGGCTTCCCCCATGTAGGTGGGGGTCTCAAACGGTAGTGGTTGTCCGCCGAGTTACGGTGAAACAAGCGGCGTTGGGCATCAACGTCGTGGCGTGCCTACATACACAAATTCAGAAACCCTATTCACATGGGCGTGTATGCCGCACGCCCAAACATCTGCCCGCCAGTGGCGAACACGATGAGGGGCCCGTAGTTACGGGCCACCGTGTTGCTTCCGCGGTCGGGGGGCCATGCCCCGACATCTCGACGAGAAACAAGTCAGTCTTGGCTCTGGCGTGGGACGGTGCACAAGTTGTACTTAGTTGATCCTTGACTCTAGATAATTAATTTGAGGATTCGAATGAATTATCATTTCAATTATCAAATTGTCATCGTATGATTTATGATCAATTAATGATGATTATTTGTAATTACAAAATAAGATAGTGCAATTGGTAATTGACACAATTAGTGACTTAGCTGTACCAATTGTAATTATTATAATAATAAAAGGAATAGTCCAATCTATCTTCAGCCTATCATTTGATTGAATCTGATCCCTTCTGCCTACATATACAAACACAATCATAATATTTATTTACATCTATTTATATTAATCAAACAATCGGGTGATGTCGGTGTAGTAGCATATACTAAATATGGACTCGCGCATGAGCTACGTCATTGTGACGTAGCCACCAAGGACTAGCTAGGTGGGAGTTCGCGGTGTCGAACCTCGAACGTTCCTTCACCTTGCCGCGACCTTCGGTCGGAACTAATTAGCGCGACGCTCGCCCGCGCATGATCTTGTGACATCTTATTGTTTATTTATTGTTTCTTTGAATAGTCCAAAGTAAACTAACTGTTACCTATCATTGTGCCGTAACTATTGCGATTGTGACTGTGTGTGCCTATCGAACTTGTGATCGTTCTCCTTCTGACTGTTTTCTGTGTTGTGTGTGTGTTACCACAATATAACTGTGAGTACCTAAGCAGATTGACTTTTATTATTACTCTGCCTACATACCCACCAAACCACACTATACATGTCGTTCGTATATATGACGGATGTTCGAGCGGCTGAGATAACGTGTCGCTGCTGCTCCGTCATCTGTTGGTCCTCCATCATGGGTATGTATGTACGTGTAAGTGTTTGAAATTTAGGATGCCCAGCTTCTTGGCCGCTGTTAGGGCTTCGTTCTCGATGGTGGCGCCGAACTTGAGACCAGATGTCAACTCCATGCCTAGGATGCTCAAGCCAATCAGTTACAGGAATAGATGTACCCCGAAAAGTAGGAGTTTGGGCGAAACGACTCCTTTTAGCGTTAAAAAGACATGCCTGTGTTTTGGTGGCGAAAAAAGACCAGATTATCATTACCCCACTGGGAGACAAGGCTTAAGGTCAAACCGGCCTGTCCGCTCTACCATGGTCTCTCTCAAGGAACGAACTTCGGCCCCGCTGGTTTTTGCGCTGGACAAGGATCTCTCTGAAACTGTACTGTCATCTGCATACCCAACAATACCAGGCTGAAGCAAGTCATTGATGTGCAACAGGATAGGAGTTGCAGAGAGAACAGACGCCTGAGGAACTCCGGCATCAATAGCCATAAGGTCAGACGAGCAGCCGTCAACAACTACTATGTTCGACCGTTCACTAAGGAAATGTGATATCCAGCTACAAAAATCAGCTGGGATACCATAAGCGGGAAGCTTGCTGAGCAGAGCAGCGTGCAGCGCTAAGTTTACAGGAATAACTAAATAGCTAAAATAGGAAGATTGCAAACTCATAACTCTCCCAGACTTAACAATTTAACACAAAATGCAACTAGATTTGCAACAAAAATTTGATCGTATCGAAGCAAGTTGGCCGGAAATGCTAGTAAATTAATAAAGGGTCTGATTTAAGTGGTCCCACCGCGACATTATAGCGCCATTTCAATGAGCAAACCTTATCGTGCCATCCATTCATTTCTATAATTAAGAATCAAACGAACTTACCTTGCGAAGTTTGATATCTAATTATACGAGTGTCTTGACCGAAGATGATTACAGTTTACATGCAGCAGCACGCGAGATGATGCTGTCCTAATCACACTTTTAAAGCTATTAAAATGCTTATAGAATATATTTTAAAGTAAATAAATATCAGAAAGAAGGTAGTGTATTATTTTCCCCCACTGGAGTGCAACCCACCGTCTCGGTCGCCGTCGCAATCCTTGACTCATTTTTTAGAGCTACATTTTTTCGATAGGTCTTGGGACTATCAGGGGGGGAGGGAGTGTAATCATCTTCGGTCAAGACACTCGTATAATTAGATATCAAACTTCACAAGGTAAGTTCGTTTGATTCTTAATTATACTTCGTATCTCTCCCGAAGATGATTACAGTTTACATGCAGATGTTTAGAGCATCGAAAAAATTAAACATTGAAGCGATCGATAAATACTATGTTATAGTAATAGTCCATTTATTTGTAAGAATACTATTACAGAGTTGTTAAATAGTTTTTAAAGTTCATGATATTCTGCCGTTTCCGGTACGTGTTACTACTATTTAATATTTTTTTTATCACTGTAACATAACATTAACTTATCTGGTCTGTTATAATCATCGAACATATTATAAGAATGAAAGCAGCAGACGTGGACGCGTGCCTTGTACGGTGCGCACCATACAATTTTACATCTATGCCACTCTTTCCTATTTCTTTTTACCCAGTAAGACAAAGTTTAAGAACCCACTTTTTTATGAGGTTTTTGATAACTTATAAATTGATAATCTTCTTGAAAACGTAAGCAAGCAGTTTTATCTATATAGTGTTTAAGGGTTAAAGCTGGGCAAACCTTAGGATTTTCTATAATATGTATGTATACGTATGGTAATATAATTAATCAATAGTTGGTAAGCGCCTGGCCTTGAGGTTTTTATTAAGTCCTCAATTTTAATTAGATTTTTTCTGAATCGAAAGTAATTATTTGTATTTTTGTTACACATAAAGTCTGCATTCTCTCTGCAGATGCTAGTACTAAAAGAGTTACAGTTCTTAACGACAAATCTTTTAGTGTTAGTAAATCATTTGGGAAATAATTTATTAAGTAAATTAACACAAGATTGGGATTCCAGGTGGTGTGGTATTTTGGTGCAGGTGGTTTTATGCGATAGACCCCTTTAAAGAACCTTTTTATACAGTTATTACAAGTCACTTCCTGACCTAATAGTATTGATAACGCTGAACGATAACTATGAAGTGTGCTGTAACTAGCACCTGAATTAAATTTAAAAGTAAAAAATTCTATTAACTGAGTAGGTAATATAATTCTTTACCATTACAATATATCACCATGACTTTAGTGAAGAATTATATTGGTTCAGCGTGTTTTGGGAGAAAGAAGCCATCACTATGTCGAGAGATGCGTTGGGTATTCCGCGCCTTAGTAGCGACTGCCGGATAATTTGCCTGCCATCAGGGTGAGATCCGCGTGGAGAGGATGATCCTCCTTGAAAGGGGAAAATAAATAAATTTTTGCCAGGCTTGAAATACTTTCGAGGTAAGTAATTTTAACCAGTCTGGGTACCAGGGTTGAGTTGGCACCACGACAATTGCTTCTGCTTTGTCATTTTTATTTAATCTTATTTAAGACTTTTGAGATAAGACTAAAGGGAGGAAAATCATAAAATTGTTTATTTGTCCAGTTGAATGCATCGATAATTTCGGAATTTGGATCTAATATCAACGAAGCATATCTATAACATTTGTGATTTTGACTACTTGCAAATATATCAAATTGTGGAATACCGAGTGAAAATGTTATTTTATTAAATGAGTAATCTGCTACCTAGTTCCCATTCCGTATCTATATTAACCTGACGAGATTCAAAATCTGCTATTAAATTATCTTTGGATTGGATATAAGAAGCAAAAAGATGTATACTGCGTTTTTCACACCACTGCCATACATGTATATCGCGTGCAATGTTATTTAGGTGTGTGAATTGTATAGAGGTAAATGCGCCAATTATGGACTGGGTCTGTAATATGGACTACCCGCGTTTCTCAATGAACGTTATTAGTATAGAGTCGTTGGTCAGCGCACGCTAAACTTCACCCCTCCCGCTGCCCGCTAGTCGCTTGCAGGCCGGCAGAGAGCGCGCACGTATTCACGGGAGCAATTTTTCGTTATTATCAACGCGCGATGTAATTTCTTAGCTAACTTCGTAAGCTCATAATTTCAACAAATATTACACTTTGTGAAAGTGGATTAAACCAGGGGAAAGATAAGTTATTTTACAATAATCCTATTAAGTTGCAATATTCAATAGTTTTTATAATTTTCTGAATATTTGAAACCATGTGTAACCATATTTGAAACCATATGGTCCATATTTGGTACACTTTTTGCAAATTCACAATAATGACATATTTTAGAAAAAGTTGATTATTTCTAAGATGTTGATGTTTCTTAAGAATTTTATTAATCGTTTTTGATACCAAATAATTATCGAACTGTTCAAAATATACAGGGTGTCCGGTAATGAATGGATAACCTTGAAATGTCTTATAGTATAACTTATGGCCGTTCAGAAAAAAAATTGAAACAAAATATATCATAAGTAGTACCTAAGTTATGATTTTTTTAAAAGAAAGGTCTAATTTTTTTTACCTTGTTTTACTTTTATGAACACTACGATCAGAAATGAATGGATTCCATCGGTTTGTTGTTATTTTATTATTATACACGAACTATGATAATAGATAAACAGTCAATAGTATGACTAGCTATTGCACTTTTTTATTAAAAAATTAGCAAATTAATTAATTTTAGAAAAACTTTGCAAAATTTATTTTTTAAACTATGTTTAAACATCTTGGGTATAAAAAAAATGTATGAATACATGAGTGGCCAATAATTTTAAAATAATGTCACTTTCAAGTAGATTTTATAATGGTACAATTCATAAATGTATCTACAATAAATAGTGAATTATTGCCATTAATGTAGAAAAGGAGAAAATTTTACCAAATGTCAAAAGTAATGTAGGAACTTTTTTTAAATTAAATTGCTTCTGACCACTGAAGATTAATCAAAAATACATTTAAGGAATTTGTAGTGAATAAAAATTGCGTATTGAAACCAAATTGTCAGAAATTTACAAATACTCATAATGATTAAAATAGTTACTTTAAAAGCGTGAAATGGGTCGTGTGACCTTCATATTTGCTACCTGCGCGCACGCCGTGCTGTCATTCTTTTGTGTTATGTTAGACAAAGAGGGTCTGAATCGGCTAGGTGCGAAAGAGAGGAAATAAATGTAAAACATCAGGTAAGCACTCATACTTTTAGTGCGTTTCTCGACTTGCTCGACTTCGCATGTGTTTATTTAGTTTCCGTTTTTCACTGATTCAAAGTAAATCACGATAATTGCGTGATTTACTTTGAATCAGTGTTAAAACGACCACGTGGCTATTTTATTGGACTATTCGTTTTGCTTACTGATTTGGACTTGTTTTGTTTGGTGATATTTGCGACGATTTGGTTTGTTTTTGGACTAAACTGGACTTTTGTGTTTTTGTGTATCAAAATGCCACGTCAGTATACGGCACAAGAATATGCAAATATGCATTACATTTATGGAGAATGCAGAGGTAACGCAAATGCAGCTGCAGCGCTCTATAGGGAGAGATACCCTAATGCGCGCCACCCAGACTACCGCGTATTTATTCGTGTCCACGGTTGTTACTCCGAAGGAAGATTGCCTGGTAGTGGTGTCGGTGGTACAAGCAGTGGAAGAATCGCTCGTCTTGATGTAGAAGAAGCCGTGCTTGAGGAAGTCGAAAACGATCCTTCTACCTCTACACGAACAATAGCTCGACGCACAGGTATCGGAAAATCGACCGTGCACGATATTTTGAAAAAAAATAAATTCCACCCTTACCACGTTACACGCGTGCAAACTCTCCAACCAAGAGATTATGCAGCTAGATTGCGTTTTTGCCGACAAATGCTGGCAAAAATCGAAGAAGACCCGCAATTTTTTAATAAAATTCTGTGGAGCGACGAGTCAACATTCAAAAGAGATGGATACATGAATCTTCATAATTTACACGGTTGGGAATTAGAAAATCCCCATCTTATGCGTGAAGATAGATCCCAATACCAATTTAAAATCAATTATTGGACTGGAATATTAAGTGGAATAATAATCGGGCCATTTGAATTACCGGGGAATTTAACAGGGCAAAGTTATTTGGAGTTTCTTCAAAATGATCTCCCCAATTTATTAGAAGAAGTGCCCGAGGAGCTGAGGGAGTCATATTGGTTGCAAAATGACGGCTGTCCTGCGCATTATGCTGTATCTGTTCGTGCATTTTTAAATAACACGTACCCAGATAGATGGATCGGGCGGCTAGGGCCAATTTTGTGGCCTCCACGTTCACCGGACCTAAATCCATTGGATTTTTTTTATTGGGGCTGCCTTAAAGAGGAAGTATACTGTAAGCCTATAAGGTCTTTAGAAGAATTAAGAAGACGAGTCAGAGCAGCCGCATCAAAAATTAGTGAACGACGGTACACAAGACTGCTCCGTAGATCATTTATCCGTAGATGTAGGGCCTGCATAAGAGTGGGAGGCCGGCAGTTTGAACATTTATTATAAACGAATGATAATAAAGTGTTGTTTATGTTAAATGTTGTTTTTTATTAATCCCCAAAGTTCAGGTACAATTAAATTTAAAAAATGTTCCCATATTACAAATTTTGATATTTAGTAAAATTTTCTCCTTTTCTACATTAATCGCAATAATTCACTATTTATTGTAGATACATTTATGAATTGTACCATTATAAAATCTACTTGAAAGTGACATTATTTTAAAATTATTGGCCACTCATGTATTCATACATTTTTTTATACCCAAGATGTTTAAACATAGTTTAAAAAATAAATTTTGCAAAGTTTTTCTAAAATTAATTAATCTGCTAATTTTTTAATAAAAAAGTGCAATAGCTAGTCATACTATTGACTGTTTATCTATTAGCATAGTTCGTGTATAATAATAAAATAACAACAAACCGATGGAATCCATTCATTTCTGATCGTAGTGTTCATAAAAGTAAAACAAGGTAAAAAAAATTAGACCTTTCTTTTAAAAAAATCATAACTTAGGTACTACTTATGATATATTTTGTTTCAATTTTTTTTCTGAACGGCCATAAGTTATACTATAAGACATTTCAAGGTTATCCATTCATTACCGGACACCCTGTATAAGGCTGATTATACTTTAAAATTCTGAGTTTTATTTGACAAAATCCTTATGGTGGTCCATAATTGGCGCACTTACTCTACCACCCATTTTGTTGATATAGGCAATTGCTGTACTATTACTATGTTCTTAAACATTTAAGGTGTGACGCGCAAAGATTTTTAAACCATAAAAAGCTACAAGTAATTCAATAGTATTTATGTGTAATAATAATTGGAAATGATTCCAATGTCCATGGGCGGTATGGTTATTGCAAACTGCGCCCCAGCCAGTGGTTGAGGCGTCACTGAATTATGCAAGGGTATAATCATTTGTTTGAAAGGAACAAAATGAGGAGTCAATGTGTTCTTTCCACCAGATTTAATATTTGTTTTTATGTAATCTCGTAATATCATGTGTTTATTGTAATTGTTAGAACAATTTAGTGCTAGATATATATATGTCGTAGATGGTCATTAGTATGGACACTAAACGAAACGCAAGCGCGCCCTCTGGTGGCGTTATCGTGCAACTTCATTTTGGCGCGCTTAGGCAGAGTCGTGACGTTACGAGCGGCTCCGACACAGCTCACTTTGGATCGAGTTGTCGGGCAGCAAGAACGTTGTCACGGAACTGCCCCCCCGTTTCGCGTAGTGCCTAGTTTTGTACCTAGTACCTGCGTAATTGTTAATTGTAATTCGGTTCTGTGCTACAATAAAACTGCGGACTAAATTATAGTGTGTTCTCATTGCACGATCCCTTATTTCTGCCCACATGATGTCTGATGGCCGGGGTCTAGATCCTGACGATCCTACATCAGAAGTGGGATCAGATCGTGCTAATGAGATGCATAACGAAAACGGCGAAAATCAGTGGCGGGTACTTTTTGAACTGCAAAACCGGCAAATGCGTGAACTGATTAGTGCTCTAAAGACTCCGAGTGCGAACAATAACGTTGTGCTACCAGAATTCAATCTCTTCGCTATCGCAGATAACCTATACAGGTATGACGTGGGCCCTATTCAAAGAATTATTTACGGCCAGGTTCGTCAGTTTAGAAACATTTGCGGCTACCCTCATCAATTTGAATAATGACAAACCGAAGGAAAACGAGATCTATGCTGCCTACGCTAGTCGTTTAGTGACGTCGTTGCTTAGCCGATGGAAAAATACCAGCATTGAGCAGATTGCAGTATCGGCGGTAGCCGCTCATTTGGCACAAATCGATACTCGCCTACAACGACTTGCTTTTACGACTGAGATCACAACGCATCATCAGCTGCAACAAGAGTTTCAAGCTTTCTCCTATTTGAAGAGAAAGGCCCCTATGGATACGCGAACCGACGCTACGACTGAAAAACGACCGAAGTTTTCAACATCGCAGATCAAGTGTCATGCCTGTGGCAAGCTCGGGCATAAGCAAGTAGATTGCCGTACGAGGAAGATCGACATGAAGAAACCTGCTCCTACACCGGTCACATCAAGTGGTGCTCAGCGGCAGCAGCCGAGCGGCAGCACCGTGGTCTGCTACAAGTGCGGCGCCCAGGGCCACATCGCCAGCCGCTGCACTGCCGGCGGGTCCAGCGCCACAACCCCGGCGGAGAAGCGTGTCAACCTGTGCGAGGTCGAGTCCCCATCCGGAACATTCAATCATTTTGGTGAGTGTTTTAGATTTGATTTTGATTCTGGAGCCGAGTGCTCGCTAATCAAAGAGAGTGTTGCGTGTAAATTTAGAGGCAAACGATTGAATAATTTGATTTCATTGATTGGTATTGGTAATAAAAATGTACACAGTACTTTACAAATCTTTACAAATTTTAAGTGAGGTAGAAATTAATAATTTTAAAACGGAAATTCTGTTTCACGTCTTGCCTGATGCTTATTTACGTAGTGAAGTTATAATAGGAAGAGAAATTTTAAGTAACGGGTTTTGTGTAAACATGACTTCCAACTGAATTTACGTTATCGAGAGATAGGGTTATGAACGCGTGTAATTCAAGTGATTCATGTGTACCCACAAATAATTTTAATTGTATTGACACAGATATCCCGGCCGAAAGACTAAGCGAGCTTGTGGATATTTTAAAACGATATTCTGAATTTTTGATTAACGGTTTTCCTACTACCCGCGTAAATACGGGAGAATTAGTGATTAGCATGGTGGATCCTAGTCGTACGGTTCAAAGACGTCCGTATAGGCTGACTCCGGCCGAACAAGATGCTTACCCATTGTACCTCGTGCTATGCGTTGGTCAGTTATCAACAACATCCACGACTCCCTCGTGCACCCTGGATGGGAGAAAACCTTGGAGAAGCTCTACAACCATTATTAGTTTGAAGGTATGAGTCGATACGTCAGAAAGTTCGTGGACAGTTGTGTGACCTGTAAAATAGCTAAGTCACGTTCAGGTAAAGTACAGGCAGAACTCCATCCTATTCCGAAACCTGCTATACCATGGCATGCTGTGCACATTGATGCCACTGGTAAGCTGAGTGGGAAGAGTGACAACAAAGAGTACGTTTTCGTAATGATCGATGCATTCACAAAGTACGTATTGCTCTTTCACACCAAAAACATAGACACCAAAAGCGGCATCAAAGTGGTTAAGGACAGTGTGGTATTATTCGGTGCTCCAAAACGTATAATCGCGGACCAAGGTCGCTGTTTCGCCAGTAAAGAGTTCCGTTTTTTCTGCGACAGTAAGAACATCGACCTTCATCTTATAGCAACAGGATGTTGTCGTGCGAATGGTCAAGTGGAAAGGATAATGAGTATTCTAAAATCCATGCTAACCGCGGTAGAATGTGACAAGGATAGGTTGTGGCAGGACGCCCTAGGTGATGTGCAACTTGCCTTAAATTGCACTGTAAATCGCGTGACGAAGGCTAGTCCGTTAGAGCTTTTAATAGGAAAGGTAGCTCGTCCTTTAGATTTAATGACCAATGACAATGACGATGTAATAGATCTTGACGAGATTAGAGAGGCGGCTTCCGAGGGTATACATCAATCTGCAAGCTATAATAAGGCACGTTTTGATAGCAGCAAGGCAAGCGTGAATAGGTTTTCGATTGGAGAATTTGTTTTAATTGAGAATGAGGAACGTAACCAAACAAAATTAGATGCAAAATTTAGAGGTCCGTTTCAAATTGTAGAAGTTTTAGATGATGACAGATATGTTTTGAGATCATTGACCAACAAGCGTAATTACAAGTATGCGCATGATCGTATCAGGAAGATGCCTGAGGGCCAGATACCAATTGAGATAGTAAATGATGACGAGATAGATGATGAGGAACCATCTACAAGTGGTTAGTTGAGTGTACAGGTTCTCGATTCGTAGGGTCGGAGACTGTTTTTTTTTTTTTTTTTTTATTTGTGATGGGTTTGCTCTTGACTGTAGTCTAGGTCAGAGGTGACAGAGACAAAGTCGACGATGGAGTGAGCTTACCCAGAAGAAGCCTGTTCACTCTCACTTTGAAGAGATTAGGGTTGTATACGTTCGGAAACACAGACGCAGGTAGTGAGTTCCACTCTTTTGTTGTGCGCATTATAAAAGACATTTGGAAGCGCTTAGTGCGAATTGGTGGAATAGCAACCAGGTAGGGATGGTAACTGGCAGTGCGTCTAGATGTCCGGTGGTAGAAGGGGGTCGGTGGAATGAGGTCGTGGAGTTCTCGGGCACACTCTCCGAAGTACAATCTGTAGAAGACCGACAAGCAGGCAACCTTGCGGCGATGAGCCAAGCAATGAAGCTTGGCATCCACCAGTTTTACGTCGCCAATGAGCCTCTTAGCTCTGCGTTCCACCGAGTCAAGCGCGGCTAGTTGGTACTTAGCTGATCCATCCCAAAGGTGACTGCAATACTCCATGCAGGATCGGACTTGCGCTTTGTAAAGGGTTAAAAGCTGTCCAGGCGTAAAGTATCGCTTCACCCTATTTAGGATGCCCAGTTTCTTGGCCGCAGTTTGGGCCTTGTACTCGATGGTGGCGCCGAAGTTGAGACCAGATGTCAACTCCATGCCTAGGAGCTCAAGTCGATCAGTTACAGGAACAGATGTACCCCGAAAAGTAGGAGTTTAGGCGAAACGACTCTTTTTAGCGGTAAAAAGACACGCCTGCGTTTTGGTGGCGTTAAAAGAGACCAGATTATCATCACCCCACTGGGAGACCAAGCTTAAGGTCAAATCTGTCCGCTCTACCATGGCCTCTCTCAAGGAACGAACTTCAGCCCCGCTGGTTTTTGCGCTAAACAAGTATCTCTCTGAAACTGTACTGTCATCTGCGTACCCAACAATACCAGGCCGAAGCAGGTCATTGATGTGCAGCAGGAAAAGAGTTGCAGAGAGAACAGACCCCTGAGGAACTCCGGCATCAATAGCCATAAGGTCAGAAGAGCAGCCATCAACAACTACTCTAATCGACCGTTCACTAAGGAAATCTGATATCCAGCTACAAAAATCAGCTGGGATGCCATAAGCAGGAAGCTTGCTGAGCGGAGCAGCGTGCCAGACCCTGTCAAAGGCCTTCGAGATGTCAAGCGATACAGCCAGTGCTTCGCCGTGCTTCTTGATGGCTTCGCCAAAGCAGTGCGTGACATACACAAGAAGATCGCCAGTTGACCGTCCCCGGCGAAAGCCATATTGACGGTCACTGAGGAGATCATTGTCTTCAAGGTAGTTCAGCAACTTATTGTTCAGTACCCTTTCCAAAACTTTGCACAGAATGGAGGTAATGGCGATCGGACGGTAATGGGCAGGGTCTGCACGGTCGCCTTTTTTGGGCACTGGTTGTACATTTGCAAGCTTCCAGGATTTCGGCACCGTTCTTTTTTCAAGAGAGAGGCGGAACAAACGTGTCAATACAGGAGACAGTTCAGGCGCACACTGCCTCAACACTCTCGCTGGAATGCCGTCAGGCCCGCTGGCCTTGTTCACGTCTAGACTGCACAATACTCTTCGGACCTCTTTAATGTGTACTGCGATCTCCGGCATCGAGGAGTCACAATGAGGTACAGTAGGTGGTTGCTTTGAGCCAGCGTCCAGACGTGAATTGCTTGCGAAGAGAGATGCAAATAAATTTGCCTTCTCAGTTGCAGAGTGAGCCAGCGACCCATCAGGTTTCATCATAGGAGGTAAAGTGGGACGACAGAAATTCGTTTCAACCGCTTTAGACAGGGACCAGAACTGTTTACTACCCGGAGGGTGCGAAGCCAGCCTGGCCCCGATATGTCCGACATGGTCAAAACGTGCCCTACGCAAAACCCGCTTGCAGAACTTGGCGGCAGAATTAAAGGCTCTCTTCTTCGCGCGAACCCTGCGCGCTCTAACTTTGCGGTCGCGGGCCTTGACCCAGGCTTGGTAGGCAGTCTCTTTTCGGGCCTCAGCGTGGGCACATTCTGCATTATACCAAGGCCGGGATTTGTGACCGAGCGGGATGTCGGAGAATGGAATAAAATATTCCATCCCCTGCCGAATCACGTCCGCAACCACGTCAGCACAGCGCGAGGGGTCTCCCGAGGAAAAGCACACTTGCCGCCATGGATAAGACGCAAAAAAGTGCCGCATCTCATCCCAGTCTGCTGACCCGTATCGCCATACTCGCCTCGTGCCTCTAGGGCTCTCATCTGGAGGAGAGCAGGTTGATATGGATTTCACCAGACAGTGGTCAGACGTTCCCAGCGGGGCTGAGACCGATACTGAATGACTCTCCGGATCAGATGCCAGCAGAAGGTCCAAGCAATTGGGTGTATGGCCGTCAACATCCGGTACCCGCGTTGCCACATTCACCATCTGGGTTAGATCTAGCGTTAAAGCAAAATTGCGCGCCTCCAACCCAGCATGGTCAGTTTTCTGGTATGGGAACAACCATTCTTTATGATGGGCGTTGAAGTCCCCCAGAAAAATGAGCTTCGCCGTTGGGTACCGTTGCTGGGCTACGTCAGTCGACTCCACGAGGAAATTAAAGAGCGCTGTTGTCTCCTGGTCACCGCTATGCGATCGGTAGATGCCGATGTAGAGAGATTTCTCCACGCCAGTATCCACAAGTAGCCATATGGCAGAGAAACCCGATTTCTCAAAGCAACGGAGACGACGACAACAAATGTCATCGCGGACGTACACACAGACCCCAGCTTGCTTCTTGAACTTGTTTTCAAGAGAGTACCCCGGGTAGTTGAGGTACGCCACGTCGGACGGGGTTGTTATCTTCGTCTCCGTTAGGAAAAACAGGTGCGGCTTCTCGGTCTCAAGGTGGTGATGGACCGAATCGAGATTGGAGTGCAACCCCCTGATATTAGTGAGGTGCACTTTTAGTGGGAGGAAGTGCAGCCGTTGTTTTACCTTATTTTTCTTCGCTTTGTGTGTCATATTGAGTGGAGTTGTTGGGGGAAAAAGTCGACTTGTCGAGGCGCCGCTCAGTGATCCAAGTGGAACACTAGAGCCAACCAAACCTACGGGGAACTCATCTGGAGTCTGCGGGGACGCCCGAACCCCCCCGGATATGGCCACCGGGTCCTCCCATCCAGTCGCCGGCTGGCACGGTGGAGCATACCGGGAATTTTCGCGAGTTGGCGGGGCAGCCTTTGGCACGTGGCTGGCGTGCTACTTGGGCCCCCTACTGACTGCGGTCGGCCAACGGCTGGCACCGTGCTTCGGATCCCGCTACCCTCCAAAATTAGTTACCCGGCTAGCTGACTCAGAGACCACAACCGGTGCCAAACAGCGCAACTGACAATCTCCTTCTCCCCCAAAGGCACTGGCACTCCCACACACCGACGGAACACAGCAAGCTGCTTGGCGCCAGACTCCGGTGGGATGGTGGTCGCGAGCCAGGCGGCCCCTTGCGGAGCCTACCACCGCTAAGTGGGATCGTTCAGCCGTACCACAGGCAAGCCTGTGGTGCCGTTGCCCGGGGTGGACCACTAGGAGGTAGATCCCAAAACCACCCCAAAAACTGTACTGTACCAGAATGCCGTAGCCGTAGCCTAGTAGAAATCGGCATCTGCTCTATGTAGTCCGTGGGTAGGCGGTAGGCGGTAGTTCTGGGTGGTACAGTCGGATCTTGCCTTGTAGCGAAGATCATAGAGTCGAGAGATGACTCGGGCTTCCCGTGGGGAAGGGTATGTAGCAAATGCGTTTGCTAGAGCTATTGTAATAGCTGTGGACCGCGAATGTTATACCTGGTGCTTGTTCTAATTGTGATGAGTTTAATTATGATTTTTGTGTGAAAAGGATGCTCAATTGGTACATGGTCTCAGAACTTCGGTTTTAGATTAATTATGAAGCTTGTATTGGTAAAATAAAGCTACAATAAGTAACCAATAGTAATAAGTTTCATTTCTGATTCTGTCTAACTCGGTAGAGTGTATTGTATTGTAGCTTTTGTTTTGTATTGTATTGTAGCTTTTTGTACACTCGGTAGAGTGTAGAATTGTTTGAAGTAGGATTGGCCGAACGGATACTGTGCTATTCTCTTTCAGATTAACACACGAGGACGTGTGTCGCGCAGGATGGCCGTGTCGCAAGCACGCCCTCTGGTGGCGTTATCGTGCAACTTCATTTTGGCGCGCTTAGGCAGAGTCGTGACGTTACGAGCGGCTCCGACACAGCTCACTTTGGATCGAGTTGTCGGGGAGCAAGAACGTTGTCCCGGAACTGCCCCCCCGTTTCGCGTAGTGCCTAGTTTTGTACCTAGTACCTGCGTAATTGTTAATTGTAATTCGGTTCTGTGCTACAATAAAACTGCGGACTAAATTATAGTGTGTTCTCATTGCACGATCCCTTATTTCTGCCCACATGATGTCTGATGGCCGGGGTCTAGATCCTGACGATCCTACATATATATGTTTTTATATATTTTTTTATTAGTTACCTATAACCAGCCGTATTTAACGGCGGGGCATGCAGATGTTAACCTATAAATCTAGCAAGTTTTCTAATTGTGCATTTGTTTGTATGTAACAACTTGTTTGACATTAATTTTGTGCGGTTTTTCTTTTCAATAGGTAATGTTAGGGACATGTCCCTTGAATCAAAGATGAAACCCAGGAAAAGGCATTTTTTACTTGGGTATTTTTTCTTTTGGCATCATTAATTAAAAATCCTAATTTTAATAGTAATTATTTTGTAGCTTCAACGTTAATAAGACATACTTTCATAAGAATTACCGATGCATAAAAAAAAAATCACCTTTATAGTTTTACTGATAGGTGACCTAATGAACGAAAATAATGTAATGCAGGTTTCAGTAATTTAGTGAACACGTAGGGGGTACAGAGTCCAAACGTTTAAGAATGAAACGATTCCTAAACGTTTCTGAGTTCCAACTAAAACGAAGGGAAATCCTGTCGCCTTTGGCAATTGCGACCAAGAAATACGCGTCTTTTAAGTCTATGGTTGCCATAAATTTTATCAATTAATTTTATAGCTGTGCGATAGTCTTCCATTTTAAAGCGGTCAACATGAATGTTTTTTTTTTTTTACGATACATGGAGAAAGAAAATCTGATTGTAATAGCTCAGAAATACAATTATCAATTATGTTAGTTTCTGTGCGCGTGTATGACCTTTTAGGTATGTTTGTTTAGTGTGGTTCACAAAGGAATGGTATTTGATATCCTTTAATCCAAGACAGGATGGTTTTGTCATTAGTAGTATGATGCCATTCATAAAAGTAATGCTGTAATCTGCCAGCTATAGATACAATTGTTATCTACCTGTGACGAAATGATTAGTGTCGTCGGCTGAGTAGTTGGCCGTCCGTGCGCGTGTGGCCGTCTGCGCGCGGCGATGGTCCCGTGGCGGCGGTGTGGTGGCTGGCGCCGAGTCTGGTTGAAGTACACTCGCGACGAGTGCCCGCGGTGCCCCCCGTGCGTTTAAAGTACCAGTTTGACGATATGTAGAAGTATTTGGCTGATTACGCTGTTCATTGAATTTTCCGCTATTTGCGGTGAATCTCAGTTCTGAGGCAGACATTGTTATGGCCTGTGTGCATTTCAGATAATCAGACAAGTTAGAACCGAATAAATACCCATCTATTTTAGTATTTTTATTATTTCTCTTTTTTTTTGGCATTTATGATAGTGAATCTCTAGACAGAGATTTTCTGTAGTGCGTATCGCACATCAGCCGACCTGCAATACTGAGTATTTTTATAACCTCTTGTGCAGTGTTTTCGGTTTGTGACAATGCTACATTCAATGCTTTGCTGATTGCTGAGATACAGCTGGCCAATTGATTTTGCTTCTGCGCACTGTATGAATATTTTTGAATGTTGGAACCAGACAGTGCCGATTTTAACTCAGGATTTAGCGTAGGTGCCTTCCTGTATAATACAATTTTCAGCAGGTAGGTACTGTTTTTGGAGATCGACTTTTTCCTCTTTAGTGAGACCGTTCATTACAACGTGTTCCATCGCGTGGCCAAATCCTTGTGGCCAAATTATTATCTCCAAACGATTTGTTTAGTGCCTATTTTTTTTTAATTTAGGGTCTGATCCTAACAATTGCAAAATATCCGGGTCTAGTTCATCAGGATTTTCATCTGCCGTTCCTTCACCTTCTAACGGTACCGCACTGTTTAGGATTTAATTTGCAAATAAGCAAAATATTTATATATATTTAAAAGTACCTACCGTAAGTAGGTACTTTATCCACACACGCTGTACGTCGGGATATTTAAGTTGGTGTCGTATGTATAACGGTCATAGTATCCACACACGATAAACGTCGGGATATCACAATGAACACATTCATTTTATGACTCTTCCACAGCATTCCACACACGATATACGTCGGGATATTAATGTTGGTGTTGTAGGTAAATGTATAACGGTCATAGTACCCGCACATGATAAAAGTCGGGATATATCACAATAAATAATATTCATTTTATGACACTTAAATAGCTAGGCATTAGGCATCCACACCCGATACACGTCGGGATATTAGTATCACAATAAATGTATTGTACCTATTTATGAGCAGTCTCAATGCGGTAGGTGAACAATAAGGTTTAGGTATTTTGTCTGTTCACTTACCTTGTGTTTCTAGATCACTGGTTAAATCGTGCGGTAGTGCGAAGAAGATAAGGCTGGTTACCCTCCGATGACGATGAAGAGATTCTTCTTCGTTTTTTAACTAACTTTTGCACTTTTTTGAGTAGTTTTTTCTATCATCCTTATCAGATCGCTTTCTTTTTCCCATAGTGTAACACAATGAAGGTTATTTCCAGACGAGCAAATATACGTGTGAGTCGGACAACACTAAATCACGTAATGAGTCAAGGATTGCGACGGCGACCGAGACGGTGGGTTGCACTCCAGTGGGGGAAAATAATACACTACCTTCTTTCTGATATTTATTTACTTTAAAATATATTCTATAAGCATTTTAATAGCTTTAAAAGTGTGATTAGGACAGCATCATCTCGCGTGCGGCTGCATGTAAACTGTAATCATCTTCGGGAGAGATACGAAGTATAATTAAAGTATACATATATAGGTATCACTCGATCAAATTATGATGGCTCAACGATAGGTATTATTTTTTACTTTTCAAATGTTCGCATTTCTTTTTTGCGTAGGGGTTTTTTTTTAATTTAATTTTTTCATTAGCCGGTCCCCGACGCAGCAACGCTTGAATCGAAATATGTTCTACAACTTATTAAAGTTAAAGGGCCAATACATAATATTATTTCTTATTTCAATATGAATTCTAGCGACCTACTAGTATTAGTGCTGTAGTTGGACGTCACTCGGCACTCTACAGGCTGCACGGGCATCATGATAGTGCGCGCGCAGCCGGCGGCCGGCGCGGCGGCGGCGGCGGCGGCCGCGCGCCAGTGAGCCCGCGCCGCCGCGCCACACGCACGCCGCCGGCGCGCTCTGCTGCGACACAAACGCACGCGTCGTACGACACAACTTTGTACAACACAACTTTTGTATAAACTCTCGGATAGTGGACCGGTGCGCGGCGGTGGAGTGACCGCGGTGCCAGCCCGCAGCGCCAGGGGGAGTACTGGGAGTGTGCAGTGCAGTGGCAGTGATCAGTGCGCACGGCTGCGAGCCGGCTGGTGGCGGCCGCTCGGCAGGCTGCACTGGCAGTGTGTGGACACTGCGCGACACTCGCATGTGAGTAAAGTGTGGCTGCACTTTGTGAACTCTCGACATCCGGTGTGGTGTTCGTACGCTTGTGTCGGTCCGCTGATGATTATTCAATTTGATCCCTGCAGCGTTCGTAGCACTGGGTGAAGCATTCAATATTGTGTTATTGTTACTTAAATAAAGTAGATGTCCCAAAAGTCAAAGTTACGGCTAAAGTGTCGAACGAAGGCGGTTGATAATTTTCACGAGACTCTCATTTTTTGGCTTTGATTGAACTCGTTGTGGTTATTCAGTTGTTAGTGAATGTTAGTTGTGTGGCGGGCGGCGAAGACGCGCCGCAACATTTATGTAATTTGGATTCGAGAGTATTTTGTTGAGAGCTACCCGTACTTACTCCAGTTTACTGGTACAAATATTCCTGTTGCGCCAGTTAGAGTTTCGTGTTTAAGTTATAAGAAGCACCGCCTGGTTAGGCTGAACAAAGTAAGTAAGTATTAAAAAAAGTTAAAAACTAAAACCCAACTACAACAAAAACGCCAAAAAAAAATATAAACAAGACGGAACAAAATAACGTCGGTCGTCGTATAACCGGAGTCACGTAAATTCCGGCAAAGGAGAGGTCATCCTGAAGGTTGACATATAAAAGCGTGGGGCGCTGGAACAGGAAATACTTTCTTGTATAACTTGCTGTGAAATCAAGTTAAGCAATGTGACGGGAAGCAGGTTACAGCGATCGGCGCTCTAACTGGAGTTGCAGCACGACTAGTAGGTGGCTCTACATTAAAAAGTCTTTGCGAAAGTATTTCCTGTTCCAGCGCCCCACGCTTTTACAATCAAATATTATAATTAAAAGCACATAGTTTACACTTCAGCCGAGAAATAGAGACAACTTGAACGATCCATAATTTATTTTTGGTTTTACGTGCATTTATAAAAGCGTGTTTTTTAAACTATTAATTTATTTTATACTTTTTAGTCTTTGATAACGAAATATTTTTATCATTTATACATTTATTTCAAGTAGGCGAGCCCGCTTCCTCTCCATCTCCGCCAGTGCGTCTGGCCTATTCATATTCCATCATGGAGTCCCAGTTCATATCTTCCGGCTCCATCATCAGATCAGTTCGACAGTACCATATTATTGTATTGTCATCAGAACTACTTACAGCTGCTAATTTTCATGACGCTACGATCCTTGGAAGATGGTTAAATGAGTTACCTTAGATTCCATTACATAGTCCATTACATACCTAGTTACATTACAGTCGAACCTCGCTAATTTGAATCTCTCGATAGATTGAAATTTTTTATGGTCCCTTGAAAAATACTCGATAAATTGAATAAAATCAATGTTAATTGGTCCCCTCGGTAATTTGAAGTTGACGGAATAATATCTTGCCCATCCACATGCAATAATTGGAAGTCCGGGCTTCCCTTCTCTCTATAATTTGAAGCGTTTATCATGCACCTATCGTTTGTTTGTTGACGGAATATTAGGTTGGGGACAAAGTCTTTTCGCATTATAGTATGTATGAACTTGTAATAAAATCTCTTTTGCTATACTATTTGTATCTGGCTGGTTTTGGTATCATTGAATGTTTAAATTTTAAAGAAATTAATTCCAAATTCAACTTAAGAAAATGTGTGATTTTCATTTGTTTTTCGTACCGTCAAGATGACTGAATCTAATGAAGAAATTCGATACATTTTAAAATGTTACTACAAAAAAGGTAAAAATGCAACGCAAGCCGCGAAAAAAATTTTCGATGTTTATGGACCTAGTGTAGTGTCTGTGAGAGTAGCACAAATTTGGTTTAAGGCGCGGCTCCACCGCAGTGCACGCTGTGCACGGACACGCGGCGCATTTTAGCTGCGTGTATTCATTTGTTTGACAACGTGGGTCTACGTTTCCACTGAAGTACACGAATATGACCCACGACTATGTGTAGCGTGGCACGGCGCACGGGTAGACCCACGCTGACAGCGTTGAACTACGTAACCGCTTATTCGAGCAAGCTTTTTTTTTTCGTCAGAAGAACTGTCTAGCAAAGTCAGTACCAATGCCATTCTTTGAGTACCTCGATACGATATATACGAGAAACACGAAACGCGTCCGTTCCACAACGTGTATGACTGAAAACTGCTCTGCGATAACCGAGCTGTACATAGTCGTGGGTCTTATTCGTGTACTCCAGTGGAAACGTAGACCCACGTTGACAGCGTTGAGCTATGTAACCGCCTATTCGAGCAAGCCACGCGTGTATCAATGACGTCAATTCATGCGTAGCCTCTCCGTGGGTTGCAGTGGACACAACCACATACATTTTCTTACAAAGCGAAGCTTAATACACGTGCGTAGCCTCTCCGTGCACCGCGGTGGGCCCGCGCCTTTAAGCGTTTTCAATCCGGAAATTTTGATGTCAAAGATGCACGTCGCTCTGGTCGCCCTATTACGGATAAAATGGATGCCATTTTTGAAAAAGTGGAGCAAGATCGGCATATCAGTAGTTACGACGTAGCTGAAGAACTGGAAGTTGACCACAAAACAGTTTTGGCGCATTTGAAAAACTAGGTACACAAAAAAGCTCGACATTTGGGTACCTCACGAGCTCACTGAAACAAACCTAATGAACCGTGTACTCATTTGTGATTCTTTATTACGACGTAATGAAACCGAACCATTTTTGAAGAAGCTGGTAACTGGTGATGAAAAGTGGATCACGTATGACAAGAACGTGCGAAAAAGGTCGTGGTCAAAGGCCGGTCAGGCTTCACAGACTGTGGCGAAACCCGGGTTAACTCGCAACAAGGTGATGCTGTGTGTGTGGTGGGATTGGAAGGGCATTATTCATTATGAGCTGTTACCACCAGGCAGGACCATTGATTCTGAACTCTACTGCGAACAACTGATGAGATTAAAGCAAGAAGTTGAGAGACAGCGGCCGGAATTAATCAACAGAAGGGGTGTGGTTTTTCATCATGATAACGCTAGACCTCACACATCTTTAGCCACTCAGCAAAAATTAAGAGAGTTTGGCTGGGAGGTGTTAATGCATCCGCCGTATAGTCCTGACCTTGTACCTTCAGGTTTCCACCTGTTTCGGTCTCTTCAGAATTCTTTAGGCAGTGTCAGGTTAACATCACGAGAGGACTGCCAAAACCACTTGTCGCGGTATTTTGACCAGAAGTCCCAAAATTTTTATAGCAATGGGATCATGTCCCTACCTACAAGATGGCAAAAAGTTATCGAACAAAATGGTACCTACATACTTTAGTTAAATGTAAATAAACTATATTAAAAAATGTTTTGAATTTTCTTAAAAAATGCGAAGAAACTTTTTCCCCAACCTATTAGTATCTTGCCCATCCACATGCAATAATTGGAAGTCCGGGCTTCCCTTCTCTCTATAATTTGAAGCGTTTATCATGCACCTATCGTTTGTTTGTTGACGGAATAGTAGCTTGCCCATCAACATGCAATAATTTGAAGTCCGCGGGCTTCCCTTCTCTCTATAATTTGAAGCGTGTATCATGTACCTATCGTTTGTTTATATACATGCACAGTCCTGTCGATAGTTTACATAAATAAGATATGATTGAGTTTACAGTTCGCATTCCAGTCTACCTTAGAATGTTAAAATGAATCAGCTTGTTTACTTGATTATTTTCCTCCCTCCATTTTCGTTATTAAAACTCCTGTTATTTTGAACTCTTGGTAATTTGAAATTTTTCTCTGGTCCCTTAGTTTAAAACTATCGAGAGTCGACTGTACACCATGTTATCGTGGTGTCTTTATCATTTTTAGTTTGTTAATATTTACATGGAGTAAACAAATACTAAGTTTATTATGTGTTCTTTCATAAGAATATTGCAATAAAGTAACAAAAACATCAAATGTTATGGCAATTCTGAACTAAAATATCGGGTAGGCTGTACCAGGGACGCAGCCGCAGTGGAGTACGTGACCCGTCTTGTACGTGCTAGAGAGTGTGTAATCAGCTCTAGTGCTTGAAATCTGCAGTACAGGCCCTGAAGGGAAACTTAAACCTTTAGCGTGACGATCATAGATGATGTTAAGTGGACTCTCTGTACCGGAGCGGTATCTAGACATTTCGACTCATTCCACGCCATCGTACTCGTATGCTGTTGAACGTCGCTGATCTCTGACTCTGGCGCTCGCGTGCAGGCAAATGGTTCGATGGCGGCCTCTTCCACCTCAGCCGTAGATGTGTTGCCTGGTACTGGGCCTCGATATTCCTGCTTCCGTCTTTCCCAGTCGATGCGAATGTTATGTATAATGTTGATATAAAGTCTGTCGGTGAGATATTGCAGCCACGCTGTCACTTTCCTTTGTGTAAGACCCGCTCAAGTACGCACACTTGTGAATGAGTGACCGACTGACCGTTTGATATGAACATTACATTACACGATTGCCCGGGCCCAGCCCGCTGGGACAGGCTCACTGTAATCAGAGGGAGTCAGGCTCCTTAAGCAGGGCGACCGAGTGATAAGCGGCGCCCTATCTGCTAGGCAGGGCGCACGATAAATCGTGTAATGTAATAATAGGCCTTTTATCGCACAGTCGTCGTCTAACTGACGGGGTAGGGTGTGCACCGTGTTGTTCCCGTCACCCGGAATATAATAACTTGTCCCACAATGCCGTATTGTGCTGCATGTCGCAACCGTCGTACCTGCATGTACGGCAACCTTGGGGACTCGAGCCTCTCCTCGATCGGCACTAGCTTTGGTAGACGGGTAGGGTAAGGCGGATATCTACATATATCCGGTGCTCCTGCGCATGGCTGGCATCCGTCGACGTTTACTTGTGTCCTAGCAGTTGCGACAGAGCTTAAAATTTGCTGTGTTCACTCCTGGAAAGACTTCCTCTAGAAGTCGCGACACGACTAGAGAACCTGATTTTAAAGCTTTCTAGAAGCACAAGCGGTCACGTACATTACGCTCGTGTCCAAACTCGTTCTCGATAACCACGGACTTGAACCGGGCTGTGGCCTTGTTACTGTCGGGTGTAGTCGGTAGTCTGTCTCCTGCTGGTGGGTATCGATGAGCTGGTCTCGTTCTCTGCCACCATTGCAGTTACAGTAGGTACTCGAAACTGCTTTACGCCACTTGAACACGCCGTACTCATAGATGGATGTAGTTCTTGCGCTTGGCTCAATCTAACGTGATCCCTGTGGACAAAGCGGGTCGTCGAGTTCCAGAATGTCTCTCTCTCTCGCTGCCCGAGCTCTTGCATGCCAGTTTTGTACGTTACGTATCGTACGCGGTGGCGCCATCGCAGAGCCATTATCCAATTTCTGCAAAATCACACGTTTTGTTTAAACTTTATAACTTGTAATGGTTAGTAGTATGAGCTGTATGTATCGCACCTTAACTTGTCAAACGCGACCACTCCCGCTTCTCCCCGCAATCTCTAAATAAACACAGCGCACGATGGCAGATGTAGTTCCGAATGCGTCGTGCTGCGCGTGATTATAGCGCCATGTACGCCAGTGACGTAATGCACTATCGAGTAAAGTAAAGGCTTCTATTCCCTAAATTACGCCCATAAAATAATGCCGGTAGATGCTATACTTCCAAAGTAATAAGCGATCTTGCCATAATATATTTCATTACATATGGTTTTTGCAAGTGATCCGTTTTGACTAAAATGAAAGACCTTTTCGTCAAAAGTCTAGTATTCAAAGTCTTAAAAAAATATAGCTTGGTTGCTGACATTGACAACCGTTAACGTAACAGTGTTGTCTTGACCAAACACTTTCGCTCTATCCTTTGTTGTTAAAAAGTTCAACACTGAATATCTATTAATATTCGCCTGCCCTAACAAAAATATCTTTACAAACTAGCTCAGAAAATGACGCTGAGTTAAATAAGATATTTTTCATTTAAAGACGTAGAAATATAATTTCAAGTAAAGCAGTGTTTGAGTAGCTGCCAATGTTCTTTAACGCTACGGCTCCAGATATCAAAATGATTAAAAAAAAGCTCTCCTTGGGTTTCCAATCTTTGAGAATTTCTTTCCCGTTTTTATTGAAGAAAAATACAAAATTTTCGAAAAGATTTTTAATTTTTTTTTATTTGAGATGGGTTTGCTCTTGACTCTAGTCTAGGTCAGTGGTGACAGAGACAAAGTCGACGATGGAGTGATTGTTCCAAATGAACATGCATTCGGCCATACATAACCTTAGTCCGTTCTTGCAGTTCCGACCCTGAATTCAAAGATTTGATTTGTTAAACGTAGGTGTAAAAATAGGTGTTATAAATACAGTACAGAGATCGCTCTGCTATAAATAAAGTACAGAGATCTCTATGTTATAAATAAAGTACAGAGATCTCTCTGTTATAAATAAAGTACAGAGATCTCTATGTTATAAATAAAGTACAGAGATCTCTCTGTTATAAATAAAGTACAGAAATCTCTATGTTATAAATAAAGGTACAGAGATCTCTCTGTTATAAATAAAGTACAGAGATCTCTATGTCATAAATAAAGGTACAGAGATCTCTATGTTATAAATAAAGTACAGAGATCTCTATGTTATAAATAAAGTACAGAGATCTCTATGTTATAAATAAAGTACAGAGATCTCTATGTTATAAATAAAGTACAGATATCTCTATGTTATAAATATAGGTACAGAGATCTCTCTGTTATAAATAAAGTACAGAGATCTCTATGTTATAAATAAAGGTACAGAGATCTCTCTGTTATAAATAAAGTACAGAGATCTCTATGTTATAAATAAAGTACAGAGATATCTATGTTATAAATAAAGTACAGAGATCTCTATGTTATAAATAAAGGTACAGAGATCTCTATGTTATAAATAAAGTACAGAGATCTCTATGTTATAAATAAAGTACAGAGATCTCTACGTTATAAATAAAGTATAGAGATCTCTATGTTATAAATAAAGGTACAGAGACCTCTATGTTATAAATAAAGTACAGAGATCTCTATTTTATAAATAAAGTACAGAGATGTCTACGTTATAAATAAAATACAGAGATCTCTATGTTATAAATAAAGGTTCAGAGACCTCTCTGTTATAAATAAAGTACAGAGATGTCTATGTTATAAATAAACGTACAGAGATCTCTCTGTTATACATAAAATACAGAGATATCTATGTTATAAATAAAGTACAGAGATCTCTATGTTATAAATAAAGGTACAGAGATCTCTATGTTATAAATAAAGTACAGAGATCTCTATGTTATAAATAAAGTACAGAGATCTCTACGTTATAAATAAAGTACAGAGATCTCTATGTTATACATAAAGGTACAGAGACCTCTATGTTATAAATAAAGTACAGAGATCTCTATGTTATAAATAAAGTACAGAGATGTCTACGTTATAAATAAAATACAGAGATCTCTATGTTATAAATAAAGGTTCAGAGACCTCTCTGTTATAAATAAAGTACAGAGATGTCTATGTTATAAATAAAGGTACAGAGATCTCTCTGTTATACATAAAATACAGAGATCTCTATGTTATAAATATAGGTACAGAGATCTCTCTGTTATTAATAAAGTACAGAGATCTCTATGTTATAAATAAAGTACAGAGATGCCTACACGTGTCCACTCTTCGCAGGGATTCTCCACAGTGCGACATGAGAAATACACGAATATGTACTACCTAAAAATTATAATTATGTCTAATTTAAGTCAGTAATAAATCGCTTCGAGTTGAAGTAGCTGTGAAAAAATCGAAAAATGAATACGAAACGACGGCGACCACGACGCGTTCACGTGTCTGCCCTCGTGCGTCTGGCTTGTCGTCAAGGCTTTGGCTTTGGCTTTGCTCATTCTAATCATGGTAACTTTTAAACGATTCGTCCAAATTACTTAGTGTAAAAGACAAATTTTATCTACATTCAATTCCAAAAGCGATGAGGTATTTTGATAAGAATTAACCAAATACTGTAAAATGTGCATTGTAAAAAAGTATCCAATTTAAATAACTATATATAAAAATAAATACAAAAACTAGGAATTTTAGGCGTCAAATTACTCGTCCGCATCGCTGTCGTCCGGAAACGTGCCCAGAAGACCGGCAGCATTGCCACGTTGAATGGCAATGCCAATTCTTTGACCAAAGAACGAGCCAGCCCTCTGTCATATTTAAGCAGCACACGCCAAGATTTTCACGCCGCCTCAGAGGGCAGGAATTTTTCCGACATACTTGATACTTATCGTTATATTTTGGCCAAATTACAAAAAATCTTAATTATTTGTAGCCTATGTGCTATTCCAGACTATAAACTATCTCAGTGCTAAATTTCATCCACATTCGTTCAGCCGTGATGTTCTGGTGTGATTGAGTAACAAACATCCATCCATTCATCCAAACTTTCGCATTTATAATATTAGTAGGAAGTAGGATGCGAAAGTATGTCAAAATCAAAGTCATTTATTCAAACTAGGCTGAGAATCAGCACTTTTCCAACGTCAAAATTACATAAGACAGTCCCCCAAAACTCTCTTCCAAACTACCCAGCAGCAGTTAAAAAAAAATCTATACAACACTGCGCAAAATAATATTTCTAAGTACTCATTACGCAACACAACAATTAAATTTAATTTAATTATTTGCTATAAGTCAGCTAGCACACGCCAATATACCAAAAACAAAGAAGAAAAGAAAACAAAAAAAAATATAAAAAAAATAATCGAAGCAGAAACAAAAACTACAAACGTAAGCAGAACTTTATACCAATATTATATAAAATAAATTAAAAAAATTAAATCGACTACAAAAAGAATCGAACTCAAAATTATGAAATAACTTTAATTTCGGAAGTCGGTGTCTTGGGATCTGTATTTTAGATTTTTGCCACCGACTTCCAAATTTCACAATTTTGAGTTCGATTCTTTTTGAAGTCGGTTTAATTTTTTAAAATTATTTTTTATTTCGTAATTTTCAGTTTTTAGTAAAATCTGGAATGTTTGTTTGTAATAATTATTTAATGGTTTTGTTATAAATATTGCACTATAATTTGACCACGGTTTTGAGATGTTTTACCTTTGACACCACACCTGTAGCTCGTTTCGATAACCCAAGCCGTCACACTTACACGTTTTAGTCCATTACCTTGAAAACTACTTAACCGATTTTGATGAAAATTTCATGCCCTAAGTTGTAGTATGTAAAAAAAAATGGTCACGATCTGATTAATAGTTTCGTAGAAATGCGTGGACAAACATACATACATATAAACATACATACATCTATAAAATTTTGTATATTTGTTTGGAAGCCCTAATAGATTATATGTATATGTGAAAATATTGCAGTTCCAATAATATACATATTTACGTGTCGAATTGATACCTCCTTTTTTTGAAGTCGTTAAAATGTAAGGTGAAGCGTGGCCGAGCTCTCCAAAACTATTAAGTCTCGTATTTCTATAGTATTTATTTTTTATCGTTTTTTATTTAGCTATCTTGAGAATATCGTTGGACGGAGACCTAGATGACTGATGATGTCGCCTACCTGATGGTGGAATCTGAAGGCGGGTATAGGATCTCAGTGACGGCACTATGTAGAACCATCGTGTTTTTACTTATTTGAATAGAATATAAGTAAAAGAATATAAATGATGAAAGCTAGGTCATCCTAACTATTTCCATTACTGAGGACCAATAAGCACTTACCTGGTCATCATCAGACCTTCAGAAAGTATCGTGTAGTAGCATCCGTGCTCAATTAGATAAATGTTGAAAGCTGGATCATCCTAACTATTTCCGTTACTGAGAACCGATAAGCACTTACCTGGTCATCATCAGACCTTCAGAAAGTATCGTGTAGTAGCATCCGTGCTCAATTAGATAAATGTTGAAAGCTGGATCATCCTAACTATTTCCGTTACTGAGAACCGATAAGCACTTACCTGGTCATCATCAGACCTTCAGAAAGTATCGTGTAGTAGCATCCGTGCTCAATTAGATAAATGTTGAAAGCTGGATCATCCTAACTATTTCCGTTACTGAGAACCGATAAGCACTTACCTGGTCATCATCAGACCTTCAGAAAGTATCATGTGGTAGCATCCGTGCTCAATTAGATAAATGTTGAAAGCTAGATCATCCTAACTATTTCCGTTATTGAGAACAGATAAGCACTTACATGGTCATCATCAGACAATTAGAAAGTATCATGTAGTAGCACCCGTCAGCAATTAGATAAATGTTGAAAGCTGGATCATCCTAACTATTTCCGTTACTGAGAACCGATAAGCACTTACCTGGTCATCATCAGACCTTCAGAAAGTATCATGTGGTAGCATCCGTGCTCAATTAGATAAATGTTGAAAGCTGGATCATCCTAACTATTTCCGTTACTGAGAACCGATAAGCACTTACCTGGTCATCATCAGACCTTCAGAAAGTATCATGTGGTAGCATCCGTGCTCAATTAGATAAATGTTGAAAGCTGGATCATCCTAACTATTTCCGTTACTGAGAACCGATAAGCACTTACCTGGTCATCATCAGACCTTCAGAAAGTATCATGTGGTAGCATCCGTGCTCAATTAGATAAATGTTGAAAGCTAGATCATCCTAACTATTTCCGTTATTGAGAACAGATAAGATAAGATAAGATAGATTTATTTGTCAAAAACACGCGTAGGTTTACAATCAGTTGGAGCGATTACAAAAAAAAAATAACAATAATAAGTTTCAGCATGTTTTGCCTAGGAAGGCGTACAAATACAATAATAGTAGTATTCAAAGTACAAAAATCATTTAATTACGTTAAATTAATAAAAATAGCAATAAAAAATGTCGAAAAGAAATAACAATATAATTCAAAGTCAAAAAATCGTTACGTTACGTTAAAATAAAGTCAAATAAAGTTACGTTAAGGATATTACATTGCTCGATGACCTTGAAGATTTGACCGCTGTACTAGCATTTGTTATTTTTGGCGCCCGCTACCGACGAACGACCATACTAAAAACATACAAACTAAAGATAAGCAAGAACACAGATGTGTCACAGAGTTGTTGTCGTTTTTGCCTACTTTATTTGTTCTCTGAGAGCTTTATTAGACTTAATTCCTCTAAGAGTTTTGTACAAGTACCTACACCATAACAATACATAAGATTCATAACTTATAATTTATTTTGTAATTGACCTAGCTTTCATCAGTTATTTTATTGTATTGAGCACGGGTGCTCCTATACGATACATTCTGAGGGTCTGATGATGACTAGGTAAGCGCTTATCGGTTCTCAGTAACGGGAATAGTTAGGATGACCTAGCTTTCAACATTTATCTAATTGAGCACGGGTGCTACTACACGATACATTTTGAGGGTCTGATGATGACCAGGTAAGTGCTTATCGGTTCTCAGTAACGGGAAAAGTTAGGATGACCTGGCTTTCAACACTTATCTAATTGAGCACGGGTGATACTACATGATAAATTCCGAAGGTCTGATGATGACCAGGTAAGTGCATACCGGTTCTCAGTAACGGGAATAGTTAGGATGACCTAGCTTTCAATATTTATCTAATTGAGCACAGGTGCTACTACACGATACATTTTGAGGGTCTGATGATGACCAGGTAAGTGCTTATCGGTTCTCAGTAACGGGAATAGTTAGGATGACCTAACTTTCAACATTTATCTAATTGAGCACGGGTGTTACTACACGATACATTTTAAGGGTCTGATGATGACCAGGTAAGTGCTTATCGGTTCTCTGTAACGGGAATAGTTAGGATGACCTAGCTTTCAACACTTATCTAATTGAGCACGGGTGCTACTACATGATACATTCCGAAGGTCTGATGATGACCAGGTATGTGCATACCGGTTCTCAGTAACGGGAATAGTTAGGATGACCTAGCTTTCAACATTTATCTAATTGAGCACAGGTGCTACTACATGATACATTCCGAAGGTCTGATGATGACCAAGTAAGTGCATACCGGTTCTCAGTAACGGGAATAGTTAGGATGACCTAGCTTTCAACATTTATCTAATTGAGCACAGGTGCTACTACACGATACATTTTGAGGGTCTGATGATGACCAGGTAAGTGCTTATCGGTTCTCAGTAACGGGAATAGTTAGGATGACCTAGCTTTCAACACTTATATAATTGAGCACGGGTGCTACTACATGATACATTCTGAAGGTCAGATGAGGACCAGGTAAGTGCCTATCGGTTCTCAGTAACGGGAATAGTTAAGATGATACCCACCTTCGGAGTCTACCATCAGGTAGGTGACATCGTCAATCACCAAGGTCTCCATTAGACCTTTCAAATGAGTCCAAAGACGATGGTTCTACATTGTACCGTCACTGAGATCCTATACCCACCTTCGGAGTCCACCATCAGGTAGGTGACATCGTCAATCACCAAGGTCTCCATTAGACCTTTCAAATGAGTCCAAACACGATGGTTCTACATTGTGCCGTCACTGAGATCCTATACCCACCAGCCACCTTCGGAGTCCACCATCAGGTAGGTGACATCTTCAATCACCAAGGTCTCCATTAGACCTTTCAAATGAGTCCAAACACGATGGTTCTACATTGTGCCGTCACTGAGATCCTATACCCACCTTCGGAGTCCACCATCAGCTAGGTGACATCGTCAATCACCAAGGTCTCCATTAGACCTTTCAAATGACGCCAAATACGATGGTTCTACATTGTGCCGTCACTGCGATCCTATACCCACCTTCGGAGTCTACCATCAGGTAGGTGACATCGTCAATCACCAAGGTCTCCATTAGACCTTTCAAATGAGTCCAAACACGATGGTTCTACATTGTGCCGTCACTGAGATCCTATACCCACCTTCGGAGTCTACCATCAGGTAGGTGACATCGTCAATCACCAAGGTCTCCATTAGACCTTTCAAATGAGTCCAAACACGATGGTTCTACATTGTGCCGTCACTGAGATCCTATACCCACCTTCGGAGTCCACCATCAGGTAGGTGACATCGTCAATCACCAAGGTCTCCATTAGACCTTTCAAATGAGTTCAAACAGGATGGTTCTACATTGTACCGTCATTGAGATCCTATACCCATCTTCGGAGTCCACCATCAGGTAAGTGACATCTTCAATCACCAAGGTCTCCATTAGACCTTTCAAATGAGTCCAAACACGATGGTTCTACATTGTGCCGTCACTGAGATCCTATACCCACCTTCGGAGTCCACCATGAGCTAGGTGACATCGTCAATCACCAAGGTCTCCATTAGAGCTTTCAAATGAGTCCAAACACGATGGTTCTACATTGTACCGTCACTGAGATCCTATACCCACCTTCAGAGTCCACCATCAGGTAAGTAAGAATAAGAATAAGAATAAGAATAATTTATTCATAAGTTCACATATATAAATTATAAATTACGTAGAAGTTACAACATTACAAAGTTACATATTAATATCAGTAAGAAAATATTAAGCTACGTCTAAAATAAATCTAGTGTATATAACTTAAATAGAATGGTTAAAGGTCTAATAAATACAATAGCGACCTGCCTGATGTAGGTTTATTCAAACCTGTGTTTCAGGCCATCACTTAACAGCGCTGAGTGCTTTAGTGGACAATATGTTACTGTACATAGAGCTAGAGTTGATACATAATAAATAGAAATAGACTTAACACTAATAAACTTATTGCATTACTTCTAGCAATTTTTCAGTGTCTGAGTAATTAAAAGTCGCTAAGTATTCACTCAACACTTCACTACATTTTTTACAATTTACACTATATATACTTAGAGACTTATTGATTTTATTATATAAAAACGGACCTAAAAATACATAAAATTTATTTATAAAAGTATGTCTAGTTTGAGGCTTTATGCAAACCAAGTCTTTTCTTCTCTTATCTATAGGTATTGGGATATAAGTAAGTTTTCTATGCTGGAGTAGTACTATTTTCAATATAAATAGTTGTCGCACGGTTAAAACTTTACATGCCATGTAAAGCTCGTGTGTGGGAAATCTAAATGGGCGAAAGGTGGCTACCTTAAGGATAGCTCTCTGCGCACGTTCTAATGGCAGTAGGATTGATTTAGCAGCCCCACCCCATGAAGTTATACAATAAGTGAGAATGGATTGGCACAAAGCTAAATAAACCTGTTTAATTAATTTGTAGTCTGATATACAGGGTGTTTGGTGCATCGTGTGCCAAATTGAAATGGTCGACTGGGGGGGTCACCTTCTATCCTTTCAGACCCCTAAACACTTCTCATGCCCTGTGGCTTTTTTTTCATCGACTTTTTATTTTTTTATAAAAAAAATACCCAAATTTTGCATTCAATTACAAAATAAAAAAAATGTGTAAGTCGTAGACTCTGAATTTTAATTTTATTTAGATGTGTATTGTATTACAGTACTTTTAAATTAAAAATTAGTGACATTAGCCATCTAGTTTTTTTTTAATTTACTCGCAAAGTTTCGGATTTCAATTAAAGCTGTCCATGTTACAGCTATTTACATGGCTATAAAAAAAAACCAAAAGCGACCGGGATCTTCCAACTCTCTCAAAAATTCTCTAGTCTATCTTCTTGCTAGTGATGTGCCACATGTCATAAAAATCTTTTTACAACTTTGTAAATTAGCTAGAATAATTGTGAATCGAGTCACAAAATATTAAATTCCAAATAAAGTCTTTTTGCGTAATTGTTACTTAAGTAACAGGTAAAATTTGTTTTCTCACTCTCGCGAAGTAAAATCTATCTTCTATCTCTATCTTTCTTGCATAGCGTACCTAAACTAGTTTGAACAAACGACGAACTGCCACCGACGCGGCGACGCCGTCAATCCGTCATTCGTCAGTCAGTCGAGACATCACTGCCTCTGCTACCTGACGTGTGTGTTAGTTCACCGTACTCCGTGATTTTTTCATTTTGTTACTTTGTTTTGTTGAGTTTTGTTGGTTTTTGTTACGTTTTAACTTTTAGTGTTATTGTTAAACTTTGTTGATTTTTTGTTGTTGCAATGGCGACGTTCTCTAACGAGGAATATGCTGACATCATGATGGCTTATGGAGCCGCCAATGGTGTCGCTCGTGCAGCGCAACGAATTTACCAGGAACGTTTTCTGGTAGACGACTACCTGGCCGCAGAGTCTTCCAAGACACATACCGACGCATACGCGAGACTGGCAGTGTCACTTTTCATGAACCAAGGGGCCATATTGTGCGACATAATGTTGAAGTGGACGAGAGAATACTGGCACTTTTTGAGGAAGACCCTACAAGAAGCATCAGAAATGTGGCAGCACATCTTGATATTTCAATATGGAAAGTGTGGAAAGTTCTTCAGCAAAACGAAAAACATCCATTCCACTACACTCCGGTGCAAGGTACGTAATTTTGAACTAACTTTAAACCCGTACACACTTTGTTTGACGATGCCTTTGTTTAGCAGGTAATGGGTATGACGTCACTACTTCCAGGTAGTGAACCAGCCCATACAAACTGTCCGACGCCGCCGGTCATTAAAAATCTCATTGTGCAATTATTTACTGCTCAACAGGAATTTAAAAGAGTTCTTTGTTTGTAGGTCTTGAGGGTGGCGACTTTGACAGACGAGTGGCATTCTGTCGGTTTATGTTACACACGGATGTGGATGATCCTAATTTCTTAAAAAGAATATTCTGGACGGATGAATCCAAATTTACCAAAGAAGGGATCCTCAATCTTCACAATCTGCATCACTGGACAAACAAAACGGAAAACCCACATGTTAAAAGGCAGAAATCTTTTCAAAGGAGGTTTAGTGTAAACGTTTGGGCAGGAGTGATTGGGAATCAGGTAGTTGGACCGCATTACCTGCCCGATAACCTCAATGGCGATAACTATTTGGAGTTCCTTCAAAATGACCTGCCCGAATTAGTGTCCGAGGTGCCCGTATTTAATGAAAATGTTCCCAAAGTATTCCAGCATGACGGCTGTCCCGCGCATTGGCGTTTGACTGTGAGGGAATATCTTGACGATGTGTTCCCCAATGCGTGGATTGGTCGCGATGGCCCTATTGCATGGCCGGCACGTTCCCCAGACCTAACTCCGCTAGATTTTTATGTCTGGGGACGTGCCAAAGAGCTGGTATACGCCACGGAGGTTCCGACTAGGGAGGTACTACTTCAACGCATTGAAACGGCGTTTAATCAAATTAAGGAGGAAATACGACTTCGTACAACAACTGTGGAAATACGAAATAGATGTTGGGCCTGCATTCGCAATAGCGGCCAACAATTTGAGCAGAATATGTAAAAAATGATTAAATAAATGTTAAAAATGCAATTATTTTTTATTTCTAGTAACCGTCCCCCCCAAAAAAGAGAGATACGAGACAGATTTTACCTTACAAGAGTGAGATAACAGATTAAATGAGTTCTTGAGGTATAATTTAAGTAAAAATATTTTTTTAAATCATAATTTCAAATTTAGTATTTTGTGACTCGATTCACAATTCTAGCGAATTCACAAAGTTGTAAAAAGATTTTTATGGCATGTGGCACATCACTAGCAAGAGGATAGACTAGAGAGTTTTTGAGGGAGTTGGAAGATCCCGGTCGCTTTTGGTTTTTTTTTTATAGCCATGTAAATAGCTGTAACATGGACAGCTTTAATTGAAGTCCGAAACTTTGCGAGTAAATTAAAAAAAAACTGGATGGCTAATGTCACTAATTTTGAATTTAAAAGTACTGTAATACAATACACGTCTAAATAAAATTAAAATTCAGAGTCTACGACTTACACTTTTTTTTTATTTTGAAATTGAATGCAAAATTTGGGTATTTTTTTTATAAAAAAATAAAAAGTCGATGAAAAAAAAGCCACAGGGCATGAGAAGTGTTTAGGGGTCTGAAAGGATAGAAGGTGACCCCCCCAGTCGACCATTTCAATTTGGCACACGATGCACCAAACACCCTGTATATCGTAAATTCTTAAAAATGTATATTAATTTACGCATTCGAGTGCATAATAAATCAATGTGTTTACGGAAATTCAGATTTGTGTCAATCGTTACACCAAGATATTTCATATGATCGGTTTTTGCTAAAGTAGGACAATTACATACATTGTCAGCACACGGGCTGCACTTATGCGCATAAATGTTTGTGTTAGTAGTTGGTTGGTTAGTATTTCTAATAGTAAATAAAATGTGTTTGGTTTTCTCTGCATTTAGTGTTAGTAGATGTTCATGTAGCCAATTAGATACTATATTAAAACCATTCTGGGCTTGTTTATACACCTCATCTCGAGATTTGTCTGAAAATAATAGAGCTGTGTCATCTGCATATGAGATTATGACACCGTTTTGGAGTGACAAGCTGCACAGGTCATTTATATATACTAGGAATAACGTAGGACCCAAAATACTACCTTGTGGTATTCCGTAATTACTATTTCGAAGCTCGGAACTGACGTACTGACCAATTTTGACACATTGTTCACGGTCACTAAGATAATCAGAAAGTAGTGAAAGCGTTGTTCCTCTTATTCCGAGTGTTTCAAGCTTGTGCAATAATAAAGGACACGAAATTGTGTCAAAGGCCTTGGCGAGGTCTAGGAAGATCCCAATGGAGTGCATGCCCTTATCCAAATTAGTTGTTATATAATCCGTCAATTCATGTACTGCTTGATTAGTTGATTTTTTGGGCCTAAAACCAAATTGTCTATCTGAAAGTAATTTGTTATCTTCTAGGTATTTCATTAATCTAATATTGATGATTTTCTCTAGGATTTTGGACAGCCCGGTTAAAACTGAAATGGGTCTGTAGTTATTAACACATTTTTTGTCACCAGATTTATATACAGGAGTAACCAATGCTTTTTTAAGCGGCTTAGGGAATATACCATTAGTTAAGCATAACTGAAAAATATGAGTTAGCGGCGGAGCAAGTAGGTGTTTGAAATGTTTAAGTATGTTGTTTGATATATTGTCCCACCCAACAGCGCACACGTCCTTTAATCCCGAAATAATTGTTAATACTTCATCGACATCCGTATCTAGTAAGACAAACGATTTGAGTGTAGGGAATGTTTTAGGTTGGTTTTGAGGGACAGAACTTCTAGATTTTAAGGTATTTTCTGCTAAAGTTTTGCCTACGTTAGAAAAATAGAAATTAATTTTATTTGTTGATTCGATTGGGTTGTTCTCTATTGTCAATAAGTCAAGTGGAGGTTCCGGTTGTTTTGTGCTAAATGTACTTGTTTTTATAAATTTCCAAATAAGTTTACTATTTTTGCCTGCTTTCTGTAGTTCATTTCTATCGTATTCATTTTTTATTTTTTTCAGAAGATTGTTGCAGAAGTTTCTATATCTTCTATACGTAATGGAAAGTATTTCATTATCAGGCTCAAGTTTGCATTTTATGTGTAGTTTGTCTCTATGCCTAATACACCGAACAAGTCCGGGTGTAATCCATGGTTTAATGCATTTATACTTCCTTGGCGTTACTTTAGCGAGAGTATGTTTTATTATTGCATAGTGAAGTGAATTTATAAAATAATTCATAGAAATATTTGCATCAGTAGAATTATAAACTGGGTCAAAATTAATATTACGTATGTCTTTTTCGAGGTGTGTCATGTTGACTTTAGTATAGCTACGTAAACAATTTTTCCTGGGTAAAGAAACTTGTAATGTTAGTAAAACTGCTTGGTGATCAGTAAGCGAAGAGTTAGTAACAAATGTTTTGGTTGGGTTTTTTGTTTTTATAATGAAATGATCTAAGCATGAACCGCTTTGATGCGTGGGATGGTAATGGGCTGGCAAGAGTCCGTGGAATGAGCAGATATTAAGATAGTTATGTGCATGTGTATCCATTTTCCCGGAAGCAATGTTGATATTGATGTCACCCATTAATATTATATGTTTAAAAGTTGTAAGACTTTGTAACTGTACGTTTAGTGAATCTAAGAAATTGGCAACATTTTGAGAAGGAGGTCTGTATATAGCCATAACTACCGTATCTGAATTAATTTTAATGAGTAAGCAATTACTATTTTGTAGCAATGGTTCTTCTACAATTGTACATAAACTATTGTTAACAAATACAACTAAACCATCATTCTGGTTGATGTTTCTGTTGGTTTTATGCGAAACATATCCGTCTAATGATGGTATAACAGCTGTTTGGTTTGACAGCCAACATTCTGTTAGGACGATAATGTCGCAACTTATACCCAGGTTCTGTAGCAATATTTCAAAACCATTTATATTTCGATTTATGCTGCGAATATTTTGTGTGAGTAGGGTCAGCGGTTTCTCTCCCACGGGGAAAAGGTGTTTACACTCATCAACATTACAATTTATAACTTCAGATACAGAAAACTGATCTAGGTCACTAAGTAATTGATCAGTCATGATAAATACAAAACTAACAAATATAAACAAACAAAAACTACTACTAGTGTGCTTAATAGATAGGTTAATAGGTAGCGCTCTTAGGCGCCTTCATAATCTATGGAATGAATATAGTTGTCCTCGGCATATTTTCGTGCTGGACAATTTACATCACCAGTTTTATGATCCGCTTTTCTTTTAAAACGTTTGCACGTCGCACAGTTAGGTGGAGTGGATTTTGTACTGCATTCCTTGAAAGAGTGGCCACTCTCTCCGCAGTGATTGCACGTCGGACTAGTTTCACGGCAGAACTTGGCCGCGTGACCGAACTGCTGGCAGTTAAAACACCGTGTAACGATCGTGAAATCTCGTACTGGGCATGACGTCCAATTTATGAATATTCGCCCTTGATTCACTAGGATCTTCCTGATGCTAGCCGGCACTTCTAGTATGTAATTGCACGTAGGGAGGTCTCTTTTACCAGATTTATGGCTCAGTTTAATTTGTTCTTCAAAGGACTCACGAGTAGTATTGGTCATCTTATCTGAGAGGTTTTGCTCATAAATGCAGTCAAAAACCTCCTTATCAGTCAGGGCTACCGGGACACCAATAACAGCGATTCTTGGGCGCCGTTTCGATGGTTCTTCAACCTTAAGGCCCGAAGAAGCGAGTTTTTCTAAACTTCTGAGCTTTTGAATGTCCTCTTTGGAGTCGGTACTAATAAGAACACCTCCATTTTTTACTTTCTTAAGGCCACGAACATGTAGTTTAAGTTCCCCGGGCGAAATAATTTTCTGTACGAGAGACTTGGTATCGTCACTAGATTTGGTCTTGTCGCTGGGATATATGGCAACTGAGCTTAAATTTGCTGGGCGCACAAAGTTATCCGACCCTTTTTTGACCACATTAGCGTAAGAAAAGGGTTCTGAAGGATTTGACATGCCTTCAACTACTTCTTTGAACTGTTGGAGAGAGTTCGCGACGTTCTGTTGTTGCTGTAAGTGCTGAATGGTACTATGGGCTTGAATGGTTTTTTGCTTTAAGGCTTGATATAAAACAGCCATCTGAGATGCGCCATTTGAGACACTACGGCAAAGATTGGCTACACGAACTTTTTGTTCCGCGATCATTTTTCCCTCAGCGACTAAATTGCATACTTCACTTAGGATTTTTTCTATGGACCCCATCCATTTCTGGACCTCCGGTGTAGAAATAACTTCAGTCGGCAGCTCATTCTCCAAGGGAGGTGGTGGATTTGGGTCTATAGGCTGGAAGTCTTGAGCTGGTGTCGGCGGAGGACTTCGTCGTAATAGTTGGCTACGGCCAAACGGGCTAGATCCTGTGTTAGACATATCTAACACAGAAACACTATTTGTCTTTAAAAATACTTTAGCTCATTCTTGCACAAAGTCTGTAACCTCGTAATAATCACTCGCGACACACTTATATCACTGACGACGCAAATAACAATATTATTTGTAATTAATTAATAGTATCATAATAAGCTAAGCAAGACACGTCCGCACAGTCAAGCGACGATCGCTCGAAAAAGTGACATCTTCAATCACCAAGGTATCCATTAGACCTTTCAAATGAGTTCAAACAGGATGGTTCTACATTGTACCGTCATTGAGATCCTATACCCATCTTCGGAGTCCACCATCAGGTAGGTGAGATCGTCAATCACCAAGGTCTCCATTAGACCTTTCAAATGAGTCCAAACACGTTGGTTCTACGTAGTGCCGTCAATGAGATCCTATACCCACCTTCGGAGTCCACCATCAGGTAGGTGACATCATCAGTCAACTAGGTCTACATCCTCCGTCAAACTATTCTCAAGATATATAAATATTGTAACTAAAAACGATAAAAAATAAACACACTGGAAATAATGTACTCAATGTAGGTACTACCCATAGTTTTGGAGAGCTCGACCACGCTTCACCTTACATTTATTCTTATATTTAGGCATAGTCAGGCTTACTCTATGATAGGTTCAAAAAACAAAACGAAATTACAAACTACTTTACATATATTTACAAACTTAATTTCTGTTGTTGTTTTACGGAATATTTATATTTGTACTATTTACAATATGATTTCATTCATAAATCATTCAAAACGTGAATGTTTAGTTTTTATTTGGAAAAAATAACGCGCGTATAGTCCTCCCGTCACAAGAGTCATCGAGACACTGGTGTATCGCGTCCCGAGTACGCGTCACAGGCCTTAGCGGGGGTGCTCCAGTAAGTACGTCAGGCTGGCCCGGCCCCATGGAATTTAATAATGAGATTGTTATCAATCCAATGTACCCGGGTATACTAATATATGTAACACCTTCATTTTCAATGTAACTCTTTTTAAAAGAAATTACGTGCACTTCTTAGTGGCCGGGCCAGCCTGACGTTTTCAGCCCGGCCACCTTGTTTCCCACTAATCTACAAAAAATACTGGCAATATTGTGCTACAGATGAAATATACCCTATAATTTATGCATATGTAACACAAAATCGAATCCTAAAATGCAATAGCATACGAAATATTAGCGGTTGCAGGTGGCCGGGCTGAAATTATTTCGTTACTATAAAACAGTAAAACTGCAACACCTACCAAAAAATAATACCAGTACATAATGAGATATAGAGATATAGAATACATGTAACGCTTTCATTTTAAATTATAATACATATTTAGAAAGAATAATCACTTGAAATTATATTTCAGCCCGGCCACCTAAAAGCGGTAATATTCCCTAAAATCTTATGCCAATTTGTACAGTAAAACCTGATACAGCTATGAAATGAAAGTTACATTCGTTTCGTTTTAGTCGTATACCTTTAAGCCTTCTGTTTGACTAGATTATCAAAATCTGAGAAACTTGCCGAAGAGTGACTATCATTTATTAACTAATTTCAGGACATTTGGTTTGTTGAGTGAAACAAAATGCGTTACTATGATATTTTTATTAATAAACTAAGTAGTATAAATCACACATAATAATTGTTGGATACATAATACCTAAACCTATATATATTTTCTCCGTTTTTGGCTTCACAACATAACCATACAAATATAATAGTTCACAGACGCTACCACCGATTTTTAGACGGCGCCTGTGTCGCGTCCCAACCTAAGTCGTAAGATATTTTCCCCGAGTAGACAGAATAGATGCGCAAGAGCCGTGTAGTTATCAACACTTCTGACATAATATTTTACGTTTTAATATTACTGTGAGTGTAAAATTTGATCAGTTGTTGCAGTGTAGTTGTTTGTGATGTGATGTTTTTAAGGTAAGTCATAGTTTTGATAAATTAAAATATATCGACAAACAATGTTAATGGGTAGCTAAGTAATTATTTAAAAAAATATACAGGTAAAGTAAAGTAAATCTAAACACTCATTTACTTAATAATAAAACTCCATACAATGCCATCAACTAAATATATTTTATCCTTTCGTTTATAGTCAATAGGTAATAATTTTGGTGATTTACTAACAGTAAGTGTTTAGTTTTTGTGAATCTTATTGTTGTGTACCTACCCTATGTATTTACTTATTATTATTGTGTACTTATTTATTTCGTGAAATCAATAATTAATCAGTTTCTTATTAATTACTGTAAGATTTATATATTGGATTTTAGTGAATTATTCATTGTAATCAGGCAACCGTCGACGGTGTTCGTCTGTACCCGCGCTTCTTGTAACTCCCCCTTGTACGGCCTGCCACAGCGATCCACGTCCCTCGCTCACCGCATTCTTTTCCTCGTCCCGCGACACGCGCCCCTCTCCCCATCTCTATTCTATCTTATATATTTCTAATGTCCCAAAAGTTATAAGTTTTGTGAAAGTAAATTTGATTCTTATGAACATTCTTTGCTTTCTTTCTTTCTTTCTTTCCTTAGGTGCTAAAATATTTTTTAATAGATTTATGTATATACTTGATAATGCATGCAAATGTTACTGCATACACTTATCTTTTTAGGGAATTTGTATTTAAATAAATATTAATGTAGTTATTTAGCCTACATGAATACCTATTACGAAACCATAGTTAAAATGAATATATTTTATTTCAGTTGAGCGTGCCTACACCATGGGAAAACGTAGTGCGTTAGATATTGTGGCTCAAAAACAAATATTTGAGAAACATAAACGCTTGATCACCACGACAAGATATAGTTCTATTATATACAATACCATAGCAAAAGATATAAACTATGTGATGTCACCAAAAGCACTATATCTCAGCTTTAGAAGAAACTTTTTAAACAACCAGAACTCACCTCGGGCAAAAGATGAGTGCTTCATTAAAAGAAATGAAGATAATACCAATAGTATTATAATTTCGTCAACATCATCATCAGGGTCTTCTCCAGTTATTCAACAAGCAAGCTTACTTCATCAAATTAGTTTTAAATTTCCAATTGATGTTCATGAATGGAAGAAAATTGAACCCTTAAGTTATACGTATAAACGACACGATAAAAATAAACCTAGTGCAAGATATCAGACGTACAGAGCTATTCCCAAATTTAAGTGGTCCGGTCTTTTAAGAAAAAAACTCTGGGAGTTTTATAAGTTACCTTGTACTGTAGCATTTAAAAGACATGTTATTCAAGGCGCTAACATTACATTCTACGGACGTTGCACTCAGTGTCAAGCAACAGTGAAAATTCAAAATAAAGATAAGACTGATCATATTATTGATTTTTTATGTGAAATTGATCAACTTCAACCAAATTTTAAGCATAATCCTTTAAAAAAAATACGACTCACTCCGTACTCAAGACGAACATTATCTAAGAAATTAAAATTTGATTCAGCAACAATAGTTAGAAAACAAATAGCGAGTCATGATATGATATTTCAAGATAAGGAACCACCTGTATTGCCATCAGTCGGAGCATTACGCCAAATACGTCATGAAACAAGGAAGCAGAAATGGTACCATACCAATCAAATATTATCTGTTGTCATTATGGCAAATACTTCAACATACTCTTCCGTAATTCAGGAAATTTTAATGAAACCAACTTTTCATATTTACTACTGGTTAGAAGAACAAATAAAATATTACAAACAATATGTTCAAGAGTATGGTCGACCAACCATATCATTAGATGCCACAGGCTCTATAATTAAACCAATTGTGTTACCTAATGGGACTAAATTTACTAAAAGATTATTCTTATATGTTATATTAATAACTGCTGATAGCTTTTTAAAATCTATTCCAATTTCACAAATGCTTAGTGATTCTCACACTAAAAATAGCATTGCGGATTGGTTGGGTAAATGGGCCAGTAATGGAATTATCCCTCCTGCAGAAATAATCACGGACGATTCCTCAGCTTTGATTGCTGCTACAATCCAATGCTTTACTTCATATAAATCTACAAAAGATTACTTAGAAGCTTCTTACAGTGCATTGGAGGGACATACAAATAGTTTGCCTGTAGTATATATGCGAATAGATACAAGTCACTTTGTCAAAACTATTCATAATCTTTCGTGCTTCAATAATACAACAGAAAATGTAAAATTTTTCTTTGTTCGTTGTATTCTTTACATTAAAACAGCAGAGTGTATCGTAGTCATAAGAGAGATAATTGAAAATATGTTAACTGTTATTTTAACTAAATTTTATTCAAAAATTTGCTTTGATGCCCACTGTAATTTGAAAAGAAGAATTCAAGGTATTACAATTGATAAAAAAGATTCTAACAACGCACACAATTACGTAGATGAAGAAAGATTCCTAAATGAGGAGAATGTTTTAGATGTAAGCAATTTTATGGTATGGTTTGATAATATTGTTGCTTGTAAAAATAAACAAGAAGAGGAATCTTGTGAACGCCCCAACAAAAAATATTATCCGCCTCTAATATCTACTCTAAAACGTTTATTGGGAAAATTGCCCATGTGGTCAAACGTTATGGCTCCATTATACAATTCAAAAAACAAAAATCCATCGTCTAGTGCATCAGAGGATTATTTTAAAACAATAAAACATTTATTACTCAAAACTAAAGTAAGAAAATACAGGATTGACGAATTTCTAAACATACATATTAATCATTTAAATGGAGAGCTTAATATCGCTGCTAGTGAACTACAAAATAATGAGGCACCGCCCCTTCAAGAGCGAAAGATTAAAATCAAAAAGAATCGTCAAAAAAGAACACACCAAAAACGGTTATTTCCTCAAGATTCTATTTTCAGTGATATGCCAAGTTTTGTAGAAAATTGGAAAGGACAAGCTGAAGAGCCAGTTACCGTACCGATTTATAAAATGTTAAAATTTATAAAAAATGGAAATATTGTAACTGGTTCCACTTTAACAAATACATGTGGTTTTGATGCTGTTACATATTTAATAGCTTATGGTTATATTGCATTTAATAACTTTAAATTAGAAATAGATCAGAGTGAAAATAATAATAATATGTTATGTAATTATATACAATTTATAGGTAACAAAAACATATCTGAAGCCGCAGTATACGAACTAAGAAATACCATATGTAAAAAGTACTACAAACTATCCTCGAAAAATACAATAGATATAAATTGTGAATGCAATGTCGCAAATTTGTTTGAACAAATGATTTTAGAATTATTTTATAGCGCTCTATTTACAAAAATATGTACCGAAGAAAAATGTGCATTTCAACTTCAAAGAACAGTACCATTTTTACCCATTAATATGAACGTAATTAAAACATTTGGAATATCAGCCCTAGAAGACTCAATTTGTATAGACGTTATTTCGAAGGATTGTGAACACGATTGCCCGGGCACTGTTTTGTCCAGCTATAATGTAAAGAATATTATATCTTTGATTTAAATGGAACAGATCAAATAATATTGAACGATATACCTTTATCTATCAAAGTTAGAACTAATATTTATGTGATTGTAGGTGCTATTGAATATGTAGTATTGGGGGAAAATCTAGGACATTATAAATGCCATTTATTTAATCAAGATCTGTGGATGTGTTATGACGATTTACAGTCTAGTGTTAAAAAAAGTAATTTGGATTTAATATTTTTACATTCCTTGACGTACATTTTAGCTTGATTAAATAACATAATCAAGTGATTAGTACGTTTTTATCGATTCTAATAAGCAATATATTTAAATTTGAATTAGTCAAAATACTTATAGTACAAATGCCAGATATAGGCTAGCAATGATTATTATATTAGCATACGTTTAATTATACAAGTTAACATTGTGATTTTTAGCTGTGATTTTAATATTATGTTAAATTATATATACTACATAGCTATATTTCCATTAGCTGCCACTGAAAGAACTATGGTTCTCTCTTTATTTAAGAATTGTTGTAATAATTATATTAGCATAATTTTAATTGAAAGTTTTCAAAACTTTAAATTCAAAGTTGATGTAAAAATCATTATGAAAATCTGTGATTTTTTACCAAGGTATAATAAGTATTTAACCAAAAATTATCTTCTAATATTCTGAATGAATGAATGTTCGATGTTAAGGTAATATTGATATTACTATAATTTTTTGATAACTGTGTTATTATCAATGTGTAACCTTTTTTTACATTATTTATAATTAACAATTGTTATAGTACCTAATTAATATAAGTACAAATGTTGTCTAACTAATTTCAAAAATGATTATTAAAAAAATATGACAATTACCAATTTTGTTTCACTCAACAAACCAAATGTCCTGAAATTAGTTAATAAATGATAGTCACTCTTCGGAAAGTTTCTCAGATTTTGATAATCTAGTCAAACAGAAGGCTTAAAGGTATACGACTAAAACAAAACGAATGTAACTTTCATTTCATAGCTGTATCAGGTTTTACTGTACAAATTAGCATAAGATTTTAGGGAATATTACCGCTTTTAGGTGGCCGGGCTGAAATATAATTTCAAGTGATTATTCTTTCTAAATATGTATTATAATTTAAAATGAAAGCGTTACATGTATTCTATATCTCTATATCTCATTATGTACTGGTATTATTTTTTGGTAGGTGTTGCAGTTTTACTGTTTTATAGTAACGAAATAATTTCAGCCCGGCCACCTGCAACCGCTAATATTTCGTATGCTATTGCATTTTAGGATTCGATTTTGTGTTACATATGCATAAATTATAGGGTATATTTCATCTGTAGCACAATATTGCCAGTATTTTTTGTAGATTAGTGGGAAACAAGGTGGCCGGGCTGAAAACGTCAGGCTGGCCCGGCCACTAAGAAGTGCACGTAATTTCTTTTAAAAAGAGTTACATTGAAAATGAAGGTGTTACATATATTAGTATACCCGGGTACATTGGATTGATAACAATCTCATTATTAAATTCCATGGGGCCGGGCCAGCCTGACGTACTTGCTCCAGTGGGGTACTGGTGAAGTTTCGGGTTTTTATTCATTATTTAAAAATATCAAAAGAAATAAGAAAAAAAAAACAATACAAATTGTGAAATACGTCATTACATATTTTTTAGTACAAAATTCATGCCGAACTATTCAGCCGTTACAGAGAAAATTTACAATTTAGGTTGGAAAACGACCTATTTAAAAGATTTTTTTCCCAAAATTTGGGAAAGTTTATTAAACTTTTAAACAATACAATATATTTGTGATGACCTCAAGTATACCATATATTTTTTTTATGGAAAACGCACATAAGGATTCATCTACAATCTTCTTTAAACTTACTGTGTTTTTGGGATTTGAGCGAGGTAATCCCCTTAAAATTAATAAAAATAACAATAAAATGTCTAAAGTACATCATTAAAATAGTCGGCAACATTATAGTAACATTTATTTATTAATAGCTTCTTCATGCTTTTATTAAAATTATTAATATCTAAATCTTTGTATGCCTTTGGTACCTTGTTGTATATTTTTGGGGCCATGCAGAATACACTCTTACGCATGAGAGCTGTTTTAGCACTATGTATACGAAGTCTTCGATTATCACGTTGACTTCTTTCGGAACCATCTGAAAACTTCGGAAACAGTTGGGGATTCTTTTTAACAAATAATACCGTCTCTAATATATACAAGGAAGGAAGTGAGAGAATTTGATGTTTAATAAAATATGGTTTGCAACTGTCTGTAATTTTAAGACCAAACATAGCTCTAATGCATCGTTTTTGCATTCTAAATATAACATCTTTGTGTGTAGAGTTTCCCCAGAAAATAATGCCGTATCTAAGGATCGATGCTACAAGTCCGTGATAGGCAGTAAGCAATGTATCCGTATTTACAATTGGGGCGAGTTTATGCAATGCGTAGGCAGAACTACTGATTTTCTTACAAATTTCTTCAATGTGACCTTTCCAATCAAGTTTTTTGTCAATGGTTAGTCCAAGGAATTTGGCATTATCAACTCTGCATATGGTGTGATTGTTATAGCTTAAGTTAATGTCATTTCTTACAGGTATTCTTTGACTAAAATGCAAGATTTGTGTTTTATTTAAATTAATTTTTAGATTATTATTGTTTAACCAGTTAATTATAGAAGCTAAAGCATTATTAATGTCAAGCTCATAGGTGTCATTTTTCTTACATGCTATTGTGACTGTGCTATCGTCTGCAAAAAGGGTCATTGGATGCTCAATAGATTTCGGAAAGTCATTTATATATATAATAAATAATAATGGTCCCAGAACGCTTCCCTGGGGTACACCGAATTTCACTATACGTTCTTGAGACAAATACGTAGTCGCTTTTTTGGTACAATCTATTCTAGAGATTGCTGTGATTTGTCTTCTATTGAACATATAGGATTCAATTAATTTAAGTACATTGCCTCTAACTCCATATGTTTCAAGTTTATTAATTAAAATAGTGTGGTCAACGTAGTCAAATGCTTGTGTCATATCGCATAGCACAGCGCAAATGGGAGTCTTTTCATCGATCCTTAACATTACAGTGTGTAGAAAATCATAGACCGCCATATTGATTGTCTTATTTTGTCTGAAACCTTTTTGCTCACTACAAAGAATATTATTTTTTTCCAAATACGTATATAATTGTTTGTAAATGTATTTTTCAAAAATCTTCGACATAATTGGTATCAGCGCTACTGGTCTATAATTTTCCATTAGGTTTCTGTTTCCTTTCTTAAATAATGGTTTTACTATTGATGTTTTCATACCATCAGGAAAGGTACCCGTACTGATACATAGATTAATGATGTGACTTAAGTGGCTGCATATTATATCACCAACAGATTTAATTATTTTGGTAGAGACCTCATCATAACCCACGCTGTTAGTATTTTTAAGTTGTTTTATAATGTTTAAGATATCACAAGGTAAACTTGGGGCCATGAACATTGATTTTTGTCTGTTCAAAATGCCTGATGTGACATTTTTTCCCGACTGTTGTATAGGAACAACTCTGTCAATGAAATAATTATTGAATTGATTCGCTATTGATTCTGGATTTGTAATTATATTATTATCAACATTAATTTTTTGTAAATTATCCCGAGGTACATTTAATTTTTTATTATTTATTATTTGCCATGTCGATTTAGTTTTATTTTCAGACGTTTTGATTTTATAATTATTTTGAGCCCTTTGGGTAAGTCGTACAATTTTTTTAAATAACTTATTGTATTTAATAAAGTGAAATTTATTGGTTTCAGACGGTTTAAGTCTATATTTCCATAAGAGACGCCTCTTTTTCTTACTACAAATTTTAACACCACGTGAGATCCATTTAGCCTTTCTGCCTATTTTAATAGTAATAAGTTTACATGGAAAGCAAAGTTTATAAAATAATGTAAACTCCTCCATAAATGAATTATATGCGATGTTAGGGTCATCTGTATTATAAACATCAGCAAATGTCAAACTTTCTAAACAAGATCTGAACTTCAATATATTTTCTTTTGCATAATCTCTCTGTGATTTTTTCCAGTAATTACTATTGTATGTTTTTTTTACAGGACATTTTAACAGTTGCGCCGTATGGTCAGATAATGCAAATTCTATCACTTCAGTCCCACACCGATTTTGAAAATTATGTGCGAAATTGTCGATGCAAGTTTGGCTTTTTAATCTGGTAGGTTCATTAATGGCTAATTTCAGATTGTAATTTAATAACAAACAAGTTAAATCAAGGCATACACTATTTTTTTTCATGATGTCAATATTGAAGTCACCAGCTAATATAATGTTGCTATATTTTTTGTTACATACATTTGTTAATAATTGTTCTAATTTTTTTTTTAAATATACTCAAATTTGCAACTTTTGGTACACGATAAATACACACAATTAAGATGTTATACCTTGTCAGTTCTATTCCACAACATTCAAATGCATTAGCTGTTGACAATTTCGTAACCTCAGGTACTTCTTTCCAAAGATGTCCATTTCTGATTAAAATACACGAACCACCTCTTTTACTATTAGTTCTGGTAAAACATGAAGCTAAACTGTAATTTGGGATCAGCAGATGTATTTCATCGCCCTCTGACATAAAATGTTCTGTTATGCACAATATATCAACTTTTAATTCCCTATCTATAAACACTTACATGGTCATTATCAGACCATTAGAAAGTATCATGTAGTAGCACCCGTCAGCAATTAGATAAATGTTGAAAGCTGGATCATCCTAACTATTTCCGTTACTGAGAACCGATAAGCACTGACCTGGTCATCATCAGACCTTCAGAAAGTATCATGTGGTAGCATCCGTGCTCAATTAGATAAATGTTGAAAGCTGGATCATCCTAACTATTTCCGTTACTGAGAACCGATAAGCACTTACCTGGTCATCATCAGACCTTCAGAAAGTATCATGTGGTAGCATCCGTGCTCAATTAGATAAATGTTGAAAGCTGGATCATCCTAACTATTTCCGTTACTGAGAACCGATAAGCACTTACCTGGTCATCATCAGACCTTCAGAAAGTATCATGTGGTAGCATCCGTGCTCAATTAGATAAATGTTGAAAGCTAGATCATCCTAACTATTTCCGTTATTGAGAACAGATAAGCACTTACATGGTCATCATCAGACCATTAGAAAGTATCATGTAGTAGCACCCGTCAGCAATTAGATAAATGTTGAAAGCTGGATCATCCTAACTATTTCCGTTACTGAGAACCGATAAGCACTTACCTGGTCATCATCAGACCTTCAGAAAGTATCATGTGGTAGCATCCGTGCTCAATTAGATAAATGTTGAAAGCTAGATCATCCTAACTATTTCCGTTATTGAGAACAGATAAGCACTTACATGGTCATCATCAGACCATTAGAAAGTATCATGTAGTAGCACCCGTCAGCAATTAGATAAATGTTGAAAGCTAGGTCATCCTAACTATTTCCATTACTTGATCTTTGCGTTATGCTCGTGAACGGGTGCTACTTGTGGTGTCAGGTCGTCTTGCTGACCTTGGTTTTGTTTTGTTATTAGTAATTTATCTCGTTGTTTATTTTACTTCGATGGTCCTAGTTTATCATTTGTGACTTCGAGTTACGACTACATGTACGGCTATATGTAAGTGGGTACGGCTACATGATACTTTCTGAAGGTCTGATGATGACTAGGTAAGTGCTTATTGGACCTCAGTAATGGAAATAGTTAGGATGACCTGGCTTTCAACATTTATCTAATTGAGCACGAGCACGCGACAAAAAAATCTGCTGTTCAGTACATTTATGTTCGCATAATTCGTCAAAATGTACTGAACAGCTGATTTTTTTCGCGATTTCAGGTTTGGTCCCATAGTAAAAGTTGTTCATAATGATGAGTACAATGACCTCTTAAGAGGTTGTTGGTGTTTTACCAATAACCCTGTAGATTACAGGGAAACCTATAAGAAGTATGTTATGGTCTTAAAATAACAGTAAATCTTTCAAAACTGTGCGTACAAACTTACATTTGCAGTTGGAATGTATGGGAAAACCTGTTTTTCAAGTACAATGTTAAGTTTATTCTTGGGATAAATAACTACGAAACCCTTCATTGTGCATCCGACAAGCACTTGGCCAGTTTTTTTATAGGTTGTATTTGTAAGTATAGGATGTCTCAATAAGAGTGCACTATTTAAATTTCGTGTATTTTTTTTTCGTGCAAGTGGCAACTCTGAAATTTTACAGCTGTCACCTATGATAGTTCCGATTATTAAAAATGGAGCGACATAATAATAATAATAATAATCAGGCGGCAACAAGGTGCGCGCCTTTAACGGTTGGGTCATGCCGGTCCTAATGTACTCCTTTGGCATACTAAAGTGGACCCAGACGGAACTAGACGCCCTGGATAGGAGAGTCCGGTCACTGTTGACCGCAAACCGGATGCATCACCCACGTTCGTCTGTCATGAGGCTGTACATTCCGCGGAAGTGCGGGGGTCGAGGTTTTTTAAATGCTAAGACCCTCCACAACCGCGAGGTGTGCAGTCTCAGAGAATATTTTCTCAAGGCTGACGTGGGTATGCACCGAGATGTGGTTGCAGTGGACAAGGGACTCACCCCGTTGTCCTTGGCTAAAGAGAACTGGTGCAAACCTGTGGTGCTCAGTACCAATGACCGCAAGGAAGTATGGCAAAGCAAGGAGCTTCACGGACGCTTTTTCCAGGCCCTTCATGGGCCCGACGTAGATTTCTTAGCGTCCGTGGCCTGGCTACGCTTCGGTAACCTCTTTGGGGAAACCGAAGGTTCAGTCTGTGCAATTATGGATGAAGTTATGCTAACGAATAACTACCGGAAGTATATAATGAAAGACGGGACGATCGACATATGTCGGGCATGCCATTGTCCCGGTGAGTCTATCAGACATATTACTTCTGGGTGTTCTCGTTTAGCTAACGGCGAGTATTTGCACAGGCATAATCAAGTAGCCAGGATTATCCATCAGCAACTTGCTCTGAAATACGGCCTTGTGGACTCTGAGGTACCGTATTACAGGTATGTGCCCGACCCAGTTCTCGAGAATGACCATGTCACGTTATACTGGGATCGATCTATTATCACTGACAGGACTATTGTAGCCAATAAGCCTGATATAGTGGTAATAGATCGATCAGTGCGCCGCACAATGATAATCGATGTCACTATCCCGCATGACGAGAACCTCGTGAAGGCTGAGAAGGAGAAACAATTGAAGTATCTCGACTTAGCCCACGAGGTTGTCGCTATGTGGAATGTGGACTCGGCAATCATTGTGCCGATAGTCGTTACGGTCAATGGCCTTATCGCTAAGAGCCTCGACTAACATCTCAAGAGGCTTTCGTTGGGTGGCTGGGTGAAGGGCCTGATTCAGAAGGCAGTCCTCCTTGATACGGCGCGTATTGTGAGGAGGTTCCTGTCTCTGGGGCCCTAACGACCGGTAGCTTGGACCCTGCACCCGCTACCGGCGGATCACTATTTTTTATATTTTTAAATGTTTTTTTTTTAATGTTTTTATAAAAATATTTAAAAATGTAATAAAATAAGTTTAAAAAATAAATAAAGGAGATAATAATAATAATAATAATGTTTATTTCCAGTAAAATGTTCACAAAGGTTACAAGTACAGTAATATGCTTCAAAATAAAAGTGCATTGAGTATTATCACCTGGCACCCAAACTAGGTTTATAGCCTGTGACTTGGGGACCAGTGATTCCATAAGGGTAGATACATGATCATAAATATTTTATTAAAACTGTTTTCACCAGTAACATGGTTAACAAAGAGATATAATTATTATTCATGTGAAGAAAGGATGGAAAGTAAAAAATAATAAAAAATAATTAATAATAAAACTGTTTGTGAGTGTTTGAGTTGGTCGTGGTAGGTGTAGTTGGTATGTTGTGTATGTGTAAATAATGTGAAAGTGTGGTTTGTGTATGGTGTGAAAGTGTCCTGGTAGGTGTAGTAATGGTGTATATGTGAGAGTAAGTATGAAAGTGGGGGCAGTGTATGAGGCAGTGTTTGTGTGTGAAAATACTTGAATAAGAGGGGATTTGTGTTCGGTATGTGGGAGGAGAAGTTTTTCGGTCTCGTCATATGATTTCTCAATTAGCCATTCTTTAACTGTGATTTTGCATTGGTGATAATTTAAACTGTGGATATGGAGAAATTTATTGATTTTATTATATAGAATATAGCTAAGGTAGGTGAATTGGTGTTGTGCGAAGGTGGTTTTGTGTCTAACTGGTGGAAGAGCAATGTCTGCGCGTCGTTTAGAACTTGCTGTGAACGGCAGCCGATGTTTCCTTAATACACTTTGTAGCACATATAGGCCTCTTACTGTCAGAACCCTGCTTTCCCTAAAAAGTTCCAAAGTAGGGTATCTATAGGGCTTGCTGAATATAACTTTGAGAACTGCTCTCTGAGCTCTCTCTAATTTCAGAAAGTATGTTTTGCAAGCACCACCCCAAGCCGGCAAACAATACAGGAGAAGAGACTGACAGAGTGAATAATAGACCATCATAAGTGTTTCCGAGTCAGCTGAACAACGGAGTTTCTTAAAGATGGAAATGAGTTTACGCGTTCGGATCACAAGATTATCAATATGACTATACCAGTTTAGGTGATTGTCAATTTGCACGCCCAAGTATTTTATACAAGATGTGGCTGCCAGAGTGGGACAGGTACAGCAGGAGTTTGTAGAACAACTATGTACTTTAACAATAGGGGTTATGTTTGGCTGAGTCTTGTTACTTATAGAAAAAGAAACAAGCTTCGTTTTTTCTGCATTCAGGGTCAATAAATTATTGTTAAACCAGTTCATGACAATGTCCAACACCATCTGAGCATATTTTTCTGTTTCACTCCAATCATTCCCATGAACCAGTAAGGCTGTATCATCAGCGTAGGTAAATATGAAGCAGTTAGTTAATGGAAGTGAACACAGATCATTAATGTAGATGAGGAATAAGGTTGGACCTAGAATACTGCCTTGTGGGACGCCGTATTCTATTTTAGCTTTATCACTTATTACCTCACCTAATTGAACATGTTGGAAACGATTCTCCAGATAACTTGAAAAAATGTCAAGTGCAGGACCACGAATTCCCATGCGTTCCAGTTTCAACAGAAGTATGGGCGCAGAGACAGTGTCAAAAGCTTTCGAGATGTCTAGAAATAAACCAATACACCGCTGCTTTTTATCTATGAGGTGAGTCACTTTTTCAGAGAGTGCAACAACTGCATCCTCCGTTGCAATTCCGGCTCTGAAGCCATATTGGTTTTCGGAGAGAAGTTTATGAGCATTAATGTATTTAAGCAAACGATTGTTCAGTATCTTCTCCAGAATCTTTGAAATGGTTGGTAGAATAGATATAGGTCTATAATTCTTGACACTGCCTCTGTCCCCTCCCTTATGAATAGGGTGGACTAGAGCTGTTTTAAAACTGTCTGGGAAAACACCGGTAGATATTGCAAGATTGCAGATATGTGTGATGTAGGGGATTAAAATATTGCGCGTTAACTTCAATAAATGTCCAGAAATACCGTCAATTCCAGCTACAGAACTTGATTTCAAGTTGATTATAATTCGCTCTACTTCCGAATCGTCGGTTTCCAGGACACACATTGAGTTACAAGTTGAAGCTAAACTTGATGGGTGAACTGGCATATTCAGACACTGCCGTATATTTGTAGCTAGGTCTTTGCCTACATTAACAAAGTAATTATTGACTCTGTTTGCAAATACATACAAAAGAAGAACGCATTATCATTGCGAAAACTCATTACAATTTTTTTTATAAAAGTTCTGTTTAAGTATGGGATAAAATATCCGGCCAATGGCCCCGTTTTCGATGACTTTTTGACAAAGATGTGGCTTATGTCACCGATGACGCGTTGAATCTCGGCTTTAAGCTCAGGAATTGTTTCTGGTTTATTCGCATAAACCAGAGATTTCACAAGACCCCAAGAAAGTAATCGCACGGTGTTAAATCACATGATCTTGGTGGCCAGTTAACATCAGAATTTCGTGAGATGATTTGGTCTGAAATCGTTGCTGCAATAAATCGATGGTTTCATTCGTCGTGTGGTAGGTGGCGCCATCCTGCTGATACCACATGTCGTCCAGATCCATGCCGTCCAGTTGAGGCCACAAGAACTCCGTTATCATGTTCCTGTAACGAGTGCAAGCGGTCCCATAAGTCCCATTTTTGAAATGGGTTTGCACAATGATTTAACGCATTCTTCTTTTATGTAGCCTCCATTTATAATAATCAGAACAATCATAGGTGACAGCTGTAAAATTTCAGAGTTGCCACTTGCACGAAAATTATTACACGAAGTTTAAATAGTGCACTCTTATTGAGACACCCTTTATAAAGTAAACAGTTTCGTTTTGTTTTCGTTAGATTATTACAATTGTTTGTTTTTCGTTTGTATAAGAATAACGGTTAGATTTAGGTATAGGTTGTGTTGTCAGCAGGAAGAAGATAGATTCGTTTTATTGTTTTAGATGTTAGTTTGAATATTATTACCGATTTTGTGATTTTTCCTAGCTTGAGATCTGCAAATAGCTAGAAATAACGAGACGTCTCAACAAGCCGAGCTGCGAAGGTTTGAGTAGGCGGTGCGTGAGGCAGCACACAAAGCTACTGAGACACCAGAACAGTACCAAATCGGCATCAATAGCATGCTGAGTATCTAACATCTCAAAGGACTGCAAAGACACCAGAATAATCCCAAGATCGGCGACAACAACACGCTGAGTATCTGGCATCTCAACGAGCTGCTGAGACTCCAGAACAGTACCAACATAAGCGTCAATAGCATGCTGAGTATCTAGCATCTCATCGGACTGCAGAGACACCAGAATAATCCCAAGATCTGCATCAACAACACGCTGAGTATCTGTCACCTCAACGAGCAGCTGAGACTCCAAAACAGTACCAAGATTGGCGTCAATAGCATACTGAGTATTTAGCATCTCAACAGACTGCAGAAACACCAGAATAATCCCAAGATCGGCGACAAAAACACGCTGAGTATCTGGCATCGCAACGAGCTGCTGAGACTCCAGAACAGTACCAACATTGGCGTCAATAGCATGCTGAGTATCTGGAGTTTCAACGGTGTACTGAGATACCAGAACAGTCCCAAGTTCAACGTCAACGGCATGCTGACTATCTAGCGTCTCAACGAGATGCTGAGACTCCAAAACAATACTGATATTGGCGTCAATAGCACGCTGAGTATCTAGCGTTTCAACGGTCTACAGAGATATCAGAACAGTCCCAAGCTCGACGTCAACTACATTCTGAGTATCTGGCGTCTCAACGAGCTGCTGAGACACCAGTACAGTAACAAGATTGGCATCAATAGGACGCTGAGTATCTAGCGTTTCAACGGTCTGCACAGACACCAGAACAGTCCCAAGTTCGACGTCAACGGTATGCTGAGTATCTAGCGTCTCAACGAGCTTCTGAGACTACAAAACAGTACTAAGATTGGCGTCAACAGCATGCAGAATATCTATCGTTTTATCGGTCTACAGAGACACCAGAACAGTCCCAAGATCGGCGTCAACAGCATGCTGAGTATCTGGTGTCTCAACGGGCTGCGAAGACACCAGAACAGTCCCAAAATCGGGGTTAACAGAACGCTAAGTATCTGGTGTCTCAAAGGGCTGCTGAGATACCAGAACAGTCCCAATATCGGCGTCAACAGCATGCTGAGTATCTGGTGTCTCAAAGGGCTGCTGAGACACCAAAACAGTCCCAAAATCGGCGTCAACAGCATGCTGAGTATCTAGAGTTTCAACGGTCTACAGAGATACCAGAACAGTCCCAAGATCAACGTCAACGGCATGCTGAGTATCTAGCGTCTCAACGAGATGCTGAGACTCCAAAACAATACTGAGATTGGCGTCAATAGCACGCTGGGTATCTAGCGTTTCAACGGTCTAAAGAGACATCAGAACAGTCCCAAGCTCGACGTCAACTGCATTCTGAGTATCTGGCGTCTCTACGAGCTGCTGAGACACCAGAACAGTAACAAGATTGGTGTCAATAGCACGCTGAGTATCTAGCGTTTCAACAGTCTGCAGATACACCAGAACAGTCCCAAGTTCAACGTCAACGGCATGCTGAGTATCTAGCGTCTCAACGAGCTGCTGAGACTCCAAAACAATACTGATATTAGCGTCAATAGCACGCTGAGTATCTAGCGTTTCAACGGTCTACAGAGATATCAGAACAGTCCCAAGTTCGACGTCAACGGTATGCTGAGTATCTAGCGTCTCAACGAGCTTCTGAGACTACAAAACAGTACTAAGATTGGCGTCAACAGCATGCAGAATATCTATCGTTTTATCGGTCTACAGAGACACCAGAATAGTCCCAAGATCGGCGTCAACAGCACGCTGAGTATCTAGTGTCTCAAAGGCCTGTTGAGACACCATGCAGAACAGTCCCAAGATCGGCGTCAACAGCATGCTGAGTATCTGGTGTCTCAACGGGCTGCGAAGACACCAGAACAGTCCCAAAATCGGGGTTAACAGAACGCTAAGTATCTGGTGTCTCAAAGGGCTGCTGAGATACCAGAACAGTCCCAATATCGGCGTCAACAGCATGCTGAGTATCTGGTGTCTCAACGGGCTGCGAAGACATCAAATCGATCCCAAAATCGGGGTCAACAGCACGCTGAGTATCTGGTGTCTCAAAGGGCTGCTGAGACACCAGAACAGTCCCAAAATCGGGGTCAACAGAACGCTAAGTATCTGGTGTCTCAAAGGGTTGCTGAGATACCAGAACAGTCCCAATATCGGCGTCAACAGCATGCTGAGTATCTAGCGTCTCAACGGGCTGCGAAGACATCAAAACAATCCCAAAATCGGGGTCAACAGAACGCTAAGTATCTGGTGTCTCAAAGGGTTGCTGAGATACCAGAACAGTCCCAATATCGGCGTCAACAGCATGCTGAGTATCTAGCGTCTCAACGGGCTGCGAAGACATCAAAACAATCCCAAAATCGGGGTCAACAGCACGCTGAGTATCTGGTGTCTCAAAGGGTTGCTGAGACACCAAAACAGTCCCAAAATCGGCGTCAACAGCATGCCGAGTATCTGGTGTCTCAAAGGGCTGCAGAGACACCAGAACAGTCACAAGCTTGACGTCAGCACCAGGCGACTTATATGGTAGCTCTAAGAGCCACAAAAACCTTTGAAGCGATTGAATCTCGCAGACGCGCTGTCGCAAAAAGGGCAGCATAGCGACGTCAAACATTCACAAGAAACGTGTGATGAAATTTGATATGGATAGTTGATATGGTAGGAAAAGTAACCTTTTTATCAACAAACCACGCGGGCGAAGCCGCGGGTGGAAGCTAGTTTATAATATTAGTTAGGAGGATGAAAAGCGGTCTATCTACTACTCTAGACTCACAAAATATTGTAACGTTTAGTACGTTACATGGAAGAAAATGAAAGAAGAATTACGTTACAAAGATTAGATTTAATTAAGATAGATTCACTAGGTACAAAGCCGGTTGAGCCGGGCGTGGGTAAGATATCGAGCGTACGTGTAAGTTAGAACCGTCTATAGAACAGTACTGTCCTGCAGAGCCTCCAGACGTAGGTAGTGGGAACTGGATATCTGTGGTCCAGGGTCCCGTAGCGCTGCGGCAGGGTCGTCCAGCCACTCCCCTGCGGCAACGGCGGTGGCAGTATTAGTAACCGCCTCCGGGCCTCGAGTTTCCCGCAGCGCACGTAGACGCGTCTGCGCGAGTGATGCAGGCACCGGTGTTGTTGTTGTTCGTAGTATAGGAAGGTAAGAAGGAAGGAAGCAAGGAAGGAAGCAAGGAACCCTGTAAATAGTAGGTTTGTCCGTTGAGGTGTTGTCCGGACACACGCGACCGACTGACACATCCCGACAACCGTAGTCGGAAGGTGTACGGTGGACAGCAGTGAGCTGGCCTCCACTGGTTATCGAGATGTGGCAGCCTAGGTGGCGCGTTACAATAGAAACACATGAATAAAGTAAGTTAAAGAATGACATCCAAATGTGTAGGTAGGTGAAGAAAAATTATAGACTTTCTTTTCACTTTTAATCCTATGCTACGAACAGATCTGGATATCCTCCACTGGATACATGGTTAATAAAAATAAGATAACGAGATTGTAGGCCGCTTAAGAAGTTATTTATAACAAAGAATTGATAGGTACCAGTACGGATAACAGTTACATTATGAACACTTAGAAAAGTGAGTTGTAGGTAGATCTAAGTTAACCGTGGTACGCGTAAGAACACTGATAGAACAATTCTAATTTACATAGGATTCTAATTAAACGTTACTATTTAGGTTGCAAAGTTATATAGAAAGTTGAAACATTATATGCGGCGAAGAAATAGATATCTGCGACACTCACCCGTCTGGGGTTTTTCACAACACTTAGGTATTATTTATTACTTAGAAGTTAAAATTAATTGGTACTTGAATAACAAATAACTGTCGTGGAGGTTTGAAAGTAGTGGTTTCTTCTGCTGCGTTTTTTTTCAAATGAGCTCCCGGGGTTTATATAGCCCGAGGTTGGATGGTTCTAGCAATATTATGTGGAAGGGAAACACAGCCAATCAGAACGTAGCTGGAGTGTTGCCACTATTATTCCCTCAAGATCCATTAGAATTGTAGTGTTGCCTGTTATTTGAGTAAACGAGTTATTTATGTTAGAAATTAATTGATAGAAATAACGTGCAACGTTACAATATATTAGGTACTTAAACAAAAAAGAAATAAAAATAACTTACTAACACACTACTAAAGTCTCTATAATAAATAAGTCAATCTTGATTCGAAAGACACGTGGCGCCATCTATTATGATAAGAACGTTATTGTTGTTTTCCTCGGGAACAGTACTTTTTTCGGCATGAAAGGTACCCTATCACCGTGTCTGTACACCTGACAACGTATATGCAAATTTCAGGATGATCGGTTCAGTGGTTTAGGCGTGAAAAGGTAACAAACAAACAAACTAACTTACTTTCGCATTTATAGTTAGGATAGTTATGATTATGATGGTAGGGTTCCGCAGCATATAATTATTTCAAAGCGTAATGTAAATGATATTACGTAGGCATTGTACGCTACTAGCACGATGGACTTATTTACTACTAGCTTTTGCCAGCGGCTTCGCCCGCGTGGATGTTGGAAATTACCCCACGAGAACCGTACATTTTTCCGGGTTTCAATAAAAAGTATCCTATGTGCTATTCCAGACCATATATTATTATATAATTATATACCTATATATATGCCACCAATTAAAGGAGGAAGGGAGTTGACTCTCGGAGTAGTATACATCACGTTTACTTAACCCCTCCTCTCCCCCCACATTGCAGTGCGTTGTATGCCACACATTGCCCTTTTGCATTGTTTCTGGGCTTTAAACGCCATTTATCTGTCTGGCGAGTTCCCCCAAAATATAAGTCCGTATCGTGAAGTAGATGCAACATACCCGTGATACGTCATTAATAATGTATTAATGTTGCACGATTTGACACTTTTCTTAGTTTATGGAGAGCATAAGAATACTGGCTGAGTTTTTAGCATGTGTTATGGCGAACATAAGAATACTGGCTGAGCTTATTGCATGTGTTATGGCGAACATAAGAATACTGGCCCAGCTTTTAGCATGTGTTATGGCGAACATAAGAATACTGGCCGAGCTTTTAGCATGTGTTATGGCGTATATAAGAATACTGGCCGAGCTTTTAGCATGTGTTATGGCGAACATAAGAATACTGGCTGAGCTTATTGCATGTGTTACGCGAACATAAGAATACTGGCCGAGCTTTTAGCATGTGTTATGGCGAACATAAGAATACGAACGTAAGAAAACATGTAGGTGACTCACATTATATTTACAATATGTACATAATATATTTATACGCCCTACACTACTAAACACAAACACACAATATACATTATAAACATAAACACTAAACAATAATTAGTAGCATTTATTATAATATACGTGATTACCGTACGGCCCGTCCGTCATTAACGCAATCATAGTACACTGGACACGCGCGTCGCCTGCTGAGCTCCTTTGCCTAAGACGCGTTAAGTTACACGTCGTGTGACGTATGCGCACACGCATTCATTCGCCGCGCATTCGGTATTCACCGGTCACTAGTCACGACCTACCTCATACGTCGGACGCCCGCTTGCTTGCGCTATTTACGCGACCTCGAAGTACCCACGCGAAATCGCTTTGTAACTAATCCGAACTTTACCGCTTGTGCTTATACATCCACGCTCGCTAATTATTGTGCCTTCATAAGTGTATTAAAAACATTGTTGTGTAGTGTGTGGAACATTAAAGTGTTGGGACCATCAACAGGACTATCTTTTCTTCAGACCTAGTAAGTCTACCCTCACACACCACCATATAACCAAAGAGAACATAAGAATACTGGCCGAGCTTTTAGCATGTGTTATGGAGAACATAAGAATACTGGCCGAGCTTTTAGCATGTGTTATGGAGAACATAAGAATACTGGCCGAGCTTTTAGCATGTGTTATGGAGAACATAAGAATACTGGCCGAGCTTTTAGCATGTGTTATGGAGAACATAAGAATACTGGCCGAGCTTTTAGCATGTGTTATGGAGAACATAAGAATACTGGCCGAGCTTTTAGCATATGTTATGGAGAACATAAGAATACTGGCCGAGCTTTTAGCATGTGTTATGGAGAACATAAGAATACTGGCTGAGTAGCGGGTTGTAAAAGCCGCCGCCGCCCGCCGTGGAGGAAAAAATTACATTTCTGTAGTTTTGTGCGAAGCAGAACAAAGTTCAGTGACTTTGATTAAATATTTCTGCTGGTAATACGCGCAACGTTTCGCGTGCTGGCTCCAGCCTCCAAGATATTTCATATTGGAAAACTTTGCACGTCATATTAAAATACTCAAGTTCCATCCACATATTCTTTGATCCATATATTATGGCGACTAGCTAAACCTTTTCTTAGCAGTCATGCTTCAAAACTATTCTGTTGGAAAGAAATGAATTATATTGTGGAGTGGTGATATTAACCGACTCTCCCAGAAGGAGTGTAATGTTTTCGAGCAGATTTAATAATGTATGTACGAGTAGGTACCTATGTACATATTTTTGTAGAATGCGCACAACAAGGTTTATGCAAATAATACATCTATATTAAGCATACGATAATAATGAAGTATCGATGTTTCAAGTCATACATACCGGGCGATGCCGCGGCAAGTCGCTAGTTCAACTAAGTAACTATTGTATTGCGAAAGCGGAATCCCGCTGTGTTGTTAATAATTCTAAAATAAATTTTATTTGGTAAATTCCACTCTAAAAAATTGAAAAATAAATTACAGTTAAAAAACTATAAAACACGCTTTAATACCATTACACTGAACTAAATAGTAAAAAATAAATTTCAATATAACATTGTGTAGAAAATGAATGTCACTGTAAACAAAGCGTGGGGTGCTTCGTACGACATTCTGACACTAAATAAAAATACAACAATTAGTGTCGAGTACCCCACGCTTTGTTTACAATGACATTCATTCTCTCGTTAATCACTTTATTGTTATATTGAAATTTATTTTTTACTTTTTAGTTCAGTTTAATAAGTTTATTTTTTTATTTATTTATTGTTTAACTAAGACTAGATACATGGCGAAGTAAGAGTAGAACAATGATTGTCTTACATCTAGTTTGTGGGAGGATTTCTGCTCTTCTAGATAGGCTACAGGGTAGCCTGTGTTTAGAAGAAACATTTCCGGGTCCCTGTCGTAGTGGAAAAATTACAGTAGCACGTGTAAATATTTTTAATTCTTATATAAACAATTAAATAAAAACAAAGATCTAGGCGTGTACGAGTAAGTCAGTGTGGTGTGTGGTAGTGTTAGTATTTAGTGTGGTGTGTGGTGTGTGTCTGTATTTATGTGTGTGTGTGATGTATGTATGTCTGTTGTGTTCACTTCTTTAGGAATTCTTCAGTGTCGTAGTAATTTAGGTTTCGAAGAAAAGTGCAAACAGTCTTTTTGCAAATAAAAAACGTTGAACTAAATATAGGGGTTTTCTTGTTGACTTTATTGTAAAGCGAAGGGCCAAGGTATTAAAGGTATTAAAGGTATCAATGGTATTAAAGGTGACTACACATTATTGTTCGATCTTGTTCGCTCTGCTCCATGGCAAGACGTTTTTCGCTGCAACGACGCGTCCACCGCTGCTTGTAAGTTTTATAAACTAATGTACGATATATTTGATTCCTCTATTCCAAAGAAGACGAGAAGGACCTCTGGTAATAGGCGGTACCCAGTCTGGTTTACTAGAGATATCGTAAGCGATACTCGACGTAAATCAAAACTCCATAATAAATGGAAACAATCCCGATGTGATGCTACATATGCTCAGTTTAGCGCGCTGCGCTCGGAATTAAAAACGAGAACCGAGGAGGCATATAGACTGCATTGTTCTAATGTGGAAAACAGCCTAGGCAAAAATCCTAAGCTGTTCTGGCAGCACATTTCAAGCCTGAGATCAATGGTGGGTTTGAGCCAGACGTTGTGCTGGATGGCAAGGTCTATTCAGGTGTCAAAGCTGCTGAGGCATTTGCTGAGTATTTTTCCAGCGTATTTTTGCCGGACACACCAGAATTGGACCCGAAATCAAACACGGTGAATAGTGAGGGAGGTAATTTTCCCCTGCCCGTTTTAGTCCCTCCTGACGTGGTTACGGGTATTTCCAAACTCAAACCCTGCAGTTCGGTTGGCCCAGACAACATCCCTGCATATATCGTTAAGGGATGTAACAGTATATTAGCAGCCCCTTTATGTCATGTTTTTAATCTAGCTCTTCAGTCAGGCGTGTATCCAGAGCTGTGGAAGATTTCACGTGTTACTCCCATCCCTAAAACCAGTGACAAGATATCTGTCGAGGAACACAGACCTATCGCTATTTTATCAACCATTGCAAAGGTCTTTGAACATATACTTCACACTGTTATCTGTAAACAAACCAATATGTATCTTTCTGATGCTCAACATGGTTTTCGATCTGGTCGCTCCGTGAACTCAAATCTGCTGATTCATGTTGACTTCATATCCAGTAGCCTGGAATCCGGTAGGCAGGTCGATACTCTGTATTTTGATTTCCGGAAGGCGTTCGACAAAGTGGACAACGATGTGCTTTTGGCAAAGTTAGGGGCAATGGGCTTCTCATCCGGTCTTCTTAACTTCTTTGCCGACTACCTACGGGATCGCAAACAGTTCGTTCGGCATGGCTGCTTTGAGTCGAAGTCTTATTACACTCGCTCGGGCGTGAGTCAGGGATCCATATTGGGGCCGCCTCTGTTTCTGATCATGATCAATGACCTAATTTGTAAGCTTCGATTCGGAAAATGTCTACTATATGCCGACGATCTAAAACTAGCTGCGCAGATCAGAACAGAGGTGGATTGCGAACTCCTACAAAAAGATATCAATACCGTCTATGAGTGGAGCGTTGCGAACAAGTTGTTGTTTAATATTAGTAAATGCAGCGTTATGACTTATGGTCGAGGGTTGAGCCCGATAAAATTGGGGGGTACAGTGATCACTCGTGTCACCAGCGTTAAGGACTTAGGAGTGACTTTCGACCGCAGCCTGACATTTAGAGACCACGTGTCTGCCCTTGCAAAGGAATCCTTCAGGCGTCTGGGATTTGTCTTGAGGAACGCTCGTGACTTTCGCAATTCCAGTATTATTAAACTCCTATACACCACTCTGGTTCGGAGTAAACTCGAGTCCAGCGCCTGTGTCTGGCATCCACATACTGCGTCTCAGACACTGATGCTTGAGAAAGTTCAGAAAACCTTCCTGAGATTTTTGTATCAAAGGCTGTACCATTTCTTCCCATTCATGTACCCAACGAATTATCTTCTAGGGGTATTGGGATTCAATTCGTTGGAGGTAAGAAGGGGCTTTGATCAGCTCACGATTGCCTGTAAAACCCTAAGCGGTCGTATTGACTGCCCTGAGCTCCACGGACTTTTCTGCCGCCTATTTGTGCCCGACAAATACATTGGGCACCGTCAAAGCCGCCGTCATAATCTGTTCGCACCACCGATATCTAGATCTGTTGCTAGAGCCGAATCCCCAGTATGTCGAACCCTAAGGATGCTAAACGCCCTCCTGACTGCCGACCCTGAATGTGATGTGTTTGCTGATGAATGGAAGAAAATAATACGTGCTTGTCTGGTGTTCTGTGAGAGACAATATGCGAGGGTGTCCACTGTTACATGTTAGTTTGTCATGTATTTAATTATTATTATTTTTTTTTTAACCAATTAACAAATTATTATTAATTATGTTATCCACTAGTTGTATATCCATGAATTTAATTTTTGTATTGTATGTTATTTGAATGCTTATTTTATTTTTAGAATTCTATGTTAATTAATGTAATTGGACCTGTGCCGTTTTAATTAACTATAAATAAATAAATAAAAGCGTGTTTTTTTTTAAACTATAATTTATTTTGGGTTAACAGTAATTTATAAAGCAATAATTTCATTTTCTTTAAAACAAGTTAATATTTGAATTTGGTACTCGGTAGACACACAATACATTGCTGGCGGCAACCGCGACAGCACAACACTCAAATACTTGTCAATACGAAGGTCTTTGAAAAATTCAATATTGTTACAGTATAGGATGCAGGCGCACCCTCGTTTGACGCATTAAGGTGGATGCATACTCATGTTCTGATGCATTAAGGTGACACAGGTTTGCGAGTAGTAGTGGAGGGGCGAGACACGTGTCGACACAGGTTTGCGAGTAGTAGTGGAGGGGCGAGACACGTGTCGACACAGGTTTGCGAGTAGTAGTGGAGGGGCGAGACACGTGTCGACACAGGTTTGCGAGTAGTAGGGGAGGGGTGAGACACGTGTCGACACAGGTTTGCGAGTAGTAGTGGAGGGGCGAGACACGTGTCGACACAGGTTTGCGAGTAGTAGTGGAGGGGCGAGACACGTGTCGAAACAGGTTTGCGACTAGTAGTGGAGGGGCGAGACACGTGTCGACACAGGTTTGCGAGTAGTAGTGCAGGGGCGAGACACGTGTCGACACAGGTTTGCGACTAGTAGTAGTGGAGGGGCGAGACACGTGTCGACACAGGTTTGCGAGTAGTAGTGGAGGGGCGAGACACGTGTCGAAACAGGTTTGCGACTAGTAGTGGAGGGGCGAGACACGTGTCGACACAGGTTTGCGAGTAGTAGTGCAGGGGCGAGACACGTGTCGACACAGGTTTGCGACTAGTAGTAGTGGAGGGGCGAGACACGTGTCGACACAGGTTTGCGAGTAGTAGTGCAGGGGCGAGACACGTGTCGACACAGGTTTGCGAGTAGTAGTGGAGGGCCGAGACACGTGTCGACACAGGTTTGCGACTAGTAGTAGTGGAGGGGCGAGACACGTGTCGACACAGGTTTGCGAGTAGTAGTGCAGGGGCGAGACACGTGTCGACACAGGTTTGCGAGTAGTAGTGGAGGGGCGAGACACGTGTCGACACAGGTGTGGGTTATACCACCAGCACCGCAATAACCGCATCTTCTGCTGGTGCGGCCGGCAGGGTGCTGCTGCGTACTGCTTCCGAGCCTGGATCTAGTTATTGCGGTAATAAAACTGAATACTTTCACATAGAATTAGCATTAACCCAAAGTATTATGTTGATCAAACGCAAGAAGATTGCGAACGAACAACAAGCTTGTCCTTTTCCGTCCCTCTAGGACCTGCAAAACAAACTGTCCATTAAGCTTGATCAAGGTATTAAAGCCTACATTAGGGTGCGAGAGCCGGTTGATTATTTATTATTACCTGTACCAAGATCACGGTCGAGCTTAATTCAAATACTTAAATACAATAGACAGAAAGCCATTTAAATAAATGTACATCATGATAATCAAATCAAATCAAATCAAATAATTTATTTTCAGACAATATAAGTTCCTCTGTTAATAAACACATTAATAATAATAGCTGACAACACCAACGTCAACACGTCAAAATTTATTTTCATATATTTTCAGTTTAATAATATCAATTTTAATCACAGTTTTTTTTATATTTTATTCCATGAGAAACCCCACACGCCATCGAAAGAAAAATAATAACAATAATTTACAAACAGCATTTACCAATGTATAGAATATAATATCCAAAACTGTCGAATCGGAGGTGACATCTGTCATGTTACCTCCGATAAAACAATGAAAAACTGAAATGAAAATTAAAAAATGTTGACTAGAGCAGCTGCAAGACGAGCACGCCTACCACCTCCAGACTCTTCGCTCGGTTCCGCCTCGCCGCCACCGGCATCCAGCCCCACTGTGAGCGATGTGACGACACCGGCTGCGGTAGTTGCGTCGTGCTCGAGCGACGAGTATTTTTCTCCGCCGACGTCGCCAACACCTGTACGTCTGCCGGGAAGAGGCCGGCCACCGAACGGCATGGGATCTAGGGGCCAACCGGCCCCGAGCCGGGTCCCCGCTGCCGGTGGTTGTGTGCAGCGCATGAAATGGACTCAACAAATGAATGAGAACGTCATGCGCGCGTAATATGCGCGGGCAACAGAGGGGGGAACTAACCTCACTGCGTACCGCGATAGGATGCTGTCTCTGTTCCAGGCGCTTCAACCAGCCATCAACGTCTCGGCCCAACGACTGTCGGATCAGGTGTGGGTTAATCAACGGAATCACAGATTGGACGACGCCGCGCTTGATAGGCTGCACTCAGAGGTACTGAGTTACCGTATCGTCCCTGTCCCGTCACAGACCGCGGTGCAACCTCTAAACATAATCCAACCACGGTCTTATGTCAATGATGAGGCAGTGCAGGATCGAGCAGAGTATCGAGGGGACCACGGTGCTCATCAGCAAACCATACTGCTTCAGGGGGGGGGCAATAATCGCCCTAGAGTGATGCGTTTGGGAGGCGGGCGTTCTCGGGGACTGGAATCAGTCCTCAAGAATATATGTCCCGTGTCACAGAGCGCATTGACTTCCTGAAGCAGAAGGTCTGTGCATGGGCAAGCCGTATCCGTAGGTATAAGCGACGGGTTGAGCGGTATACCCAGAATCGCATATTCCAGCGTGATCAAAGGATGGAATTTGGTGTAGATAAATGTGCAGTCATGCATGTAAGGCGGGGCGGGATTGTGGAATCTGAGGGACTACAACTCTCAGATTCTATAAACCTGAGATCACTCTCCGCAACTGATACCTACAAATACCTGGGTATGTCAGAGGGGTTAGGCATTAACGGGCCTGACATGAAACAATCGTTGCAGGAGCGCTTCTTCGGTCGCCTGAAAAAGGTACTTAATAGTTCTTTGTCAGGCGGCAACAAGGTGCGCGCCTTTAACGGTTGGGTCATGCCGGTCCTGATGTACTCCTTTGGCATACTAAAGTGGACCAAGACAGAACTAGACGCCCTGGATAGGAGAGTCCGGTCACTGCTGACTGCAAACCGGATGCATCACCCACGTTCGTCTGTCATGAGGCTGTACATTCCGCGGAAGTGCGGGGTTCGAGGTTTTTTAAATGCTAAAAGACCCTCCAAAACCGCGAGGTGTGCAGTCTCAGAGAATATTTTCTCAAGGCTGACGTGTTGTGGTCGCAGTGGACAAGGGACTCACCCCGTTATTCTTGGCTAAAGAGAACTGGCGCAAACCTGTGGTGCTTAGTACCAACGACCGCAAGGAAGTATGGCAAAGCAAGGAGCTTCACGGACGCTTTTCCCGGGCCCTTCATGGGCCCGACGTAGATTTCTTAGCGTCCGTAGCCTGGCTACGCTTCGGTGACCTCTTTGGGGAAACCGAAGGTTCAGTCTGTGCGATTATGGATGAAGTTATGCTAACGAATAACTACCGGAAGTATATAATGAAAGACGGGACGATCGACATGTCGGGCATTCCATTGTCCCGGTGAGTCTATCAGACATATTACTTGTGGGTGTTCTCGTTTGGCTAACGGCGAGTATTTGTACAGGCATAACCAAGTGGCCAGGATTATCCATCAGCAACTTGCTCTGAAATACGGCCTTGTGGACTCTGAGGTACCGTATTACAGGTATGTGCCCGACCCAGTTCTCGAGAATGACCATGTCACGTTATACTGGGATCGATCTATTATCACTGACAGGACTATTGTAGCCAATAAGCCTGATATAGTGGTAATAGATCGATCAGTGCGCCTTACAATAATAATCGATGTCACTATCCCGCATGACGAGAACCTGGTGAAGGCTGAGAAGGAAAAACAATTGAAGTATCTCGACTTAGCCCACGAGGTGGTCGCTATGTAGAATGTGGACTCGGCAATCATTGTGTCGATAGTCGTTACGGTCAATGGCCTTATCGCTTAGAGCCTCGACCAACATCTCAAGAGGCTCTCGTTGGATGGCTGGGTGAAGGGTCTGATTCAGAAGGCAGTCCTCCTTGATACGGCGCGTATTGTGAGGAGGTTCCTGTCTCTGGGGCCCTAACCACCGGTAGCTTGGACCCTGTTCACCATGCCGGTGGATTTCTATTTTTTATATTTTTAAATGTTTTTTTTAAATTCTAATATTTAAAAATATTTATAACTTATATGTAAAAAAGTTGAATAAAGAAAATAATAATAATAATAATATCCTGGGACATTTCACACACGGTCATCTGATCCCAAACTAAGCAGAGCTTGTACTATGGAAACCAGATAACTGATATACTACATATACTACTTTTTTTGTATTTACGTACTTATATAGATAATTACACCCAGACTCAGGACAAACAGACATGTTCATGCACACAAATGTTTGTCCTGGATGGGAATCGAACCCACGACCTGCGGCATGATAGGTGGTATCTTAACCAACCACGCCATCTGGCCTGTCATTAAAAACTATATTAGTACTTATAGTTATGCTAACTCAACACAACAACTAATACAGCAGGTACATACCGAGAGGCCCACCACGAGGCGCGGAGTGTCCGTCTTCTATCTCAGTCATCGCCTGCACGAGATGCCTCCGTACCACTCCGCACGCACTTCCTCAGCAACATTCTTCAGGTTGCTGTTGTTACTCCCCATCAACCTTCTCACCAGAGACTCGAATCAGAATCAAATCAAATTATTTATGTGCTAGAATGCAGGTATACAAATAAGGTCGTGAAGAATTAATGTTGAGCCATCCATTCTGCCCAAGATTTGACATGCAATGAAATAAGAATATTACAATTATCAAGTAAAGATTAATAGTTCAATTCGATTAAAATGAATTCATTCAAGACGCAATTATAAAATCATTGCCGTCAGATCATAATATCAAAGTATAATTAAAATCAATTCGGTCAATTAATACAAGCATAATACTTATAAACCGGTCAGTAATTAAAAGGGTATCTACGTTTAAATACCAAGGTCACTTTCTTTCCGACGACCTTAAGGACCATGTAGATATAGAGAGGGAGCGCAGGGCACTCGCCGTTCGGTGCAACATGTTGGCCCGTAGATTTGCTCGGTGTACAGACCTAGTGAAAATCACTATTTTCAAGGCTTACTGTCAGAGTCTGTACACTAGTAATCTATGGGTCAGTTACACCAAAAAATCATTGGATGTCCTGCGCGTCTAGTATAGTAATGGTTTCAGGATGCTGTTGGGACTTCCTCGCTACTGCAGCGCGTCGGAAATGTTCGCGCAAGCACGTACCGACGGGTTTCACGCGATTATTCGCAAAAAACAGCATCACTACTGACGAGAGTGAGAGACAGCCGCAACAGCATCCTGAGAACTGTAGCGGAGAGCTTCAGCTCTCCGATTGTTAAGCAGTTTGTGCAGAGGGTGATTGGTACTAACACTAGATAATAAGTTGTTTTTACATTATGTTACTAACACTCTATGGATTTTATTCCGAAATAAAATTATTAGTCAAAATAAGATCAAAATGTCAAAATACAACTAATATGTCAAACAAAATACAATCAGAATGGTCATTTTATTCGATATAATTAAAATGTCAAGGTCTATTATCGGTCATTTAGAAAAGAATTAATGGAGTAATATGAGGTTGTTACATATAGGGTGAATAGCTTCGGAGACGATAACCCTCCCCCCTGCCTCACTTTACACTCCATCCAATATGCCTCAGAGACACTGTTTGACCATTTGACATTATTCGTCTGGTTTGCATACCAGAATCGAAATATATTTAATATGTATATCCACTGGTATACCCCTGTCTGCTCTCTTTCTCCAGAGCACATCGTAGGAGATGAGATCGGAGGCTTTGGAGAGGTCTAGAAAACAGGCATATACCGGAGTTCTGCGGTCTGTATAGTAGTGGACAGTATGCTTGACAATCAAGATTGCGCTTTCAGCTCATGCCTTAACCACAACTGAGCGTCATGAAAATTTAGATGTTCTTGCAAACACGCATCAAACAAACTGTCCAACACTTTAGTTGCGGTAGTTGCGACAGAGATCGGGTGATAGTTACCCTTAACCGAGATATCTTCTGTCCTGTTCTTAAGGCTTGGCATTACGCCGTTGACCTCGCTCAAATGGGCATTAACGCCGAGAATGCCCCGCGCACCCCCTCATTATAATTACGCGCGAAGCGATCACTAATATTCTATTTTGCACCGCTGCCTGCCACAGAGCCATGACGCGCGACGCACGCATAGGTAGCCTGTTGCATATTTCAGAGCAGTGGTGCAGAACATTTTTAGGTAAAAACTTGTATGTTGTAGAAAAACAAATACAACACTTGTGTAAATTATTATATTTTTAGAAAATATATATTTTTAATGACTAAGAACTCATTGTAATATTACTAAAACAGAAAATGGGCGGCAGAATATAGACAGTTATTATTATTAGCTTTCCCCGCGACTTCGCTCATAAATAAAAGTGAATAAGTTTGTACCTAAAAGTACTAATAGTAGTTGTTTTAAGTACTTCAAATATTAAAAAAAAAAAAACGCAAAATAAATCAAGTGGAAAATCTGAGCAATACACAAATCTGCCGGCCATATGCTTGCACGAAGCTCAAATGCCATATTAGGTTCATGGGGTCCATGAACCACAATTCGTCCCATATGGTTTGTGGGCCCCATACGACCCGTGACCTCAGTTCAATTTATTATAAGTCACAAGCGGTCGTGGGCCCGGAACTTATTAGTTCAATAAGGCCGGCCACATACACAGACTGAATTCCGTTTCGGAATTCCGTTCCGAAATATCGATTCGGAATTTTCGAAGGCAGTAAATCCATACAAAATCAAGGATGTATCACACACGTACAGTAGTTCTTCGTTTATTTTGTATGGCTTTGCTGCTTTCGAAATTCCGAAATGATATTTCGAAACGGAATTACGACTGTATGTGGCAGGCCTAATCAATTATTCATTCTTTTTCTAATTGAGTTTTAGCAATACTTTCATTTTCTAGCCCATGTTTGACTGATTTGACGTGATCTATTAGGTTTTTATAAATTACATTCTTCACCATATTAGCACAACTGATGCCATTGCGTTTTTTAATTACGTTACCGAAATTTGAAGCCGTCAGTTAATTTCTTCTTAGTTCAAGCCATTCACTTGACTCACTTTGAAGTATTGTACCTGTTTCAATTCTTATTCTTTCATCTTCATTCTTCTCTAAATTTTTCAAAAATATTATTTTCGATTCCTCTAACATTTCCTTTGACATATCGGGTTTCGCGCAATCCTGTCCATAATTGATGGAAGAGGCGTTTTGATTTTCCAATGTTCTTCTTTTCTTCTTTGTATATTTTTTAGGTCTTATCTGTCGCTTTATTCTGTTCATTTCAAATTTATGTATTTGTCCTTTTGGACTTCTACCTACAATACGTTTATGCAAGATGCTCAAAGGTTTTCTTGTGTTAAATGATAGAGCCGCAGTATTACATCTCATCTGATATTGATATTTTTGAGCAAAGTTTATCCTTTTGCCACCTATGAATTTAGCAACAACGCTATGATATCTCTCTACAGAGTTGCTGTCGACATCGTGCAAAAAATGCGTGAGTGTGCCGCTAGCTGTGATAATATTAATTTTATTTTTTGGCACAGAGTGTTTGTATGAAAGTCTTTGTCAATATCTTCTATTTCGCCTCGTTTGCCACAAAAGTATCCTTTGCACGTGGTATGTTGGCTAAAAGCATGTTCTGCAGCAAGCATTATATCAGCATGGAGTTGCATCGCATTATCAGTATGCTTGTATTTTGCAATTGCAGTTACTACTACTTTTCGCATGGTTAATATTCTTTTCTTTGTTAGGAGTTTTATGAACCGTATTAGAAATTTCGTGTCTGTTGTAAAACTCTGCAAGTTGTTGCAAAAAATCCTCAGCAAGTGGTTTCGGCATCCAATTTTTTCTATTGTTAAATTTTCGTACGGCCTTTCTTGCAAAAGCTTTGAATATGTGTTGGCGTCACAATCTGATATAATTCTGCCATATATCAAATTGTGCATTTCTATGCTTTTCTTAAATCCCTCGACAATAATCGTTGACTCCATGCCGGTAGATGGTCCTGTAAATAAAGACAAAAAGTATAATAATGTAGCTTTCAGTATACAAAACCTATATTACGGCTTTAGTTCTCTAATGGGTTACCTCTACCATTTTTATACAATAGATATTTAGTTTGATTTCAAAATAATAAGGCGAACCATTTACGTTTAGTTAATTTATAAAAGAAACAAACAGCAATACGTTTCCACTTATAATATTACTAGGATTTTTATGTAAAACACATAAAATATTTACCTGTATAGTTTTTATAACAAATATGATTTGTTTGTCGAGATTCCTTTATTTTCTGCTCTAGCGTAAATGTAGCAGAACTTATTTTTGACAGCCATGAACAATATTTTATTGCTACGTTTACCAAGTATGGCTGCTGCTCCTGACAGTGAAGAGTAGTCTTTCTTGTATGATCTTTTTCCCCAACATCCGTCAGCAATGACATCAATTATCGGTATTCCCTTTGCATTTACTTTACCCTCTTCAACGGCAGCACATCTTTCCTCTTCAGCAGCTTCGTTCAAAGATCTTAACGCTTCAGATTCCCACGTTTTGTTTACTATATCCATATGAAAGGTGAATATTTTTTGTGAGATCTCAGGAAGTCCTAGAGTTGACGTAATTTCCAGAAGTTGCGTATGTCCACATCCTGCTGCTATTGCCCCAGCTACGGCACATGTGTTTAAATTAATTTCTTCTGGGGTGTTGTCTCCCTCTATTATAAAACTCATGTTACATAAAAGACATTTCAGTTTTAATTTATTCATTAAACCTGTCAAACGTTCAGATACGATTTCTATTGACTTTAAACCGCAGTCCAATGGTCCATGGCTTGATATTTCTTGGAGTGATTTAAAAAAATGACTGATGTTTACAATACGTCTACCAATCGATAATTCTTCAGTTCCCCTAAAACAAAGTAAAATATAAAATTCAGTTGAAATACTGATGGCTTTAAAAAATATTGTAGCTTATATTGTATACGTTCATCCACGTTTACTTATAAAAGGGTTACGTTAATCCAATTTTAAAATATGTCATTTGATTTGCTTATAACTTTAGGGTCCTATGAAACTCGCCAACCTCGTTACTTTTCGACCCCTTGTAGTCCGAGAGTCGCAATCTGCAGGTTACATCCATGGGGTCCAAAGAGGATGGACAAAAAAAGTCCACATACTGTCGGAATTCCGTTTCGAAATATCGATTCGGAATTTTCGAATGCAGCAAATCCATGCAAGATCAAGGATCTGTCACACACGTACAAGTAGTCCTCCGTTCGAAATTTTTTCCGATTCAAAATTACGCATGGTAGTCTGTGCGTGACTTTGTATGGGTTTGCTGCTTTGGAAATTCCGAAACGATATTTCGAAATGGAATTCCTGGACGGAAACTGTATGTGGCTGGCCTAATTATTACCCTGTATTAGCAATCTGATTGCGATGAGTAATAATACAGGGTCAAATTAAATTAGCTAGTGAAACTCCACAGACGTGATGGGTATCGATATCTAAACATGATGAACTAGTTAGCTGCGACACATATACAGGTTCAAATTAAATTAGCTAGCGAAACTCTGCAGACGTGATGGGTATCGATATCTAAATATGATAAACTAGTTAGATGCGACACATATACAGGGTAAAATTAAATTAGCTAGCGAAACTCCGCAGACGTGATGGGTATAGATATCTAAACACGATAAACTAGTTAGCTGCGACACATATTCAGGGTCAAATTAAATTAGCTAGCGAAACTCCGGCCAACGTAAATTCGTACGTGTCTAATAGTAACAAGCTATAGATTCACTGCATGCGAATCTATAGCTCGTTATGTCGTTACTGTGCCGCCGTGTCGTAATGCCGCCCGGTCTTGCCATTAAACACGTACGAATTTCCGTTGGCAAATTCGAAACGAAAACAGTTTCTCGTTCTGGTGACGAAAGGTACCTAGGTAAGTATAAGCAGCTGATAGGTAGGTACCTGCTTAGGTACGCATATTACTTATACGTACCTACCTATATCTTTTTATCAAAACGCTTGATTGATGGTTACTAGTAAAATGTTAGATAGGTACTCAAATTACTTACCGTTTCATTCTTTTTATTCTCCTCTTGTATTTTATTTTCAAATTACGCTTAGTGCGTCTTTTTTTGTCACCCATATTGATTTTATAAATAAACTTATATTAACACAAATATTTCCTATGTAGTATTACTAACTATATCCTAAAAACTACTCTAACACACAAAAACTATTAAAATCAACAAAATAAGTAGGTAGGTATTTGTTTACAATACTTTCTAATGGTATTGTCACCAACGAAAAAATGCGGGAAAAAGTGGTACAGGTCCGTTCAGCACTGCGTCTCGTCCCGCACTGATTTATTAGGCGACAGAGGGGTTGCTCACGCGATTGAGTGTCGATTTATGTTAAAAATAATGATAATAAATAATTAGAAAAGTTATTTAAAAAAGTAAGCAGAGGATTCCCTAGGTATTGTATTGTGAAATATCATGATAACTATAAAAAAACCTAGCGATTAATAGTTTAGAAGAAAAATGGTTTTATATTTCTAAAACATGGGTTACTTTGCATGTATGTTAATGATATTTAAAATTATTTTTTATTCTTTTTAATGAGAAGGGGACATGTTGTTTATTGTGTAGATTAACATATATTTTTTTAAAGATCATTATGGTACGGGTTATGGAGAAAAAAGGTTTTAAACTTCTTCAGTTCCAGCCTAATTTACATATAGCACCGCCTTAACTATGGGCACTACGTTTCTTATGGAAAATTACCACGTTATGTAGGCGAATTGAAAAAAATGGTTTTAATTTAAGTGGACTGTATTTTAAAGGATGGCGATGTTCGCCTAGAAAACTGGATGATGAACGGGCGATCAATTGTGAGGAATGCAAGGAAAGCAGGCCTTACCTTTGGTCTTCCTTCGCGGCACGTGTTTACGACAAAATTGGCGACGACACGGCGTTCCTGCTTTGAAGCACAGATCTTGATCACAGGAGTCTCTCGTGCACCAAATCACTTGATCACACCCGCGGCACCCGGTTGTTCTTAGTTCAATCACAGTTTTGCGGAAGCCGCTGAAGCGGATTTAATTAGCATAGATGCGTGCGCGCGCGCTGTGTCACGGCTACGCGCCACAACAGTCGGAAGCGAAGAGGAAGTCCTCGCCTTCGCCAACTAGGGATAGGCGTTGTACGGAACCGTACATTACTTTAGCGACTTACGCGGTGTGCATTCTGCACACACTGCATTTGTACATAATATTGCAAATATATATACATGTAAAAATTTATTTAATTAAATCAGTGTGTGTTCAAACCACATTCAAAGCGGTCGGTTTTATTTCATCATCCCATCATTAGAATCGCCCCGCGTTATCATATCTATAAGTGTAGGGATCCCCTACATTTATTTTGGTCCTTCGAGCATTACAGGACCTCGTCGCGGTACTTTGACCTAGTGCGCGTGCTGGTCAGAGGCACGGTTCGGACTCAAGGTTCTGTGATCAAACCAGTGTGGACTTATTCCTGTAAAACACACTTCATAGTTGACTTGAGCAAATATAGCTTAGGTCAACAGCACGGTCGTGGTAAGCATATCACGGCGTGACAACATCATCAGGCTCTGTGGAGCTCATCATCGGCGGTGCGAGGGTTCAGCGTCCGCCATCATCCCTTTCGGGAGCAGCATCAGGTGCAGACAGCTACGTGGATCATCATTTAACCAAGTAAGACTGTTCCTATACCTACATCATGGAAGCTCTTTTTGCCCGTCAATCTGAAATCATCACCAATTTCACTACAATAAAAGTGAACTTCAACAAGGACTCGGATTCTCGCAAAAATGCCGAATACTTGAGCAAACGGTTAGATACGTTAGACAACCTCTGGGGAGAGTTCGAGCAAAATCATCAAAAAATATCAGAGCATAGAAATGTGGCGGTTGAGTATTTCCTTGACAACACATATCAAAAGGGTAAAGATTGTTATCAATCAACTCGTAATCTTATATCATCTTACGGCAAAACATCAAAATCAACTCAACCGGATGGAAAGTTAGACGAATTGTTATCATTACAACGCACTAATTTTAGGGCATTTAATCGACTAATCAAGGGCATCAAAGTGGATCAAATAACAGATAAATGGGAACTAGAAGATGAGCTCAAAAACGTTCAGGCTAAGTGGACAATTATTGATGTTCAACATTTGCAAATCGATCATATACTTGCTGGTGGAGATATATCATACGATGATGAGTTTAATCACCATGAGTTGGCCTACAAAACTATCAAACGCGAGTTGAATAAGAAAATCTCATCAACGAGTCACTTAGAAAAATCAACTCCGCACATTGAAATACCATTGTTCAGCGGGAACTACACACAGTGGCCAACCTTTTATGACTTGTTCACGGAGACAATTCATAACAATAACTCTATCACTAAAGCTCAGAAGATGCAGCACCTTAAGGGAAAACTTAAGGGTGAAGCAGAACGTCTCATCTATCATCTACATATTTCATCGGAGAATTATGATACTGCGTGGGAGATCTTATTACATCGGTACAACAATTCTCAAGTTCTATTCACGAATCAAATCGAATTGTTCCTAAATCAACCCAACATTCAGAAGCAATCATCATTTGAAATCAAAAGGTTGTATGATACCTCAACCGAATGTATTCACGCGATTCACAATCTCGGCGTTGATACAAATACATGGGATCCGTTGTTGGTTCATTTATTGTGCAAAAAACTGGACCCAGAAACTTATGCTGACTATAAGGAAGCACGCAGGACACCTCGTGATTTACCAAGGTTGGACGAGTTAATGGCATTCCTCGAGAGTAAGTTTACCGCTCTTGAGCCTATTCATAAAAAAGATAAGGAACCCTCACCATCAAGCAAACGGAACCCAAATCAATCAAACAACACAAATAACTTTAATAAGCAGAACAATTATAAAGGTTACGCTAACAAAAAATTTCAAGCCATCATTACTCAAACTTCGAAATGCTCTGTATGCAATTCTAAACATGCTCGGAATTTGTTTTTATGCAAAAAATTCATGAATATGACACCGGACGCGCAATTGAAGACAGTGACGAACTCAAATATTTGTCGAAATTGCCTTTTCAGTCACGATGGAAGTCAATGCACTTCGACAAAACGTTGCAAAACCTGTCAAGGTGATCATCATACAATACTTCATGAAGCATGTGTCCCATCTTCAAAATCAGCTGCTCAAGCAACATCGTCATCATCATCGTCAAACAAGCAAGCTAATGTCAATCATGTCGCAGGAGATGACGAAGAGTTACTGTTGACCACGCTATCAATCAATGTCAGGTGTTCTGATGGTAGCTACGTGACCCTTAGGGCTCTCCTAGACCAGGGATCACAAATATCATTAATATCGGAAAATGCTGTACAGCGGTTAGGGCTGCAGCAGCGAAGATACAACGCATCAGTATCAGGAATAGGTGTTGGTGCTACGCAAAGCAAAGGACGGGTATCTATCGACTGTCAATCAATATATGGTGACTATCATTTTACTACAGAAGCACTGGTTCTGTCAAAGGTCGCTAACTGCTTGCCTGGTATACCATTCAAAAAACAATCATGGCCTCATATCCAGCATCTTCAATTAGCAGATCCAGAATACAATGTGACGAAGCCTATTGATATTCTCTTGGATGTGAGTATCTATTCTCAAATCATCATGGACGGTCTCATCAAAGGACCAGCGCAGGCGCCGATTGCGCAACAAACGGCACTCGGGTGGATACTGTCTGGAAACGTTCGCACATTTAATTGTCATATCGTAACAAATGACCTATCAGACTTATCAAAATATTGGGAGATAGAGGACATTGAAACATCATCATCATCTCTTACCAGCGAAGAGCAGTACTGTGAAGAATTTTATCAGCAAGCTACTCGTCGTTTGGACACTGGTAGATACGAGGTTGGCATACCTATGAAGCCCGAATATGAAAATCAGCTTGGATCATCTAAATCAAAGGCTATTGCACAATTCAAACAGTTGGAAAGAAAAATGTGCAATAACGAATCATTTTCAGAAAATTATAAATTATTTATGTCGGAATATCAACAACTGGGTCACATGTGTATTGCCAAAAATGTCGACGAATCAAAACGTGCCTTTTATTTACCACATCACGGTGTAATGAAACTAGATTCAACAACAACAAAACTTAGAGTTGTTTTCAATGCGTTGGCGAAATCTACATCAGGCAAAAGCCTAAATGATCTCATGTGTTGCGGAGCGAACCTTCAAAAGGACCTCATGACACTCATCTTAGACTGGAGAACCTATAGTTATGTTATCACGGCGGACATAGAGAAAATGTTTCGGCAAATCTTTATCAGACAATCGGATCGTCATCTTCAATCAATCATTTGGCGGCAATCACCTCAGGAAGTACTTAATGAATATCATCTTACTACCGTGACATACGGTACTAAGGCCGCTCCATACTTAGCTATGAGAACGCTTAAACAGCTGGCTATAGACGATGCCGACAAGTTTCCACTAGCTGCGTCAGCATTAAATCAATCATTCTATATGGATGATTTGTTTAGTGGAGCAAATACCATTCATCAAGCCAGGGAGCTTCAGCATCAACTCATTGAAATGCTGAAGGGTGCTGGTATGAACCTCCGGAAATGGTCCAGTAACGTACCGGACCTACTGGTTGATCTATCACCTGACCAACTCAACAACCCATTAGACTTCAAGTGTTCGGAGACAAGAAAAACACTTGGATTGAGATGGAACCCATCAACGGATAGCTTTAGCTTTCAAAATCAATTACAAAATCATGATAAATGCGTCACAAAGAGACAGCTGCTTTCGGAAATTTCAAAGCTATTTGACCCGTTAGGCTGGCTGTCACCATTATCAATCAGAGCAAAACTGCTTTTTCAAAATGCATGGTCATCACATGTATCGTGGGACGAAGAAGTATCACAATCGGTTCAACATGATTGGATTCAGCTTAAGAATGATTTCAACATCATAGATCAATTTATCATACCACGTTATCTTGGTAACACAAACCAATCATATCAAATCCATGGATTCTGTGACGCTTCCGACAAAGCATACGCATGTGTTGTGTATGTAGTAGCAAAAGACAATAAGGGCGAGTACACATCAACGATCGCTGTAGCAAAAACAAAGTTAGCACCTTTGGCAAAAAAGGTGTCATTGCCACGACTAGAGTTATGTGGTGCGTTACTGCTATCTCAACTTATCAAAATGGTCATGGAATCTTTATCAAATCAGGATGTAGAGATTTATGCCTGGACAGACTCCATGATAGTTTTAGGATGGATCAAAGGCGACGTGAAGAAGTGGAAGCAGTTCGTAGCTAACAGAATCATCAAAATCATTAGTATCATTCCATCATCACGTTGGCATCATGTGAGGTCAGAAGAGAACGCTGCAGATTGTGCTACTCGGGGTCTGACATCACAGAAGTTATCAAGCCATCGGTTGTGGTGGCAGGGTCCGAAATGGATAACCAATTTCGAACACAGTACTCTTCCTATCACCTCATATCAATCACCAGATTTGGAAACCAAGAAACTTAGTGTAAACACGGCCTTATATCAAGATCATATTACAGTCATACACGAGTTATTACAGAATTACAGTTCATTAACTCGCATTGTAAAAATAATCGCTTGGATATCGCGTTTTATTACGCAATCACGAGGTAAACACACATCAAGAACGGATGTATTGTCGTCGTCAGAGATGGACAATGCATTGAACATCATTATCAAAGATGATCAATCACACCAATTCCATGAAGAGATTTTATTTATCAATCAAAAGGGACACGTGCATCCTAGAAGCAAAGTATCAGGTTTTAATCCTTTCATAGATGAGCACGGTGTCGTCAGAGTGGGTGGACGACTCAAAAACGCATGCATCAGCGACTCATCAAAGCACCCTATCATACTATCAAGTCACAGTCGTCTCACCGATTTAATCATTGATCAGGCTCATATTACCACATTACATGGAGGCCCGCGACTGACACTTTCGTATATCAGAGACAGATATTGGATAATCAGTGGAATCCGTACTGTCAAGAGGAGGTTGAGATCATGCGTTAAGTGTCAGCGCTTCAGTCAAACACAATATCAACAAATCATGGCCGATCTTCCACAGCCACGAGTCACCCCATCACGACCTTTCTCTCACACTGGTGTCGATTTTACCGGACACGTCGAGTTGAAGGCCAATAAGGGACGCGGAATCAAAACAGTCAAGGGGTATATCGCAGTATTTGTTTGTTTGTCTACCAAGGCTGTTCATCTGGAACTAGTTTCCGATCTGAGTACTCCAGCGTTTTTAGCAGCCTTTCGTAGGTTTTCGGCCCGACGTGGAACGCCAAGTCACGTATACAGTGACAATGGCACGAACTTCGTAGGTGCCAATCGTATCATTAAGAAGGAGTACCAAGAGATCATAGCCACCATCAACAAGGATTTCTTCAATAACATCAACGACATAAACATAGAGTGGCACTTCAATGCTCCTGCGTGGCCAAGTGCAGGCGGTCTTTGGGAAGCTGCAGTGAAAAGCCTCAAATATCATCTAAAGCGTATCATCGGCGAACAGAAACTCACTTACGAGGAGTTTACTACGCTACTACATCAAATCCAGGCATGTCTAAACTCAAGGCCTCTCTGTCAGTTGACAGAGAGCCCTCACGACGACGTTCTTACGCCAGGACACTTCTTGATCGGTGGCCCACTCCTATCTAGGCCACAGACGGCTCCAGATCACATGAATCAATCAACAAGGTGGCAACTCATTCAATCAATGAACAAACAGCTTTGGAAAAGGTGGTCAAGCGAATATCTTCAGCAACTGCAGGCCAGATCAAAATGGCGTAAGCCAAGTAGGAACTTCGAAATCGATGACGTCGTTCTTATCAAGGACGAAAACTTGCCACCCGGCAAGTGGGCGTTAGGACGTATTCAAGCAGTTCATCCTGGAAAGGATGGCTATGTAAGGGTAGTCAGTTTAAAAACTAAGAATAATATCATACAACGCCCTGTCACCAGACTTGTGTTGTTACCAGTAAACAAAGATACAACACAGGATCAAAATGTCAATCTAGACAATTCAGACGAGCGAAGCAAGAGAAAGCGACTTCCTCGCAACAACGTATCATTGAAGAGCCTGTTCACTAGTTTCTTACTATTATTTGTCATGTTGTTATCACCTAGTTCAGCGCAAAATATACCAAATTATGAATCGTATAATTTGACGTCATTCGAAGATAATCAAGCTATTTACTTCGATAGAATATCCAATCTTCAGTATATCAAGGACGAATGGCGTCTAGTTGTCTACTACAACATGACGACCTACTGGAAAGGCTTATCCGACATCAAAGGTTACGTCAACCACATCAGATCATTATGCAACAAACACCCAAGTAAACAATATCAGAGTATCATTCTTCAATTAGAGCATGAGATTAGCGAAATTGAACACTATGATATGTTACTTAAATATCAAAGTCCGAAGAGGCTGAAGAGAGGCCTAGTAAACGGATTGGGTTATAATTGCTAATTCATTATTCGGTGTACTGGACGAGAGGTTTGCCGAAAAATACAAGAGTGACATCGAGCAGATCAGTCATAATGAAGAACATCTTCAAAAACTCATCAAAAATCAGACAAGTATTTTAGAATCAGAATTTAATATCATACGCCGTAATGAAAACAACATGAATCAACAATTTTCATTCATCAAGCAACGTCTTTAAAATATATCGACTGAGGTGAATAAAGTACGATTGGATAATGAAGATGGCCTTTATGTCACATCATCATCTCTAGCAGCATCAATAATTCTATCCAATATTCGCTGGATTCAGCAAACGTTGATTGGTACGGTTACAGATATTACACACGGGCGCATTGACAGCCATTTGTTGTCACCGGAGCAGTTATCATATCAGCTGAGCATTATCACTAGCCAGCTGAATGGTAAACTTACAATACCAGTGGATTTGAAAAATATCAAGGACTTGTATCGTTTACTTAAAGTGTCAGCTAGAGTCTTCTCAAACTACTTAATCATCGAAATCAAGGTTCCACTACTAAGCAATGAATTGTTTGAATTAAACAAAATCATATCTATCTCGCAAAAGAGAGGACTACAGTATTATCATCTCATTCCATCGGTACCATTCATAGCTTACAATCTACGCAAGGATACAGCATTTCTTCTATCAGAAGCAGACCTACAATCATGTGCTCATGTTCCCAACGATATCTTGTTATGCTCATTAAACATGCCCATTTACGATCTAAACATAAAACAGTCTATCTGTGATATCAAAATATTTAATCAAAAGCAATTATGCTATTCCGTAAAATCGTCATGTGAAGAGCAATGGATCAAATTGCACAGGCCAAACACCTGGTTGTATACATGTTGCTCGGAATGCCCAGTGCGCATAATTTGCGCCAACGGAATCACAATGGTCAACCTTGTCGGCAACGCTATTATTACCCTAGGTCAAGGATGCACATTGAAAGGGGATACCTTTAGTATTTATGCTCATAATAATTTCATCAATCATGTAAATATTCATCATCACATCGAAGTCCCAGAGGTGTCTATGCTTAACAAAATCATGAAAACGTCTGCACCAGAGAACTTCAGCTTGGCCGAAGATCATCATCTCATTTGGAATCAATTAAGGGCTCAGATTGACGAGGTTAAGGAACAGTCGTCTACAGATCTGAGCATCCACGACATTCACCACTATACTGTGTTGTACATCAGTGTAGCTTCGGTTATCATCTTGGGTGGCATCGTCGTGTATCTCATCAGAAAACATCGAAGTGCGGGCAGAGTGCCAGCGTCGCCGGCCCCCCAGGGCCAGGAGGCTGACTGGGTGGGGCCAGCGGCGGTCGCGCCGGTGGACAGAGTGCCGGCCATATCGCGTTTAGTGGAATCAGTGCAAGAGTGTAGTGAAGTGTTTAAGATTAGTGGTGTAGATAGGGCTACCTCGCCTACGTTTCTGCGTTCAGTACACTTACAAGACCGCGATGATTAAGGACATTGTCTTGTATCTTAAAATAATCATTTAAATTAATGTTTTATCGTATTTGTATAACTGTTATCATTTTACTATTTAAACATATCAACTTATTGTAACTTCAAATTATCTGCCTATCTATCAATCATTTCAGTTGTCCCGTTTGGGCGGGCAGGATGTACGGAACCGTACATTACTTTAGCGACTTACGCGGTGTGCATTCTGCACACACTGCATTTGTACATAATATTGCAAATATATATACATGTAAAAATTTATTTAATTAAATCAGTGTGTGTTCAAACCACATTCAAAGCGGTCGGTTTTATTTCATCATCCCATCATTAGAATCGCCCCGCGTTATCATGTCTATAAGTGTAGGGATCCCCTACAGGCGTGCTTTTGCGGGAGGGAATAAGAAATATGATCGCCTATTCTGACATTTACGTCGAATGAAGGAAATTATCTATGAGCGAGAGATGGCGTTACCAACGTTGTTTTCATTAAGTCAGCTGGTATATATGAATGACTAATACACATAGAAAAGAACATAGACAGGACCCTCGGCAAATGGTTCCCCACGAATTACAGGTGCTCAATGCTGAGCCCATCGTATCCAGAGAATTTGCCTCTGTTCATTCCTTTTATTACTTCATTAGCCTGGTTAGCTGTAAATCCTAGGAGTGGCTTCTCCTTCTGGTCACGGGGCTCAGACTCGAGCACCATAGGAGAAGGACCAAGTGGACATCGTACCTTAAAATTTTCCTTAAACATGTTTGCGATCCTCTCCGGTCACTCTTGTCGTCAACACTCACCGGGAGGCCAGGCCTTAGTATCAAACAGTGATCCTCTCCGGGTCACTTTTGTCGTCAACACTCACTGGGAGGCCAGGCCTCAGTATCAAACTTACTTGTTGCCTTCCAAAATTTACCAAAATTATTCTCCGCTGTCAGCTTTGCTATCCGATCTATCTTTATTTGCTCCTGATTATTTTGCCACCATTTAATCCGCCCTTTAAACACTTTATGAGATACACTCATTTGATCGTAAATTAAACCTGTTGTTGGTCGATTATGCAGGACCCATACATTGAATCTATGCCTGGCCTATTAACTTCCCTCAGGTGCCTGTTCCAACCACATAAGACTATTATGCAGGACCCATACATTGAATCTATGCCTGGCCTATTAACTTCCCTCAGGTGCCTGTTCCAACCACATAAGACTATTCCTTTTGTTAGAATTTTTTCGAGTTTGCATTTTGGTTTGAACAGACGCGATAATATACTCGTAACGGTGCTATCTCTGAATCCAGTCTAATAATGGGGAAGCCTTTCCAAGGATGCATAATTCACAGCACGCGATGATCGTGTCATCAGACATTGTAGAGCGTGTGTTTGTTGCAGGAGTCAGCGACGGGCGCCGCTCGCGACGACGAGCTGAGATGTTTGCCAAGAAGATACGACACCACAAGAAGTACAAGGTGCGGTGAAGCGCGCCATGCGATAGAGCACCATGCTAGAGGAAGGCAGCCGCGACCTGGCCAAGCGCGCGCAGCTCGAGCCCCCCACGCTCGACGAGCCGCGCTGCTGCTTCTCGGGCCGACGCGGGCGCGCGGACGACGTGCATCTGTTCTGCTGCCGCTGCGCGCACAAGCGTCGCGCCTCCCCCCTCACCTGCCTCGCGATCTGCTTCCTGGTGCTCACCTACAACCTGCTGGGAGGCTTCTTATTCCTCGCGATCGAAGGCAACGTCACCGCAGAAGAAACAGCCGTTGCTGCCTCCAAAATAAATCTCAGCCAATCACAGAGCATCAGCAACGACTTGAGGTCGAAGACGGTGGAGCGGTTGTGGTCTATAACGGAAGACCTGAACATCTTATACAAGGAAAACTGGACGAAATTGGCGGCGAAGGAGCTGCTGGAGTTCCAGAGGGTGCTGGTGTCGAGCATGCGCGGGGGAGGCGGGGTGGAGCGACTGGGGCTCGAGCACGAGCGTGACTACCGCTGGACCTTCTCTGCCAGCTTCCTGTACGCGCTCACACTCATCACTACCATAGGTGAGTTACTACTACTACATGGTTCATACGTAAATAACTTCCTTCAACCATTTCAAGATTTCGTCCCACTTTCCCGTCATCGGAAACCAAGACCGTGTTCGACACGATCATCTGGGGGCACGGTAGTGCCCCCACCAAGACGACCCAAGAGAAGCGAAATCGCACTACCTACCTTTTCTCAAAACGCTTCGTCGTTTTTTTGAACCCTCATAACTTGGTTTTGGATTATACCAGATGGACAAAATTCTCGGGATATGATGTCAATAGTAAACTTAGTAAACATACAGTTTCAATTGCAGTTGTTATCGAACACAGAGTTTTTATAAACTGAGTTTTTCGTTTCAATAAAAAATAATTTAAAAAATTAAATCGACTTCAAAAAGAAATTAACTGAAAATTATGAAATAATTTTAATTTCGGAAGTCGGTGCGGTCTTGCGATCTGTATTTTAATTTTTTGCCACCGACTTCCAAAATTAAAATTATTTTAGGGGTTCGAAACAGCAAGGCCCGGCTGCGGGCACGTGTGACAAGGATGGCTTCGTGAAGGTGGAGAGGAAGAAGGGGAAGAAGCCTCCTAGTCGGAACCAGTGTGGGGCCGCGCTGGCAGGACCCAATATGCTGCGTCCGGCAATACCTACGACGCAGCTCTATGTCTCTCGGCTACATCACACCACGAAGGTTGAGGAGATCGTGGAGTATGTTCGAGCGAAGTCCAACTGGATCTTAAGGGTCGAGAAGTTGGCGTCGCGCCACAACACGAATTTCAAATCGTTCGTGGTGCGAGTTCTGACTCAATATATCGAGACCGTCCTTAAGGAAGAGTTTTGGCCGAAGGGTGTCGTGTATCGGCGATTCCGCGGAAGGCTACGCGACACCACGCAGCGTAATACGACGCCGTCCCTTCGTGTACAATAACATTATTGTGGTTTTTATATAATATGTATGATAGTCTGTAAGGTATATATAATATATTATGGGTCTTGTTACCCGAAATAAATGATTTGTTATTATTATTATTATTTCATAATTTTGAGTTAATTTCTTTTTGAAGTCGATTTAATTTTTTAAATTATTTTTTATTTTTAGTTTAAACTGGAATATTTTATTTGTAATAAGTAGTTAATAGTTTTGTTATAAATATTGCACTAGAATTTGACAAAGATTTTGAGATGTTTTCCCTTTGACACCACACCCATAGCTCGTATCAATAAGCCAGGCCGTCACACTTACACGTTGAAAGCTAGGTCATCCTAACTATTGTCATTGACTGAGGACCAATAAGCACTTACCTGGTCATTATCAGACTTCAGAAAGTATCATGTAGTAGCGTCTATGCTCAATGAGATAAACGTTGAAAGCTGGGTCATCCTAACTATTTTCGTTATTGAGAACCGATAAGCACTTACCTGGTCATCATCAGCCCTTCGGAAAGTACCCGTGCTCAATTAGATAATTGTTGAAAGCTTGGTCATCCTAACTATTTTCGTTACTGAGAACCGATAAGCACTTACCTGGTCATCATCAGACCTTCAGAAAGTATCGTGTAGTAGCACCCGTGCTCAATTAGATAAATGCTGAAAGCTAGGTCATCCTAACTATTTCCATTACCGAGAACCAATAAGCACTTACCTGGTCATCATCAGACCTTCAGAAAGTTTCACGTAGTAGCATCCGTGCTCAATTAGATAAATGTTGAAAGCTAGGTCATCCTATTTCCATTACTGAGGACCAATAAGCACTTACCTACCTGGTCATCTTCCATTATCTTGAAAACCACTAAACCGATTTTGATGAAACTTTCACTGTGCCCTAAGTTGGAGTAAATGTAAGCCAACAAAAAAGAATGGTCACGATCCGATTAATAGTTTCGGAGATATGCGTGGACAAACATACATACATACAAACATACATCTATAAACTTTTGTATATTTGCTTGGAAGCCCTAATAGATCATCATATTATGTGAATATCTCGCAGATCCATTAATATTACATACATAGGTATCGAATTGATAACTCCTTTTTTTGAAGTCGTTAATAAAATTTATTATTATTTGATTGATGTCTAAAAAAACCCGATTTCGTCACTGACTGATGATGATCAACATTCTTAGGATACTTCCTGAACTCCTAGAAAGATGAAATTTTGCATGTAAGCTAGTATTTGTAAACAAACAACAAAAAAATTCTAAAATTTGGAATTTTTACCCCCCAACCCCTTAAATTAGGGGATGGAAGTTTGTATGAGACTCGCAAATTTTGATGCTAGAGAGGTCTGAAAATTGATTTATGGACGGATGGATGTTATAATTATATGGATTTATGGATGGATGTTATAAATAATAAAATACATTTTTCTTAAAAAAATAAGAAAGAAAAAATAAACAAAATAAAAAAATATTGTCATAAGCAACTTACAAAAATAAGTGAAATCCCACCAAAAACATTTTCATGTAAAATGTTGCCAAGACGAGACCATATCGCTCGCACTGGCAAAAAGTTGTCAGATCTCATGTAGAGCCAAGCTTCTACCTCTACACCATAGTCAAAATATGTGGCTTGGCCGTTTCGCTACCGTCACATGGGCGTAAGGTGAAAAATTAATTCACTGTTCATTATTTTTCTGTTCTTGTAGTAAAGAAACGGCCAAGCCTCATATTTTGACTGAGGTGTAAAGTTTGTGAAGTTAGGGCGCGTAGAGTTAGAAGCCTCTACATGAGATCTGATTACATATTGACCATGCGAGCATAGGTCTCGTCTTGGCAACATTTAATATGAACATATTTTTGGTGGGTTCTTTTATCGAATATGGACGTGGGGTTTCAAGTTGCGTCCAAAATATTCGTGTAGTTTCCACAAGCTGTTGGTATCGTGAGCGACTACAGTGTGCTTGTGTTTGTGCGCAGGGCACGGCAACGTGACGCCGAAGTCGTCGGCGGGGCGCCTGGTGGCGCTGGCGTACGCCTGCGTGGGCATCCCGCTCATCATGTTGTACCTGTCCACCATCGGCGAGGCGCTGGCGCGCCGCGTGCGCGTGCTGTACTCGCGCGCCTGCCCCGCGCGCCTGCGCCCCGCCGCCGACGCTTGGCACGCGCGCGCCGAGTGCCGCAGCCGGCGCGCCGACGCCAAGCATCTCTCCTGTGACGTCAGAGACAAGTTCGACAGACAGAAACGGACTCCTTTCCAAGCCGCCTTGAATCTGGACAGTTTGAGTGGCGGCTACCATTGGACTTGTCGGGACCACACGCGAGTGCCAATCATACTCAGTTTGCTGCTCATCGTGCTGTACATAGCGCTAGGGACTGTTGTGTTTCATACGACAGAGAGGTGGAACTTAGTGGACGGGTGTTATTTCTCTTTCGCGAGTCTCGCGACGATCGGCTTCGGGGACCTGAAGCCCGGCTTGTACGCCAGCACGATATCTGCCAAGGCAGAGGACATAGCGGTGGGCGTGTGTTGCATTTACATCCTCGTGGGGATCGTGGTGATCGCGATGTGCTTCAACCTGATCCAGGAGGACATGGGCGCACTGGTGCGTGGCGCGACGTCGCTGTGCGCGGGCGCCGCCAAGTCGCGCGCCGTGCATAGCGCGGAGGCGGTGTGCGACGACAAGGTCTCCATGTCGGTAGTGTCCTGACAGCGCGAGACGGCCGACCCGGGGCCGTCCGTGGCGTTCGCCGGATGCGAGAAGCGCCAGCAAGTGACTTTTAAAATAGACTCTCTGAACCCGACGAAGTTCAACAGCCTGCCGCGGCGCAAGTCGGCGCACTGCGGCGGCGAGCAGAGCTTCGCGCGCAACGGGCCGGCGCGCCGCTCCGCCGGCCCCGCCGACCGCTGCGTGGAGTACTTCGTGCCGCGCAGCCTCAGCGAGTTCAACCTGAGCGGCGCCGGCGACCTGTACGAGCTGGCGGCACTCGGCCCGCGCGCCCGCCTGGCGCCGCCTGCGCAAGTGCCGGTCAAGGCGCGCGACAAGATGGTCACGTTCGAGGACGACCGCGCCGCGCCCGCCGGCGCCGGCGCTGACGACGTCTTCATGTGACACAGACGTCACCTAGATATAGACTTGTTGGTTTGGACATGGTTTGTTATATAATAAAATATGAAATTTTGTATTACCAGCTGTTTCGTTGTTTCACCGAGATAATTATTAATCAGCTCCTTAGAGAAACACAGGTCGCTAACACCTAAATCTTAGTAAGTGGGGGAGACTACCTAAGCATCAAGTGGGACAGAAACTTCACGGATGTAGTGGACACAGTTGTACAGTTTCGCAGATGTGAAGCGCTGGACCAACTGCTTACTTCCAAGTGGAGCAGTGTAACACACAGGGGCGGTGACGTCAGCAGCCACGTGACGGTGGTATCGAATGCGGCCGCCATGGCGATCATGGTGGAATACGGTTTATTTATGTAAGTATGCGTATGCAAACATGTACAAGCTAGAACAGCTGGCATATTTTGTAAAAATGTACAAGCTAGCACAGCTGGCCTATTCTGTAAAAATCTCAGCGTGAAAACTTACGTGAAGTGAGCGTCGTAACGCAGGTAACTCCTATATCAGTCTAAACAAACTCACACATTACAGTCTACAGCCTTACCTTGTGTAGGTAACGCAGGTAACTCCTATATCAGTCTAAACAAACTCACACATTACAGTCTACAGCCTTACCTTGTGTAGGTAACGCAGGTAACTCCTATATCAGTCTAAACAAACTCACACATTACAGTCTACAGCCTTACCTTGTGTAGGTAACGCAGGTAACTCCTATATCAGTCTTAAAAAACTCACACATTACAGTCTACAGCCTTACCTTGTGTAGATAACGCAGGTAACTCCTATATCAGTCTGAACTAACTCACACATTACAGTCTACAGCCTTACCTTGTGTAGGTAACGTAGGTAACTCCTATATCAGTCTTAACAAACTCACACATTACAGTCTACCGCCTTACCTTGTGTAGATAACGCAGGTAACTCCTATATCAGTCTTAAAAAACTCACACATTACAGTCTACAGCCTTACCTTGTGTAGGTAACGCAGGTAACTCCTATATCAGTCTAAACAAACTCACACATTACAGTCTACAGCCTTACCTTGTGTAGGTAACGCAGGTAACTCCTATATCAGTCTAAACAAACTCACACATTACAGTCTACAGCCTTACCTTGTGTAGGTAACGCAGGTAACTCCTATATCAGTCTAAACAAACTCACACATTACAGTCTACAGCCTTACCTTGTGTAGGTAACGCAGGTAACTCCTATATCAGTCTTAAAAAACTCACACATTACAGTCTACAGCCTTACCTTGTGTAGATAACGCAGGTAACTCCTATATCAGTCTGAACTAACTCACACATTACAGTCTACAGCCTTACCTTGTGTAGGTAACGTAGGTAACTCCTATATCAGTCTTAACAAACTCACACATTACAGTCTACCGCCTTACCTTGTGTAGATAACGCAGGTAACTCCTATATCAGTCTTAACAAACTTACACATTACAGTCGACAGCCTTACCTTGTGTAGGTAACGCAGGTAACTCCTATATCAGTCTTAACAAACTCACACATTACAGTCTACAGCCTTACCTTGTGTAGGTAACGCAGGTAACTCCTATATCAGTCTTAACAAACTCACACATTACAGTCTACAGCCTTACCTTGTGTAGGTAACGCAGGTAACTCCTATATCAGTCTAAACAAACTCACACATTACAGTCTACAGCCTTACCTTGTGTAGATAACGCAGGTAACTCCTATATCAGTCTGAACTAACTCACACATTACAGTCTACAGCCTTACCTTGTGTAGGTAACGCAGGTAACTCCTATATCAGTCTAAACAAACTCACACATTACAGTCTACAGCCTTACCTTGTGTAGGTAACGCAGGTAACTCCTATATCAGTCTAAACAAACTCACACATTACAGTCTACAGCCTTACCTTGTGTAGGTAACGCAGGTAACTCCTATATCAGTCTTAAAAAAACTCACACATTACAGTCTACAGCCTTACCTTGTGTAGGTAACGCAGGTAACTCCTATATCAGTCTAAACAAACTCACACATTACAGTCTACAGCCTTACCTTGTGTAGGTAACGCAGGTAACTCCTATATCAGTCTAAACAAACTCACACATTACAGTCTACAGCCTTACCTTGTGTAGGTAACGCAGGTAACTCCTATATCAGTCTTAAAAAACTCACACATTACAGTCTACAGCCTTACCTTGTGTAGATAACGCAGGTAACTCCTATATCAGTCTAAACAAACTCACACATTACAGTCTACAGCCTTACCTTGTGTAGATAACGCAGGTAACTCCTATATCAGTCTGAACTAACTCACACATTACAGTCTACAGCCTTACCTTGTGTAGGTAACGCAGGTAACTCCTATATCAGTCTAAACAAACTCACACATTACAGTCTACAGCCTTACCTTGTGTAGGTAACGCAGGTAACTCCTATATCAGTCTAAACAAACTCACACATTACAGTCTACAGCCTTACCTTGTGTAGGTAACGCAGGTAACTCCTATATCAGTCTAAACAAACTCACACATTACAGTCTACAGCCTTACCTTGTGTAGGTAACGCAGGTAACTCCTATATCAGTCTAAACAAACTCACACATTACAGTCTACAGCCTTACCTTGTGTAGGTAACGCAGGTAACTCCTATATCAGTCTAAACAAACTCACACATTACAGTCTACAGCCTTACCTTGTGTAGGTAACGCAGGTAACTCCTATATCAGTCTAAACAAACTCACACATTACAGTCTACAGCCTTACCTTGTGTAGGTAACGCAGGTAACTCCTATATCAGTCTAAACAAACTCACACATTACAGTCTACAGCCTTACCTTGTGTAGGTAACGCAGGTAACTCCTATATCAGTCTAAACAAACTCACACATTACAGTCTACAGCCTTACCTTGTGTAGGTAACGCAGGTAACTCCTATATCAGTCTAAACAAACTCACACATTACAGTCTACAGCCTTACCTTGTGTAGGTAACGCAGGTAACTCCTATATCAGTCTAAACAAACTCACACATTACAGTCTACAGCCTTACCTTGTGTAGGTAACGCAGGTAACTCCTATATCAGTCTAAACAAACTCACACATTACAGTCTACAGCCTTACCTTGTGTAGGTAACGCAGGTAACTCCTATATCAGTCTTAAAAAACTCACACATTACAATCTACAGCCTTACCTTGTGTAGGTAACGCAGGTAACTCCTATATCAGTCTTAAAAACTCACACATTACAGTCTACAGCCTTACCTTGTGTAGGTAACGCAGGTAACTCCTATATCAGTCTAAACAAACTCACACATTACAGTCTACAGCCTTACCTTGTGTAGGTAACGCAGGTAACTCCTATATCAGTCTTAAAAAACTCACACATTACAGTCTACAGCCTTACCTTGTGTAGGTAACGCAGGTAACTCCTATATCAGTCTAAACAAACTCACACATTACAGTCTACAGCCTTACCTTGTGTAGGTAACGCAGGTAACTCCTATATCAGTCTTAAAAAACTCACACATTACAGTCTACAGCCTTACCTTGTGTAGGTAACGCAGGTAACTCCTATATCAGTCTGAACTAACTCACACATTACAGTCTACAGCCTTACCTTGTGTAGATAACGCAGGTAACTCCTATATCAGTCTGAACTAACTCACACATTACAGTCTACAGCCTTACCTTGTGTAGGTAACGTAGGTAACTCCTATATCAGTCTTAACAAACTCACACATTACAGTCTACAGCCTTACCTTGTGTAGGTAACGCAGGTAACTCCTATATCAGTCTTAACAAACTTACACATTACAGTCGACAGCCTTACCTTGTGTAGGTAACGCAGGTAACTCCTATATCAGTCTTAACACACTCACACATTACAGTCTGCAGCCTTACCTTGTGTAGGTAACGCAGGTAACTCCTATATCATTCTTAACAAACTCACACATTACAGTCTACAGCCTTACCTTGTGTAGGTAACGCAGGTAACTCCTATATCATTCTTAACAAACTCACACATTACAGTCTGCAGCCTTACCTTGTGTAGGTAATGCAGGTAACTCCTATATCAGTCTTAACAAACTTACACATTACAGTCGACAGCCTTACCTTGTGTAGGTAACGCAGGTAACTCCTATATCATTCTTAACAAACTCACACATTACAGTCTACAGCCTTACCTTGTGTAGGTAACGCAGGTAACTCCTATATCATTCTTAACAAACTCACACATTACAGTCTGCAGCCTTACCTTGTGTAGGTAATGCAGGTAACTCCTATATCAGTCTTAACAAACTTACACATTACAGTCGACAGCCTTACCTTGTGTAGGTAACGCAGGTAACTCCTATATCAGTCTTAAAAAACTCCCACATTACAGTCTACCGCCTTACCTTGTGTAGATAACGCAGGTAACTCCTATATCAGTCTGAACTAACTCACACATTACAGTCTACAGCCTTACCTTGTGTAGGTAACGTAGGTAACTCCTATATCAGTCTTAACAAACTCACACATTACAGTCTACAGCCTTACCTTGTGTAGGTAACGCAGGTAACTCCTATATCAGTCTTAACAAACTTACACATTACAGTCGACAGCCTTACCTTGTGTAGGTAACGCAGGTAACTCCTATATCAGTCTTAACAAACTCACACATTACAGTCTACAGCCTTACCTTGTGTAGGTAACGCAGGTAACTCCTATATCAGTCTAAACAAACTCACACATTACAGTCTACAGCCTTACCTTGTGTAGATAACGCAGGTAACTCCTATATCAGTCTGAACTAACTCACACATTACAGTCTACAGCCTTACCTTGTGTAGGTAACGCAGGTTACTCCTATATCAGTCTAAACAAACTCACACATTACAGTCTACAGCCTTACCTTGTGTAGGTAACGCAGGTAACTCCTATATCAGTCTAAACAAACTCACACATTACAGTCTACAGCCTTACCTTGTGTAGGTAACGCAGGTAACTCCTATATCAGTCTAAACAAACTCACACATTACAGTCTACAGCCTTACCTTGTGTAGGTAACGCAGGTAACTCCTATATCAGTCTTAAAAAACTCACACATTACAATCTACAGCCTTACCTTGTGTAGGTAACGCAGGTAACTCCTATATCAGTCTTAAAAAACTCACACATTACAGTCTACAGCCTTACCTTGTGTAGGTAACGCAGGTAACTCCTATATCAGTCTAAACAAACTCACACATTACAGTCTACAGCCTTACCTTGTGTAGGTAACGCAGGTAACTCCTATATCAGTCTTAAAAAACTCACACATTACAGTCTACAGCCTTACCTTGTGTAGGTAACGCAGGTAACTCCTATATCAGTCTAAACAAACTCACACATTACAGTCTACAGCCTTACCTTGTGTAGGTAACGCAGGTAACTCCTATATCAGTCTTAAAAAACTCACACATTACAGTCTACAGCCTTACCTTGTGTAGGTAACGCAGGTAACTCCTATATCAGTCTGAACTAACTCACACATTACAGTCTACAGCCTTACCTTGTGTAGATAACGCAGGTAACTCCTATATCAGTCTGAACTAACTCACACATTACAGTCTACAGCCTTACCTTGTGTAGGTAACGTAGGTAACTCCTATATCAGTCTTAACAAACTCACACATTACAGTCTACAGCCTTACCTTGTGTAGGTAACGCAGGTAACTCCTATATCAGTCTTAACAAACTTACACATTACAGTCGACAGCCTTACCTTGTGTAGGTAACGCAGGTAACTCCTATATCAGTCTTAACACACTCACACATTACAGTCTGCAGCCTTACCTTGTGTAGGTAACGCAGGTAACTCCTATATCATTCTTAACAAACTCACACATTACAGTCTACAGCCTTACCTTGTGTAGGTAACGCAGGTAACTCCTATATCATTCTTAACAAACTCACACATTACAGTCTGCAGCCTTACCTTGTGTAGGTAATGCAGGTAACTCCTATATCAGTCTTAACAAACTTACACATTACAGTCGACAGCCTTACCTTGTGTAGGTAACGCAGGTAACTCCTATATCAGTCTTAACACACTCACACATTACAGTCTGCAGCCTTACCTTGTGTAGGTAACGCAGGTAACTCCTATATCATTCTTAACAAACTCACACATTACAGTCTACAGCCTTACCTTGTGTAGGTAACGCAGGTAACTCCTATATCATTCTTAACAAACTCACACATTACAGTCTGCAGCCTTACCTTGTGTAGGTAATGCAGGTAACTCCTATATCAGTCTTAACAAACTTACACATTACAGTCGACAGCCTTACCTTGTGTAGGTAACGCAGGTAACTCCTATATCAGTCTTAAAAAACTCCCACATTACAGTCTACCGCCTTACCTTGTGTAGATAACGCAGGTAACTCCTATATCAGTCTGAACTAACTCACACATTACAGTCTACAGCCTTACCTTGTGTAGGTAACGTAGGTAACTCCTATATCAGTCTTAACAAACTCACACATTACAGTCTACAGCCTTACCTTGTGTAGGTAACGCAGGTAACTCCTATATCAGTCTTAACAAACTTACACATTACAGTCGACAGCCTTACCTTGTGTAGGTAACGCAGGTAACTCCTATATCAGTCTTAACAAACTCACACATTACAGTCTACAGCCTTACCTTGTGTAGGTAACGCAGGTAACTCCTATATCAGTCTAAACAAACTCACACATTACAGTCTACAGCCTTACCTTGTGTAGATAACGCAGGTAACTCCTATATCAGTCTGAACTAACTCACACATTACAGTCTACAGCCTTACCTTGTGTAGGTAACGCAGGTTACTCCTATATCAGTCTTAACAAACTCACACATTACAGTCTACAGCCTTACCTTGTGTAGGTAACGCAGGTAACTCCTATATCAGTCTTAACAAACTCACACATTACAGTCTACAGCCTTACCTTGTGTAGGTAACGCAGGTAACTCCTATATCAGTCTAAACAAACTCACACATTACAGTCTACAGCCTTACCTTGTGTAGATAACGCAGGTAACTCCTATATCAGTCTAAACAAACTCACACATTACAGTCTACAGCCTTACCTTGTGTAGGTAACGCAGGTAACTCCTATATCAGTCTAAACAAACTCACACATTACAGTCTACAGCCTTACCTTGTGTAGGTAACGCAGGTAACTCCTATATCAGTCTTAAAAAACTCACACATTACAGTCTACAGCCTTACCTTGTGTAGGTAACGCAGGTAACTCCTATATCAGTCTAAACAAACTCACACATTACAGTCTACAGCCTTACCTTGTGTAGGTAACGCAGGTAACTCCTATATCAGTCTAAACAAACTCACACATTACAGTCTACAGCCTTACCTTGTGTAGGTAACGCAGGTAACTCCTATATCAGTCTAAACAAACTCACACATTACAGTCTACAGCCTTACCTTGTGTAGGTAACGCAGGTAACTCCTATATCAGTCTTAAAAAACTCACACATTACAGTCTACAGCCTTACCTTGTGTAGATAACGCAGGTAACTCCTATATCAGTCTGAACTAACTCACACATTACAGTCTACAGCCTTACCTTGTGTAGGTAACGCAGGTAACTCCTATATCAGTCTTAACAAACTCACACATTACAGTCTACCGCCTTACCTTGTGTAGATAACGCAGGTAACTCCTATATCAGTCTTAACAAACTTACACATTACAGTCGACAGCCTTACCTTGTGTAGGTAACGCAGGTAACTCCTATATCAGTCTTAACAAACTCACACATTACAGTCTACAGCCTTACCTTGTGTAGGTAACGCAGGTAACTCCTATATCAGTCTTAACAAACTCACACATTACAGTCTACAGCCTTACCTTGTGTAGGTAACGCAGGTAACTCCTATATCAGTCTAAACAAACTCACACATTACAGTCTACAGCCTTACCTTGTGTAGATAACGCAGGTAACTCCTATATCAGTCTGAACTAACTCACACATTACAGTCTACAGCCTTACCTTGTGTAGGTAACGCAGGTAACTCCTATATCAGTCTAAACAAACTCACACATTACAGTCTACAGCCTTACCTTGTGTAGGTAACGCAGGTAACTCCTATATCAGTCTAAACAAACTCACACATTACAGTCTACAGCCTTACCTTGTGTAGGTAACGCAGGTAACTCCTATATCAGTCTTAAAAAAACTCACACATTACAGTCTACAGCCTTACCTTGTGTAGGTAACGCAGGTAACTCCTATATCAGTCTAAACAAACTCACACATTACAGTCTACAGCCTTACCTTGTGTAGGTAACGCAGGTAACTCCTATATCAGTCTAAACAAACTCACACATTACAGTCTACAGCCTTACCTTGTGTAGGTAACGCAGGTAACTCCTATATCAGTCTTAAAAAACTCACACATTACAGTCTACAGCCTTACCTTGTGTAGATAACGCAGGTAACTCCTATATCAGTCTAAACAAACTCACACATTACAGTCTACAGCCTTACCTTGTGTAGATAACGCAGGTAACTCCTATATCAGTCTGAACTAACTCACACATTACAGTCTACAGCCTTACCTTGTGTAGGTAACGCAGGTAACTCCTATATCAGTCTAAACAAACTCACACATTACAGTCTACAGCCTTACCTTGTGTAGGTAACGCAGGTAACTCCTATATCAGTCTAAACAAACTCACACATTACAGTCTACAGCCTTACCTTGTGTAGGTAACGCAGGTAACTCCTATATCAGTCTAAACAAACTCACACATTACAGTCTACAGCCTTACCTTGTGTAGGTAACGCAGGTAACTCCTATATCAGTCTAAACAAACTCACACATTACAGTCTACAGCCTTACCTTGTGTAGGTAACGCAGGTAACTCCTATATCAGTCTAAACAAACTCACACATTACAGTCTACAGCCTTACCTTGTGTAGGTAACGCAGGTAACTCCTATATCAGTCTAAACAAACTCACACATTACAGTCTACAGCCTTACCTTGTGTAGGTAACGCAGGTAACTCCTATATCAGTCTAAACAAACTCACACATTACAGTCTACAGCCTTACCTTGTGTAGGTAACGCAGGTAACTCCTATATCAGTCTAAACAAACTCACACATTACAGTCTACAGCCTTACCTTGTGTAGGTAACGCAGGTAACTCCTATATCAGTCTAAACAAACTCACACATTACAGTCTACAGCCTTACCTTGTGTAGGTAACGCAGGTAACTCCTATATCAGTCTAAACAAACTCACACATTACAGTCTACAGCCTTACCTTGTGTAGGTAACGCAGGTAACTCCTATATCAGTCTAAACAAACTCACACATTACAGTCTACAGCCTTACCTTGTGTAGGTAACGCAGGTAACTCCTATATCAGTCTTAAAAAACTCACACATTACAATCTACAGCCTTACCTTGTGTAGGTAACGCAGGTAACTCCTATATCAGTCTTAAAAAACTCACACATTACAGTCTACAGCCTTACCTTGTGTAGGTAACGCAGGTAACTCCTATATCAGTCTAAACAAACTCACACATTACAGTCTACAGCCTTACCTTGTGTAGGTAACGCAGGTAACTCCTATATCAGTCTTAAAAAACTCACACATTACAGTCTACAGCCTTACCTTGTGTAGGTAACGCAGGTAACTCCTATATCAGTCTAAACAAACTCACACATTACAGTCTACAGCCTTACCTTGTGTAGGTAACGCAGGTAACTCCTATATCAGTCTTAAAAAACTCACACATTACAGTCTACAGCCTTACCTTGTGTAGGTAACGCAGGTAACTCCTATATCAGTCTTAACACACTCACACATTACAGTCTGCAGCCTTACCTTGTGTAGGTAACGCAGGTAACTCCTATATCATTCTTAACAAACTCACACATTACAGTCTACAGCCTTACCTTGTGTAGGTAACGCAGGTAACTCCTATATCATTCTTAACAAACTCACACATTACAGTCTGCAGCCTTACCTTGTGTAGGTAATGCAGGTAACTCCTATATCAGTCTTAACAAACTTACACATTACAGTCGACAGCCTTACCTTGTGTAGGTAACGCAGGTAACTCCTATATCATTCTTAACAAACTCACACATTACAGTCTACAGCCTTACCTTGTGTAGGTAACGCAGGTAACTCCTATATCATTCTTAACAAACTCACACATTACAGTCTGCAGCCTTACCTTGTGTAGGTAATGCAGGTAACTCCTATATCAGTCTTAACAAACTTACACATTACAGTCGACAGCCTTACCTTGTGTAGGTAACGCAGGTAACTCCTATATCAGTCTTAAAAAACTCCCACATTACAGTCTACCGCCTTACCTTGTGTAGATAACGCAGGTAACTCCTATATCAGTCTGAACTAACTCACACATTACAGTCTACAGCCTTACCTTGTGTAGGTAACGTAGGTAACTCCTATATCAGTCTTAACAAACTCACACATTACAGTCTACAGCCTTACCTTGTGTAGGTAACGCAGGTAACTCCTATATCAGTCTTAACAAACTTACACATTACAGTCGACAGCCTTACCTTGTGTAGGTAACGCAGGTAACTCCTATATCAGTCTTAACAAACTCACACATTACAGTCTACAGCCTTACCTTGTGTAGGTAACGCAGGTAACTCCTATATCAGTCTAAACAAACTCACACATTACAGTCTACAGCCTTACCTTGTGTAGGTAACGCAGGTAACTCCTATATCAGTCTTAAAAAACTCACACATTACAATCTACAGCCTTACCTTGTGTAGGTAACGCAGGTAACTCCTATATCAGTCTTAAAAAACTCACACATTACAGTCTACAGCCTTACCTTGTGTAGGTAACGCAGGTAACTCCTATATCAGTCTAAACAAACTCACACATTACAGTCTACAGCCTTACCTTGTGTAGGTAACGCAGGTAACTCCTATATCAGTCTTAAAAAACTCACACATTACAGTCTACAGCCTTACCTTGTGTAGGTAACGCAGGTAACTCCTATATCAGTCTAAACAAACTCACACATTACAGTCTACAGCCTTACCTTGTGTAGGTAACGCAGGTAACTCCTATATCAGTCTTAAAAAACTCACACATTACAGTCTACAGCCTTACCTTGTGTAGGTAACGCAGGTAACTCCTATATCAGTCTGAACTAACTCACACATTACAGTCTACAGCCTTACCTTGTGTAGATAACGCAGGTAACTCCTATATCAGTCTGAACTAACTCACACATTACAGTCTACAGCCTTACCTTGTGTAGGTAACGTAGGTAACTCCTATATCAGTCTTAACAAACTCACACATTACAGTCTACAGCCTTACCTTGTGTAGGTAACGCAGGTAACTCCTATATCAGTCTTAACAAACTTACACATTACAGTCGACAGCCTTACCTTGTGTAGGTAACGCAGGTAACTCCTATATCAGTCTTAACACACTCACACATTACAGTCTGCAGCCTTACCTTGTGTAGGTAACGCAGGTAACTCCTATATCATTCTTAACAAACTCACACATTACAGTCTACAGCCTTACCTTGTGTAGGTAACGCAGGTAACTCCTATATCATTCTTAACAAACTCACACATTACAGTCTGCAGCCTTACCTTGTGTAGGTAATGCAGGTAACTCCTATATCAGTCTTAACAAACTTACACATTACAGTCGACAGCCTTACCTTGTGTAGGTAACGCAGGTAACTCCTATATCAGTCTTAACACACTCACACATTACAGTCTGCAGCCTTACCTTGTGTAGGTAACGCAGGTAACTCCTATATCATTCTTAACAAACTCACACATTACAGTCTACAGCCTTACCTTGTGTAGGTAACGCAGGTAACTCCTATATCATTCTTAACAAACTCACACATTACAGTCTGCAGCCTTACCTTGTGTAGGTAATGCAGGTAACTCCTATATCAGTCTTAACAAACTTACACATTACAGTCGACAGCCTTACCTTGTGTAGGTAACGCAGGTAACTCCTATATCAGTCTTAAAAAACTCCCACATTACAGTCTACCGCCTTACCTTGTGTAGATAACGCAGGTAACTCCTATATCAGTCTGAACTAACTCACACATTACAGTCTACAGCCTTACCTTGTGTAGGTAACGTAGGTAACTCCTATATCAGTCTTAACAAACTCACACATTACAGTCTACAGCCTTACCTTGTGTAGGTAACGCAGGTAACTCCTATATCAGTCTTAACAAACTTACACATTACAGTCGACAGCCTTACCTTGTGTAGGTAACGCAGGTAACTCCTATATCAGTCTTAACAAACTCACACATTACAGTCTACAGCCTTACCTTGTGTAGGTAACGCAGGTAACTCCTATATCAGTCTAAACAAACTCACACATTACAGTCTACAGCCTTACCTTGTGTAGATAACGCAGGTAACTCCTATATCAGTCTGAACTAACTCACACATTACAGTCTACAGCCTTACCTTGTGTAGGTAACGCAGGTTACTCCTATATCAGTCTTAACAAACTCACACATTACAGTCTACAGCCTTACCTTGTGTAGGTAACGCAGGTAACTCCTATATCAGTCTTAACAAACTCACACATTACAGTCTACAGCCTTACCTTGTGTAGGTAACGCAGGTAACTCCTATATCAGTCTAAACAAACTCACACATTACAGTCTACAGCCTTACCTTGTGTAGATAACGCAGGTAACTCCTATATCAGTCTAAACAAACTCACACATTACAGTCTACAGCCTTACCTTGTGTAGGTAACGCAGGTAACTCCTATATCAGTCTAAACAAACTCACACATTACAGTCTACAGCCTTACCTTGTGTAGGTAACGCAGGTAACTCCTATATCAGTCTTAAAAAACTCACACATTACAGTCTACAGCCTTACCTTGTGTAGGTAACGCAGGTAACTCCTATATCAGTCTAAACAAACTCACACATTACAGTCTACAGCCTTACCTTGTGTAGGTAACGCAGGTAACTCCTATATCAGTCTAAACAAACTCACACATTACAGTCTACAGCCTTACCTTGTGTAGGTAACGCAGGTAACTCCTATATCAGTCTTAACACACTCACACATTACAGTCTGCAGCCTTACCTTGTGTAGGTAACGCAGGTAACTCCTATATCATTCTTAACAAACTCACACATTACAGTCTACAGCCTTACCTTGTGTAGGTAACGCAGGTAACTCCTATATCATTCTTAACAAACTCACACATTACAGTCTGCAGCCTTACCTTGTGTAGGTAATGCAGGTAACTCCTATATCAGTCTTAACAAACTTACACATTACAGTCGACAGCCTTACCTTGTGTAGGTAACGCAGGTAACTCCTATATCAGTCTTAAAAAACTCACACATTACAGTCTACAGCCTTACCTTGTGTAGATAACGCAGGTAACTCCTATATCAGTCTGAACTAACTCACACATTACAGTCTACAGCCTTACCTTGTGTAGGTAACGTAGGTAACTCCTATATCAGTCTTAACAAACTCACACATTACAGTCTACAGCCTTACCTTGTGTAGGTAACGCAGGTAACTCCTATATCAGTCTTAACAAACTCACACATTACAGTCTACAGCCTTACCTTGTGTAGATAACGCAGGTAACTCCTATATCAGTCTTAACAAACTCACACATTACAGTCTACAGCCTTACCTTGTGTAGGTAACGCAGGTAACTCCTATATCAGTCTTAAAAAACTCACACATTACAGTCTACAGCCTTACCTTGTGTAGGTAACGCAGGTAACTCCTATATCAGTCTAAACAAACTCACACATTACAGTCTACAGCCTTACCTTGTGTAGGTAACGCAGGTAACTCCTATATCAGTCTAAACAAACTCACACATTACAGTCTACAGCCTTACCTTGTGTAGGTAACGCAGGTAACTCCTATATCAGTCTAAACAAACTCACACATTACAGTCTACAGCCTTACCTTGTGTAGGTAACGCAGGTAACTCCTATATCAGTCTTAACAAACTTACACATTACAGTCGACAGCCTTACCTTGTGTAGGTAACGCAGGTAACTCCTATATCAGTCTTAACAAACTCACACATTACAGTCTACAGCCTTACCTTGTGTAGATAACGCAGGTAACTCCTATATCAGTCTTAACAAACTTACACATTACAGTCGACAGCCTTACCTTGTGTAGGTAACGCAGGTAACTCCTATATCAGTCTAAACAAACTCACACATTACAGTCTACAGCCTTACCTTGTGTAGATAACGCAGGTAACTCCTATATCAGTCTGAACTAACTCACACATTACAGTCTACAGCCTTACCTTGTGTAGATAACGCAGGTAACTCCTATATCAGTCTGAACTAACTCACACATTACAGTCTACAGCCTTACCTTGTGTAGGTAACGTAGGTAACTCCTATATCAGTCTTAACAAACTCACACATTACAGTCTACAGCCTTACCTTGTGTAGGTAACGCAGGTAACTCCTATATTATTCTTAACAAACTCACACATTACAGTCTACAGCCTTACCTTGTGTAGGTAACGCAGGTAACTCCTATATCAGTCTTAACAAACTTACACATTACAGTCTACAGCCTTACCTTGTGTAGGTAACGCAGGTAACTCCTATATCAGTCTTAACAAACTCACACATTACAGTCTACAGCCTTACCTTGTGTAGGTAACTCCTATATCATTCTTAACAAACTCGCACATTACAGTCTACAGCCTTACCTTGTGTAGGTAACGCAGGTAACTCCTATAACAGTCTGAACTAACTCACACATTACAGTCTACAGCCTTACCTTGTGTAGGTAACGCAGGTAACTCCTATAACATTTTTAACAAACTCACACATTACAGTCTACAGCCTTACCTTGTGTAGGTAACGCAGGTAACTCCTATATCATTCTTAACAAACTCACACATTACAGTCTACAGCCTTACCTTGTGTAGGTAACGCAGGTAACTCCTATATCATTCTTAACAAACTCACACATTACAGTCTACAGCCTTACCTTGTGTAGGTAACGCAGGTAACTCCTATATCATTCTTAACAAACTCACACATTACAGTCTACAGCCTTACCTTGTGTAGGTAACGCAGGTAACTCCTATATCATTCTTAACAAACTCACACATTACAGTCTACAGCCTTACCTTGTGTAGGTAACGCAGGTAACTCCTATATCAGTCTAAACAAACTCACACATTACAGTCTACAGCCTTACCTTGTGTAGATAACGCAGGTAACTCCTATATCAGTCTGAACTTACTCACACATTACAGTCTACAGCCTTACCTTGTGTAGATAACGCAGGTAACTCCTATATCAGTCTGAACTAACTCACACATTACAGTCTACATCCTTACCTTGTGTAGGTAACGTAGGTAACTCCTATATCAGTCTTAACAAACTCACACATTACAGTCTACAGCCTTACCTTGTGTAGGTAACGCAGGTAACTCCTATATTATTCTTAACAAACTCACACATTACAGTCTACAGCCTTACCTTGTGTAGGTAACGCAGGTAACTCCTATATCAGTCTTAACAAACTTACACATTACAGTCTACAGCCTTACCTTGTGTAGGTAACGCAGGTAACTCCTATATCAGTCTAAACAAACTCACACATTACAGTCTACAGCCTTACCTTGTGTAGATAACGCAGGTAACTCCTATATCAGTCTGAACTTACTCACACATTACAGTCTACAGCCTTACCTTGTGTAGATAACGCAGGTAACTCCTATATCAGTCTGAACTAACTCACACATTACAGTCTACAGCCTTACCTTGTGTAGGTAACGTAGGTAACTCCTATATCAGTCTTAACAAACTCACACATTACAGTCTACAGCCTTACCTTGTGTAGGTAACGCAGGTAACTCCTATATTATTCTTAACAAACTCACACATTACAGTCTACAGCCTTACCTTGTGTAGGTAACGCAGGTAACTCCTATATCAGTCTTAACAAACTCACACATTACAGTCTACAGCCTTACCTTGTGTAGGTAACGCAGGTAACTCCTATATCAGTCTTAACAAACTCACACATTACAGTCTACAGCCTTACCTTGTGTAGGTAACTCCTATATCATTCTTAACAAACTCGCACATTACAGTCTACAGCCTTACCTTGTGTAGGTAACGCAGGTAACTCCTATATCAGTCTTAACAAACTTACACATTACAGTCTACAGCCTTACCTTGTGTAGGTAACGCAGGTAACTCCTATAACATTTTTAACAAACTCACACATTACAGTCGACAGCCTTACCTTGTGTAGGTAACGCAGGTAACTCCTATATCATTCTTAACAAACTCACACATTACAGTCTACAGCCTTACCTTGTGTAGGTAACGCAGGTAACTCCTATATCATTCTTAACAAACTCACACATTACAGTCTACAGCCTTACCTTGTGTAGGTAACGCAGGTAACTCCTATATCATTCTTAACAAACTCACACATTACAGTCTACAGCCTTACCTTGTGTAGGTAACGCAGGTAACTCCTATATCATTCTTAACAAACTCACACATTACAATTATAATTCTTGGTTTGAAAGTAACAAGCTCATAATTAACACTGAAAAAACTAAAATAGTATTATTTAGTACAATAGCTCTTAATAAAGGCAGCTTGATGATCGCACTTAATGAAGTTAAAATTGACATAGTTAATGAGGTTAAGTTTCTAAACGTATACATTGACAAATATTTAAATTGGAAAAGGGAATATATTTATTCAGTAAGTTATGCCTTACGCAGTTTGAGGGATAAATTAGACATAAAACACCTTAAAATGGTATACTATGCTCTAATAGAATCAAAGTTGAGATATACTCGTAGTGTTCAGTTTTGGGGGAATAGTTTTAAATAAAACTGCCAGAGGGCTTTTGTACTGCAAAAGAAAGCTATACGAACCATGGTTCGGAAATCACAAAGAGAGAGCTGTCGGCCACACTTTATAAATTTAAAAATTCTTACTGTGCCCAGCTTGTTTTGGTATTGTTGGTGAATTAAAAAAAATACCTGCATAATTATGAAACAGATGAGGAGAAATAGTTGAAGGAAAGTACGCGCAGGAATGATTTTAAAAACAAAATAATACCCCACCTTAATATTGTTCAACATAGTCCTCAATATCAAGCAGTGCGGATTTTTAACAGGTTGCCATTGGACTTAAAAACTATAATTTTTTCGAGCTCATTTAAGTCAAGACTAAAGTGTTCCTGTTAGAAAAATATCTGTATTCGATAGACGATGACATATCCACCTTTTAAAAATTTGAATTATAAAAAAATAAATAAAATATGTAGTAGCTATAATATCAAAGACTCAAATGTAACTACATCGAGCTATCTCGACCTGCTTTCTTTCTTTGGTATGATACCAGCACATTATGAACAAACTAGAGGATCTAGCTGTCTGGACCATGTGATAATTAAAACTAAGGTTTCTTCTCTTACATTTATTCTTCAATCTGCAGTTACAGATGACGAAGCTACCCTTTTCTGTTTGCGCTTAAATGGACAAAACCACAAAGCAAAATTTGTGAACAAAATTGACTTTGAGAATCTGAACAATGACTGCAGAAATATTGATTTTAATAATATGTACGACAATAACCTAAATCCCAATGACCTCATGACTTATTTTATTCAAAACTTACAAAAAATCATAATAAATAACACAATAAACATTAAAATTCAGAAATAAAATTACCATAAAACCGTGGATCACGCCTGGTCTCCTGAGGTGCATAAGAACAAGGGACAGAATGCATTACAAACTAAATCACAATTCTGACAATAATATCTTTAAAATATCCTACAAAAGATATAGAAACTTTTGTAATGACATAATAAAAAATGTAAGAGACAATATGACAAGAATATACTAATTTCGGCGGGAAGTAATAACAAAAGACTCTGGTCCGCAATTAAAACTTACTAATCTCTAAAGTTCAAACGCACCACCGTTGGAGCTTTTACATATTAAAACATCATCACAAGACTCAGTTAATGCAGTAAATTCCTACTATGTAAACGTGGGCATGGAGTTGAAAAGTAAAATTCCAACTGGTCCTTCTCCACTCCCAACGAACGCGGTAAATTTCAAGTCCTCCTGTAACTCTTTTGTGCTTTTGGAGACATCTGAAGAGGAAGTAGAAAGAGTCATCAGCAACCTTCGCTCATATTGCGGAGCAGGGTGGGACAATGTAATATCAACGGTCCTTAAGAATTAAAAAAACTATATACCCCTCACTTACATCCTGAATAGATGTTTATTAGAAGGCATTTTTCCAGAATCCCTAAAAAAAAAAACAATTGTTATCCTTGTTTTTAAGAGCGGTAGCAAGGAGGAAGTGGCAAACTATCGGCCAATTTCTTTGCTCACTTCTATTTCAAAGGTATTTGAAAGGAACATTAATAACAGATTTGTAAAATCCTTAGAAGATAAAAATATCTTATCACCTAACCAGTATGGCTTCAGAAAAGGAAAATCTACAACTGACTGTATTCATAATATACATTTACTGAACTTATTGTAAGTAAATTAGATAATAGGAAAAAATGCTTGACTATCTTTTTAGACCTTCAGAAAGCTTTTTATACGGTATGCCCACGTAAATTAATATCCAAGCTAGAACATATATAAGGGACATACAATTAAAACTATTCCAGAACTACTTAGAAGATAGATGTCAGTCAGTTCGGATAGGCAAAACGCTGAGTGAAAAAAAACTAATAAATATTGGAATACCTCAAGGCAGTATCTTAGGCCCCCCTTTTCCTTTGCTATATTAACCTATATATATATTTATCTTTGCCAGCTAAACATTAGAAACTGCCATATAATGTCTTATGCCGACGATACTACTTTAACGTTTTATGGTAACTCATGGGACGAAATTTTGCTGCGGCCCAAGAAGGTTTCAATATAATAACTCATTGGCTTGCTCTCAATAAACTCACCTTAAATGCCACCAAAACTAAATATATAGAGTTTACAATACATAATGTAGCATCACATACGGATAATTTCAATATTTATGCTCACACATGTAATTCTGTAACCGCAAACTGTACCATGTGCCCAAAGATATCAAGAACAGAATCAATAAAATATTTAGGCATAATAATCGATAAAACTTATCTTTCAAACATCATATCATCATCATCTATCAGTATGTATTTACAAAAAAAAAAAAAGTAGTATATGTAGTATATCAGTTATCTGGTTTCCATAGTACAAGCTCTGCTTAGTTTGGGACCAGATGACCGTGTGTGAAAATGTCCCAGGATATTATATTATTATATTATATTGATATTATTATTAAAGAATACAGACCGGTTGCAGTATTGTCAACAATGGCTAAAGTGTTGGAGTCTGTTATTCATAGGAGCATTTTCCAGCAAGTTAACTCGCAATTCACAGACGCACAGCATGGATTCCGGCCGACTAGAAATACTACCAGTAATTTACTTTGCTACATGTCGGATGTGGTGCCGGTAGTAGACGGTGGGGGGCAAACAGATGCGGCATATTTAGACTTTAAAAAAGCGTTTGATTTGGTCGATAATGACGTCTTACTGAAAAAGCTAGCGGGGTTCGGTTTTACCCCGCATTTACTTAAGTTTTTTGCCAGTTACATGAGTAGCCGGCAACAGTATGTTGATTTTGCAGGATTTCAATCGAACGCATATTATACTAGATCTGGGGTAAGCCAAGGAACTAATCTAGGGCCACTAGAGTTTCTCATAATGATTAACGACCTACCAAACGTTCTGCAAGATGCTAAGTGTTTACTGTTCGCCGACGACCTCAAGCTTTATCTTCCTATCACAAACGTGTATGACTGTGAAAGACTGCAGAGGGATATAGACAGAGTGGTGGCTTGGAGCAAGGGTAATCTCCTACAGTTTAATACATCTAAGTGTGTGACTTTAAGTTTCTCGCGTGTGCACACACCCATCACATATACTTACAGGGTGGACGGAGTGCCGATGAATAGGGCCACGGAAGTGAGGGACTTAGGAGTTCAGTTTACAACTGGGCTCACGTTTCGTGAACATATAGTGAGGGTTTGCAAAAAAGCATACAGAAACTTAGGATTTGTGCTTAGAATGGTTAAAGGCTTCACAAATATTAAAGCCATAACGGCATTATATAATGCTCTAGTAAGAAGCCAACTTGAATGTAATGCAGTTATCTGGGCTCCACATGAAGCTAAGTATAGTCTCATGTTGGAGCGAGTTCAAAATAAATTTTTGAGGTACAAATATATGAGGGAATACGGGGTATATCCATTTTACCCATTGATGTATCCAACTCTATTTGTCTTGGGTATGGTCGGATATAATGAACTAAGGGTCAGGAGGCAACTCACACTAGTGATTTATATCTTTAAGATAATTAGAGGGAAGATACACAATGCGGATATATTGCGAAGGATGGAGCTAGTCGCGCCGGACGGGTATGTGGGACGTCGTCGTCAGCCGCGGCTGCTGGCGGAACCGCGCGCGCGTACTAACTTACTGCGAGAGGCGCCGCTCACCAGAGCGCTCCGCACTCTCAATCTCATTGCTGATGACATTGATATATTCTGTTGCTCTTTGGGTGAATTTACAAGACGAGCTACCTATAGAATTTGTTATGGTTAATTAGCGGAACTATGTATTTTTTTTTTTTTAAGTATGCTACAATATAGCATTGGGTCTAGCCTGTAAGGATATTTGTATGTTTGAAGTGAATAAATAAATAAATATAAATAAATAAATATATTATCTGTTCCAGAGAACAAGAAAACTCGTTCATATATTTAAAAATCTTAGGCATGTAGCGAGTTGGAAGCTGGTTAAAACAGTGTACGAATCCCTTTGCCAATCAATCCTATCACATGGTATTTCCACCTGGGGCGGCTCGTATAAAACGAATATCTTAAATGTTGAAAGAGCTCAACGACTTCTCCTAAAAATTGCTCTCTTCAAACCACGGTTATACGCTACAAAAACCCTCTATAAGGAGGAAAATGTAATAATTAACAGTCGGGCAGCTTTTTATTATATATTACAAACAGTTATAAAAAAACATTCATCTATTGACGTTTCTACGGCTAAACAGAAAGGTAGTACTAGGAGATTCTATGAAGTCTGAGAAACAACTCCAGTAAAAACATCTTTTGCCCAGAATTTCTTCAATTTCAGAGCAAGCAGATTTTATAGTAAAATTAACAAAATTCTTACAATTATTCATTTGTCTAGGGTAGAATGTAAAAAGAAGCTTGCACAGTGAGTGGCTGTTAGGACTTGATTATGAAGAAACAGAAAAACTGCTTACTATCTTATCCTAGTCTAGCGTTTTTCATAAATACATACCGCCACCCTTTCACGCACACATTCGTATACACAACCATCTTTATTCGTACACACACACTACACCATCTTACTCTCTCACACACTCACCTTCCACTCCACACTCAGACATCACACACTAACAAACACACGCATTTATATTCAATTTTGATTTTATTTGTTTTGTTTTATTAGTACCTTTTTTTGTTATTCTTTTCTTACAATAGTCTTCTTCAATAGTTTCTTACATGTCCGATCTACAATTTTGATAATCTCAATCTCGGCGAGGGGGGGCCAGGAGTCCATAGCACAGGGTATCCTAGTTTGGATTCCTGACTCCCACAAACCTTTGTACCTCAAATAAATAAATAATAAATAATAATAATAAATAAATTTATTTATTGAAATGAAAAACTCAGTTTACAAAAACTCTGTGTTAGATAACAACTGCATTAGTATAATACTGTGTCGCAGTCATTAACGCCCACCTCCAAAACGTCTAGACAAAATCCAAAACAAAAAATACTAAAGACTAAAACTAAAAAAGAAAAGAATAAAAATCAACAATTAGAACTTAAAATTAAAACTGAACAATATTTTCACTGTGTAGTGTGTGTGTGTGTGTGTGTGTGTATGTGTGTGTGTGTGTGTGTGTGCGTGTGTGTGTGTGTGGGAATGTGTGTTTGCGCATTTTATACGTATAAAGAGCAATATTGGAAAGTGAGTCTAAGTTTTAACATATGTTTCTAATTCTTCATAAGTAAGTGTATGAAGCCATTTATCCGTGATCCTTCGACATTCTCGCAAGGTCAGTGGATATATATTGAGCTGTTTATTTACTCGATTATACAAAGTGGAGCTAAGAAAGTGATATTGCCGCCGAACAACCTGAACTCTGGCAGATTCCACCTGGCAGACTCTGTCAGATCTGCGTTTTTGGGTAATAACAACAGGATCAAATGGTAGGTCTGAGTGTTTACGCAGCACTACAGCAAGAAGAAATGCGTGTCTTACTGTTGGTATCTCGCAAAGAGCGTACAGTTCAGTAGTTGGAAATCGAACAGGTTTGTGAGTCATGACTTTTAACACCGCCCTCTGCGCCCTTTCCAGACGGAGCATTAAGCACTTCCCAGCCCCACCCCAAGCTGCAATACAATATTTTAGGATGGAATGTGCCAGAAATAGTTATAAGACCTCTATTTTGTAAGTACTTTGTGGGAGAACAATCTTTATTATTATCATGATTATCTCCTTTATTTATTTTTTAAACTTATTTTGTTACATTTTTAAATATTTTTATAAAAACATAAAAAAAACATTTAAAAATATAAAAAATAGTGATCCGCCGGTAGCGGGTGCAGGGTCTAAGCTACCGGTGGTTAGGGGCCCAGAGACAGGAACCTCCTCACAATACGCGCCGTATCAAGGAGGACTGCCTTCTGAATCAGGCCCTTCACCCAGCCACCCAACGAAAGCCTCTTGAGATGTTAGTCGAGGCTCTTAGCGATAAGGCCATTGACCGTAACGACTATCGGCACAATGATTGCCGAGTCCACATTGCACATAGCGACAACCTCGTGGGCTAAGTCGAGATACTTCAATTGTTTCTCCTTCTCAGCCTTCACGAGGTTCTCGTCATGCGGGATAGTGACATAGATTATTATTGTACGGCGCACTGATTGATCTATTACCACTATATCAGGCTTATTGGCTACAATAGTCCTGTCAGTGATAATACTCGTAGATCGATCCCAGTATAACGTGACATGGTCATTCTCGAGAACTGGGTCGGGCACATACCTGTAATACGGTACCTCAGAGTCCACAAGGCCGTATTTCAGAGCAAGTTGCTGATGGATAATCCTGGCCACTTGGTTATGCCTGTGCAAATACTCGCCGTTAGCTAAACAAGAACACCCAGAAGTAATAAGTCTGATAGACTCACCGGGACATGGCATGCCCGACATATGTCGATCGTCCCGTCTTTCATTATATACTTCCGGTAGTTATTCGTTAGCATAACTTCATCCATAATCGCACAGACTGAACCTTCGGTTTCCCCAAAGAGGTTACCGAAGCGTAGCCAGGCTACGGACGCTAAGAAATCTACGTCGCGCCCATGAAGGGCCCGGAAAAAGCGTCCGTGAAGCTCCTTGCTTTGCCATACTTCCTTGCGGTCGTTGGTACTAAGCACCACAGGTTTGCGCCAGTTCTCTTTAGCCAAGAATAACGGGGTGAGTCCCTTGTCCACTGCGACCACATCTCGGTGCATACCCACGTCAGCCTTGAGAAAATATTCTCTGAGACTGCACACCTCGCGGTTGTGGAGGGTCTTAGCATTTAAAAAACCTCGACCCCCGCACTTCCGCGGAATGTACAGCCTCATGACAGATGAACGTGGGTGATGCATCCGGTTTGCGGTCAGCAGTAACTGGACTCTCTTATCAAGGGCGTCTAGGTCCGTCTGGGTCCACTTGAGTATGCCAAAGGAGTACATCAGGACCGGCATGACCCAACCATTAAAGTCGCGCACCTTGTTGCCGCCTGACAAAGAACTATTAAGTACCTTTTTCAGGCGACCGAAGAAGCGCTCCTGCAACGATTGTTTCATGTCAGGCCCGTTAATGCCTAACCCCTCTGACATACCCAGGTATTTGTATGTATCAGTTGCGGAGAGTGATCTCAGGTTTATGGAATCTGAGAGTTGTAGTCCCTCAGATTCCACAATCCCGCCCCGCTTTACATGCATGACTGCACATTTATCTACACCAAATTCCATGCTGATTGAGTCACTAAAAGTATTAGTTACTTTTAGTGACTCCAGCAGTCGCAATTTGTTGGTGGCAAACAGCTTCAAATCATCCATATAAAGCAGGTGGGATATTACCTGACCCCCTCTCCGCAAAGGATAGCCCAGCCCTGTACCCTCCAGCAGAGTGCTAAGAGGGTTCAAGGTTAAACAAAATCACAGTGGACTCAGACTGTCGCCCTGGAATATTCCCCGGTTAATCCTAATATCAAATCAAATCAAATCAAAACAAATAATTTATTTCTTTGCAAATATGGGTATAGTACAGTCACAGAATAAAAAGGTTCGTCACCTTAGAGTCGGTTTTCGCTTGCACTAGTACTGCAATAATCAATTATGCCAACATACCAGTGCAAGAAACAGTGCTGCTAACATTTAAATAAATATGACGTTTGCTATCGAATAAGGTTTTGCTTGTTTTTCTATCCCATCAATGCAATGCACGGAGTCTGGTTTTGTGCTCCGTGATGCAATGTTACAAAATGTATTAAAACAACAATAAAATGACAACTATAAAATAACAAGCAAAAGTTAATGAAAAACTACGAATAAGTTTAATGACATTTATTTTTAATAACGTGTATAACCACCATTAGCTTCAATCACACATTGTAACCTATTTCTTATGGAACCCACTAGACGAGAGCATAGATCCGTGCCTCTAGTGTCTTCCCAAATAATTCGGCAGTGGTTTTCTAAAGCCTCTTTGATCCTGTTATTTCTATTTTCGCATCGCTGTACCATTAAACCCCATAAGATTTCTATCGGGTTGAAATCTGCAGATCTTGTCGGCCAGGGTCTGCAGATCTTATCACCATTCTATCACTATGCCGGTTGAACTATTCATTCATAATACGAGCAGTGTGCGTGCGAGCATTGACCTGGACATATCTGACCTTAGGTACCTCATCAGCTGGATACACGGTACGGACACTTTGTCGTCTAAAACAGACAGATAGTATGTTGCGTTTGCCCTTGAAGGAAGAAGAACGAGCTCGCCAAGCGGACGGCTGTCAAGCTGTCAGCGGATGGAGTACCATCCGCTGACATCCACTCCCATATATTGGCCGAGATTCGTCCAGAACTGAAATTGGGCACTACATGGTCTTCCGTATATCTCGTACTATTACATCTCCAAAAAATTAAGCCTCCCATGTTAGCTCGACTTAAAATATTTTTCGTCGGTAAATATAGTGGTACTCCAATCGAAGTTCAAATAAGTCTGTGTAAATCTTAAGCGTGCTTCCTTATGAGCTGTTGTCAGAGCAACTTTTTTTAGGTGTCGTTTATAATGTAATCCCATTGAGTGTAATGCGTTTCTTATCACTCTTGGACAAACATCATACCTATATTTGGGCGAAATGATTCATTGACACAAAGCCGTCTTCTTCATATTGCCTTCTCATGTCTGATTTTTGTGCGGCGTTAAGAATAGGACGGCGACCAGAATTATTGTGACGATGATCGACTAGTGCACCTTCTTCGCCATGTCTCCTTATCCAGTATCTCACACTATCTCTGGTCACATTTAGACGACGTGATATCTCGGAGATGTTGTAGCCAGCTCCACGTTTGGCAATAATTACTGCTCTTTCTTCAACACTTAAAGGTCTTGGCATTATAAAATAGTTATTTAGGAGAAATTATGATATTTTGCAATGATGACATCACAAACTACAAAGTGATGACATTGACCTTTTGACAATAGTTTTAACAGATAATTATAATAATGGCAGGTTGAACCAACAAGAAGGTTTTAGTTTATCAAACATAATAATCTTGTTGACAAGATAAATAGTCAAACAACTTTGATCTGAATAATTTTGAACTGTATTAACCTTTGGTATTAACGAACAGTTAAACATTATTTTCTCTAACTCGAGTCTATTGTCTAACATAGTTTCAAAAGGTAATAATGTGCTCGCGATACGTTGAAAGAATCAATTTGAAAATTGACGAACCTTTTCATTCCGTGACTGTACATAGATGTTTTTATAGTAAAGTTCTCCATATTTTACCGTCACATGGGCATGCAAAGGTATACAATTCTAAATAAAAAATCAAAAATAAGTGGCACGTCATTGGAATTACAATATATAAAGAATTAAAAAAAAAAAAAAAATGTCAGCGTGGTCAACAGCAATAGGAAATAAAATAATATTTGAAACTGAGAGGATCACAATAATTATGTCAACCAGTTTAATAGTATGTCAATCAGTTAGTGAATCGTCATCGTCATCAGTTGTCTTAATACCGCACATTGACCTGATGCATCGCTTCTGAAGTCTAAATACCAACTCCCTGTCAGTGGACTGCCCCTAGAAAATAATGCCATACCGCAAAACAGAGGCAACCAGTCCATGGTACGCTGTCAGAACAGCCTGACTGTTAACTTTCTTTGAGAGTTGAAAAAGAGCATATGCGGATTTGCTAAGTTTCTTACATAGTTCTTCAACATGGGGTTTCCATGTAAGTTGGCTATCAATTATAATGCCTAAGAACTTAGCCTTATTAATTTGTTCAATATCACAGCCCTCGTATGAAATTCTAAAATTTGGGTTTTTACGGCGTTGATAAAAGTGCATGACTTTTGTTTTGCTGAGGTTTATAACCAAATTATTATTATCTAACCAATGTATAATGTTACTTAAGGAAGTATTAATGTCATTTTTATAATTATTTGAATTAGAGTATTTTATTATAGCTGTACTGTCATCTGCAAAAAGAACCATTTTGTTGTTTGTTGCTTTCGGGAGATAGGTTCGTCGCTTCCCTGAATTTGTCGACAACCTGGATAGCGAAGGACCGTTCTCCACTGCCCCATACACGTCGTCAGGAAGGTGCTCAGAGTTGTATCAATTTTGTACAACTGTAACACCCTCAAGAGCCATGTATGGGGCACCGAATCAAAGGCCTTCTTATAGTCTATCCAACATGTCGACAAATCCTTTCGGGATCGACGGACCTGTTGGCTTATGGCCATGTCAATGAGGAGTAGCTCCTTGGTGCCGCGGGACCCATTCCTACATCCATTTTGAGAGGCAGACATAATAGAATTCTTTTCTAAATGAGAATTAATTTTCACTCTCAAAATGGATGTAAGAAGGTTATAGACCGTCGGCAAACAAGTGATCGGCTTATAATTTTTGGGTTCCGTGGCATCACCTGACTTATGGAGCAGGTGGGTAACTCCTGTTGTAAAGAACTGTGGCAGCGACCCAGACTCTAAGGCCGACTGGAATTGCGATGCCAAGCACGCGTGTGAACTTTGCAGCCATTTAAGCCAAAAATTGTGCAGTCCGTCCGGTCCCGGCGATGTAATTATTACTTCCTCCATCTCTGGTATGCCGTCACACACGCGCTCAACATCACGCAGCCATTCAGCCTCAGTATGGCAGACGGGCACCAACCAGATGTTGCGCCAGAATATGCTAGTGGCATCATCATCCGGGTGGCATACGTCTACCACATTTTGCTCAGGTCGCTCCCATGTTCTATACACCCACCTTTGATCACGCTGGAATATGCGATTCTGAGTATACCGTTCAACCCGTCGCTTAAATACCTACGGATACGGCTTGCCCATGCACAGACCTTCTGCTTCAGGAAGTCAATGCGCTCTGTGACACGGGACATATATTCCTGAGGCCTGATTCCAGTCCCCGAAAACGCCCGCCTCACAAAGCGCATCACGCTAGGGTGAGTATTGCCTTCCCTGAAGCAGTATAGTTTGCCGATGAGCACCCTGGTCCCCTCGATACGCTGCTCGATCCTGCACCGCCAGGCTGGAACGGCGGGTTTTGGTCGTGTAGCTATGTCACAATTTGGAAATGTAACATTGGCTACACGACACGCCGCAATAGCCGCGCAATACAAGATCGAGTGCGTATCTAAGAGGTCTTCGCTGCTTTCAAAATAAGAACCAAGCAGCGAATCCAAGGCAGTTCAAGGCACACACCAACGACCTATTCGTTTTGTGCAAGCGAGGTAAACGAGGTCTCAAGTTGGACGGGGGCAGTTCTAAACTCCGGAATCGCATCCTCCAGCGCGCTCCTCAATCGGTCGTTACACTGGTTACTTACCGTAACAACCTCATCGCCCCCCTCCACATCATTAACATAAGACCGCAGTTGGATTACAATATCACTTACTGGAGGTTGCACCGCGGTCTGTGACGGGACAGGGACGATACGGTTGCTCAGTACCTCTGAGCGCAGCCTATCAAGCGCAGCGTCTTCCAATCTGTAATTCTGTTGGATAACCCGCGCCTGATCCGACAGCCATTGGGCCCAGACGTTTATGGCTGGTTGAAGCGCCTGGCACAGAGACAGCATCATATCGCGGTACGCAGTGAGGTTAGTTCCCCCCTCTGTTGCCCCGTAATATGCGCGCATGACGTTCTCATTCATTTGTTGAGTCCATTTCATGCGCTGCACACAACCACCGGCAGCGGGGACCCGGCTCGGGGCCGGTTGGCCCCTAGGTCCCATGCCGTTCGGTGGCCGGCCTCTTCCCGGCCGACGTGCAGGTGGTAGCGACGTCAGTGGAGAGAAGTACTCGTCGCTCGAGCTCGACGCAACTGCCATGGCCGGTGTCACAGCACTCTCGATGGGGCTAGTTACCAGCGGCGACGGGGCGGAGCTGAGCGACGAGTCCGGAGGTGGAAGGTGTGCGCGACGAGCTGCTGACCTTGTTAACATCTTCTCATCTCTTCGCTATTTTCTTCTTGTTGTTGATTGTTGTTTGATAGGAGGTGACATCTGTCATGTCACCTCCTCCATCCGGCAGTTGTTGAATAAATTCTGTAGTATGGTTCATTACGGTATTTTAAAATTATATCTGGGTTATTTTTCTTTAAGGTTTGTTGTATGGTTTACCAAAAAGTTAAAAAACTGCGACTAAAATTAATAAAAATGGAAAAGAAGAAGAAAATAAATTTTGAGGCTTGTTGACATTGGTGTTGCCAGCTCATTATTATTATTATTAGTAGCTTGTAATTATTGAATTGTGTTGCGTCGTTAGCTTCATCATTTCATATATTTATGTAGCTGCGTAAGAACCTGTACATTAGTCGCTTTAGTGTTAACATCGTTAGTGCATACGAACACAACTATTAGTGACGTACAAAAGTTACATTATTTAAAGTGTAGTGTTACTGGAGAAGCAGAGACCTTATTGAAACATATCCAGGTAACTCACAATAATTATGAGCAAGCTTGGGACATTTTAAAAACTAGATATGGAAACAAACTTTTGATTATGAACTCAGTGTTAAAACAGTTAGTATATCAAAAGAAAATGAGTTCTCAATCACCTAATCTAATTAAAAGTATATGTATTGGACACCACGACAGATTGTTTAAATAACCTTCAAAAGAGCTGGCCCAAGCCCCATACAAAAAAAAACCCAGGCCCGGCGCAAAAGTTTTGTGTCTCAGATTTTAGAGGATATTTAATAGTAATATTCCATACTTTCACTATCTCTGTATCGGGTGGCTTACATTTTTTTTTGCTCGAGAAGTTTTGTAGGTGTTCCTATTAAAATCTCATTTGTCGACTAAAATATTTATTATTATTTGTGATTATTGTGCAATCGCCACCCAGACGCCAACCAGACATAAATAAGGTAATATAAGTATTTATTTGTAATTTTATTAATTTTATTATATACATATGATTTACATTTTTAAATATTTTTATAAAAAACTTAAAATAAATAAAAACATTTAAAAATATAAAAATTTATTTAAAAGTTTATTTTATTATTATGATATACAACAAAATACCAAGTTGTTGGACGGACTATAATTTGACATTATTCAAAATAAGACAGGAACTTTTTAGTAGACAAAGTCTATTATAGGGTTGAAGATTTTTTATTGAAGAAAGAAATTATTTGACTATTTTATAATATATTGTATTTAAATAACTATTAGAAATTGTGACATTAAGTATATTATTGACTGATGAATCGGAATTATTTTATGTATTGAATAGTTGAACATTGATAATTATTAGTGAATGATAAACTAGAATTTTATGTAATGGAAGAATAAATATGTGTTTGAATTGTAAACTTGATACTTTTGCATGCCTTGCAATTGGCAAAATATGGCTGATTCTGTATTCATATTATGTACCACCATGACTTATACCCGTGTTTGCAAAATAAAATATCTTTATCTTTATTTATTTATATATTTTTTTAAATATTTTGATCGATAAATGAGTTTTTAATAAGAACACCTATAAAACATATCGAGCAAAAAAAACAATGTTAGCCACCCGATAGAGAGATAATGATAGTTTTAAATATTATTTTTAAATATCCTCTAAAATCTGAGATACAAAACTTTTGCGCCGGGCCTGGGTTATTTTTGGGCCATCGCTTTTAAATGTAGATTATGTTAGATTCATGGGATCCTATCATTATTTTTCTGGTAGTTCAGAAATTGGACCCTGAGTCACAGAAGGATTGGAAACAATACGCATACAAAGAAGATGTTGATTACTTACCTAAATGGAATGATCTGAAAAGATTTCTACAGTCCACATACCGAACACTGGAGCTTGTCACACCAGCAACACAAAATAAAGCAATAAAAGAGCGTGCTGTTCATATATCAAGTTCGTCATCGCCACCGTCAGGGAAAACGTGTTCTATGCAAAGAAAATCACACGTTATGCCACTGTAAAGAATTTACAAAACTGCAACCTATTGAACGAGTTAATTATGTAAAAACGAACAACCTATGCTACAATTGTTTAGTACCAGGACATTCATCAAGAAAATGTAGACTACCAGTGTCCTGTCGTATATGCAAAAGGCGTCACCATAGCCTTCTACATCTCAACAAAGAACCTGAGACTTCGGTACAAGAGACCTCCACGCAACCGATGACTGCTCAAAACAATGTAGAAGAACAAAAGGAAGTAACTGTGAATACAACAGTCGCCTCACACCACAGTACTAGACAAGGCATAGCACTATTAGCTACAGCAACCATGACAGTACAAAACGAGCAAAACCACACTGTTGTACTACGCGCATTAGTGGACCAAGGTTCGCAGATAGCACTTATTAGTGAGAAAGCAACTCAAATGCTCAATTTGACCAAGCGATCAACGAGAAGAAGTATCATTGGAGTGGGTTCAACGAAGACAAATGTAAACCACGTGGTACAGCTGCAAATCGGTTCCCGCTGGAACACAAACTTCAAGATAGATGTCGAAGCATTCGTCTTGTCGAAACAACTTACCACTAAACTACCTCCTAAAACAATTACTGCTGATAACTGGCCACATCTAGAAGGACTCAACCTGGCAGACTCGAACTACGATACACCAGGTCCTATAGACATACTTCTAGGTGTCAAACAATACTCTCAAATCGTGCAAGAAAAACTTATCAAGGGTCCACCGGGTACACCATGTGCACAGAAAACACACCTTGGATGGATTCTCTTCGGTGAAATAAATACAAGGTCACAAGATGATTCTGCTCTTGTTCTTCATCACCAAGTAGACATGGATATCATGCTTAAATCTCTTTGGGAAATAGATACAGAAAACAAAAGAAACTTAACAAAAGAAGAAAAGTTGTGTGAAACAATTTATGAAGAAACACACACACGGACAGAAGAGGGAAGATACATGGTAAAGTTACCTTTGAAAACACCACAACCAACATGCCTCGAAGGAAACACAAAAGAAATAGCCAAAAACACATTGCTACAATTGGAAAAATAAATTAGAAGAATACCCAACCTGAAAGAAAACTACAAGAAAGTAATGAAAGAATACTTACATTTAAACTATATGGAAGCAATACCTGAAAAAGAAGTCAACAACGAAAATGTTGTATACTTACCTCACCATGCCGTCATCCGAAAGGATAAAGAAACGTCGAAGACTCGCGTGGTCTTTGACGCATCGGCGAAGGGTTCAAACTAAGTCTCGCTCAACGATGAGTTGATGGTTGGTCCTCAGCTTCAGGAAGATCTAAGAAATATTATAATGAGATGGAGAATGAAACGTGTCTGTTATGCCAGCGATATAACAAAAATGTACTTACAAATATGTGTATACCCAGAAGACGCCAATAACTATAAGCGTATTCTGTGGCGAGAAGAGGAACATGACAGCATTAAGGAATATCGCTTGCTTCGAGTTACATTTGGAACAGCATCATCACCCTATCTCGCGGTGAAAACACTCCATCAAGTTGCTGATGATGAAGGACAAAATTACCCAAATGCAGTCAAAATTATCAAAGAAAATTTCCTCGTTGACGATCTGTTATCGGATGAAGATACAACAGACCAAGCCATGACATCTGCAAAAGAAGTATCTAACATATTGAAGAAGGGTGGATTCACACTATCAAAGTGGTGATCTAATTGTCCGCACTTTATGAAATCCATTGACACCAACAAACGAAGTTCTGCTGCACACCTAGAGATAAACAAAATGGATGGCACTGTAAAAGCACTAGGTTTGATTTGGAATTTGGGAACAGACCAATTTCAATAGCAATCGAAACTACCAACAACTTCTGTCAACATTACAAAAAGAACAATTTTGTCAGACGTTCAAAGACTATTCGATCCCTTGGGATGGATTGCCCCAAGTGTAGTGATGGCTAAGATGTTTATACAAAAGCTGTGGTTGGAAAAGGTCAATTGGGATGACATAATAAGTCCTGAACTACAAGAAGAATGGATGAGCATTCGTGAAGAATTCAGAAATGTAAACAACATTTACATTGATCGATGGCTTGGAACCTATAGCACAGAAATAAAAAATGTACAAATTCATGGCTTCAGCGATGCTTCTATGAAAGCTTATGCAGCCGTTGCATACATAAGAGTCGAATCTGAAGACGGCCATATAAAAACAAAACTAATAGCATCGAGGACAAGACTCGCACCACTAAAAACTATATCGTTACCACGTTTGGAGCTTTCTGGATCACTACTTCTTTCAAGATTATTGAATCAAATAGGAAAAGCTATGAGAATAGCAACATTTGCGTGGACGGATTCTACAATCGTTATTGCATGGCTATCAGGAGAACCACATAAATGGAAAACATTTGTATCCAATCGAGTCGCAGAAATCTCTGTAAATCTCAATAACAACCAATGGTACCACGTTGCATCAGAAGACAATCTTGCAGATATCGCGTCGAGAGGCATGTTACTTGCTGAACTGAAACAATCAGAGTTATGGTGGAACGGTCCAAAATGGTTATCTGAAAGGAAAATAATATTAAAACAGCCTGATGTAGTTGTCACTGACCTGGAACAGAAAAGGGATAAAATACAAATAAACATTAAAATTCAAGATGAAGAAGCAAAATTTAAGCAATTTAATAACTTACAAGAATTAGTAAGGGGATAACTTATTGTCGAAGATTCATTAATTACATGAGAAAATTGGATACTTACGAAAACTGCGGAAGTTTAACAACAGATGAATTACATACATCATTGATAAAATGCATTCAGTTAGTACAAAAAGAAGAATTTACTGATGAAGAAAAATAGTTCCATTAAAACACTTACCCCATACTTAGACCAGGATGGTATCCTCAGGGTGGGCGGTCGTCTTTGACATGCAAGATTAGACGAAAAAAGCAAAAATCCTTTATAGGATTTTTTAGGACATAACAACAATTTGATTAATTTACTCATAGCAGATGCTCATGCTCAAACACTGCACGATGGTGTTCAGTTAATGTTGTGCTTTTTACGCTCTAAATATTGGATCGTTCGAGCTAAGGGATTAATAAAAAACTTCAACCGCAAATGTTTAGTGTGTGCAAGGCAAAGAGCTAGTGCACGAACTCAGATCATGGGAGATCTGCCAAAGGAAAGAGTAACCCCCACTAGAGCATTTCTACACAGCGGCATCGATTATGGTCCATTCCAAATATTAAGAGGCATGAAAACTCAAAAGGCGTACATTGCTTTATTTGTTTGTATGTCTACAAAAGCAATACACCTTGAATTGGTAGGAGACCTTACATCAGAGGGATTCATTGCTGCATACAAACGCTTTGTACGAGTATCAAGAAGAGGTAAATGCAGTCATATGTGGAGTGACCAAGGGAGAAACTTTGTTGGTGCAGAAAAGGATTTAGCCGCAGCATACTCAATATCTTTATTGCATACCATAATGTATTACAAGTTGGAATAATTTGATTAGTCACAATTATGGACCCTGTCGGGCACAGCATAGATTAAGTAGGAGAGAGGAGGAAGAGCGTCGAGTGTTTGGATGCGATTTAATATCTAAGTATGGTTATTAATTATTTACGGATTTTATCCTTTTTTATGTATCTATTTGAATATCCTTTTATGTTGATCATGTTATATTTCTGATAACTATTCTTATTTTTGGATAATTATTTATCAATATTGTTTCATTAATTATTATTTACTAATTCTATTTATTGTTCTACTTACTTTAATTAATTATTTATTTGTTGTACTTTTTATGACTGTCCAATACTTGGAATACTTTAATATTCATTTGAAATGAACCTGGCCAAATTGATCATGTAGAGGGGTTATGTTAGTTTGAATGTGACTATTAGTATTGTTATTCAGTATAATTATTTTATGAGTTGTAAATTATTTAGTTTAAGTATTACTAAATAATATATTATTATTATATTACAATTTAAAAACAGTAGGATATTATTACAAGGTTTGTTATCGAAATATTTCAATTAGAGTTTGTATTGTAATTATTTATTATATTTTATGTATTTGTAATTAGTCATTTAAGTATTAATTTACACTATAATAGTTTTTATTTAGTATATAGGATTGATATTATATTATGTTAGAATTTGAATTGTAATATTATTTATTTTGTTAATTATATTTATAATTTGTCATTTAAATATACATTTACACTATAATAGCTTTTATTTATTAGAAAAAAATTTAATTTATTATTGAAAATATTGCATTTATTTATATCTCTTATGGATTTTGGTAGCTTAATGTATAAGTTTATAGACATAACGTAGGCACTGGTTGAGTGCATTTTTATTCGTGACGTTGGTAAGTTGAGCCTATTTTTATGTCTAAGTGTAATTTTTGTCTGAATATCTTCTCTTTTGGTATAGAATTCTGGGTGTCTACGTACAAATTTACAAATTTCTAAAATAATGGCAAGGCAAGGCATGGCAAGAAGCTAACTAGAATTTTGAGAAAGACATTGCGCACAAGTTGGCTTTGGAAGGTACACAGTGGCATTTTATACCGGCGTACAGTCCTAACTTTGGAGGCCTCTGGGAGGCTGTTGAGGCTGAAACGCGTGTTGACAACAAATGTCACTTTCGAAGAAATGACTACAATACTGTGCCAAATTGAGGCGTGTCTTAATTCAAGACCTCTATGTCCTATTGATGACTCAGATGCAGATTCTATAGAACCCCTCACGCCTGGTCATTTCTTGATACATGAAGCCCCAATCGTCGTGCCCTCACCAGATTTTAAAGACACAAATATTCATAACTTAACACGATGGCAACACACTCAAAAGCTCGTGGGCGACATCTGGCGACGATGGCAAGACGAATATTTAACAAGTCTACAACAGCGTTCTGTCTGGCATAAGAAAAAACATGAATTTTCTGTTGGTGACATACTCGTAGTTCTAATCAAAACTGATGGAATACCGGCTGGAACGTGTTTATTGGGCCGAATGGTAGACAAGCACCCCGGTCATGATGGACTCACACGAGTGTACAGCGTTAAGTCTGGCAACAGCATTGTGAAGAGATCTGTCACGAAACTATGTCCCCTACCTGTTGACACTAACTGATTGTTGTTAACTACATATTGTTGTGTAACTTTGTCAAACCTCATTTAAATTTTGCATGCAGGCATTATGTAGATAATTATGTTTAATTTAACTTCTTACGTAGTTACAGTAGTTTTGAATGTTTGAATTTGTCATTATTGGAACGTCGCATACTGCTTATCCAGTTTTCCTATACAATGTATACAGTCCACTTAGTAGTAAAGGGCCATGTTGTCCCTTTGGTGGGCGGAATGTTGCGTCGTTAGCTTCATCATTTCATATATTTAAGTAGCTGCGTAAGAACCTGTATATTAGTCGCTAATAAACACCATACCAAGACAGACGCATTTGTGATTTTCTAGAAGTTTCCCGAATACACAATATTGAACCTAAACTACAATTACAAATTGTTATTTATTTATTTTTTGTTATTTTCTATGATTTATTGTATTATGAATGTGTTAGTTTTATAATTTTAATGATTTCAATCACAATGTGAATTGTTCCTGAGTAAAATTGAATTGAATTGAATTTGAATTGAATTATCAGTCTAACAAACTTACACATTACAGTCGACAGCCTTACTGTTCGGGGTTGGGTTGAGTTTAAGATAAACTATTAAAGATAAGATTAATAATATATTTCAGCAATACAAATGGGATAACGATTAAAACTAATGAGGTGAAGAGATGGGATTGAGTCGCGCCCGATATGCTATACTAAAGCATACTGACTGTTTTTACTTAAGTTATACATAACATATTCAAGGCCTCTATGCCTTGAATATTTTATTTGAGCGGTGCAGCGGTATCGTAATTACGCTGACATGGTTATTATTGTTCGGTGATTGACCCGAACATGCTCCCGAGGGAGAAAAAGATGAGGTTAGTATGTAGGTATAGTTAAATGGGTAATGAAATTAATATTAACAAGGTGAAGACAATGTTCAAATAATACTAAAATAGTTATGTAGGGTTAGTTATGTTACAAGATGAGATGAAAGTAACATTGCAATTTAAACAGAATCACTACAGTATAAATCAGGAAGAGAAAACACGCGAAAGATCGGTGAAGAACCTCTATCTTCCTTTTTTTGTAAGCACTCACTAGATAGAGCTAGTCGCTTAGGACCACTTTTCACTGATTTACTACTAGATTGCCCTTTTTCCCTAATTTCATTACACTCAATCACAACACTTTCTGTAACAGGGTGTGAAGACGCCAACGCAGTCGCTGCAGGAGCTGTTGTCCGCTCTGCTGTACGATTTCTTTTACGTTGCCATTGCCGCCAACGTTTAAAACAGTACTCTGCCACCAATAACAAGATTCCCAATATGATGAGATATATAGCAGTATATAATATTTATGGACGTCGTGGTAGGAGATATTGGTGCTCAAAAGTTTATTTTGCTTCATGATCTCAAGACTTTTCTTAATAGCTTCAAATTGTCTGAGGTTTTCTGAGTTATTGGGATTAAACTCATATGAGATTTCTGGCATAGTGATATTTATTATGTGATTGATTGGTGATATTTCCGGTGAGATTATCTTTGTCATCTTGCTAATTGTAATAGACAATCTTTTGTTCGAATACTCGTACACCATAAAATCTTCTGTTTTTACTAAACAGCCTTGCCCAACACGCAACAGACTAGCACCTGATAACCTAACTGCTTTAACTTGATTTTCACACAGAAGTTTGACGTTACATTCATTGCAGCATAAATTATAATATTTGTTTTCTGATGTTAACTCTCTCCAGTCATTCTTGCACGAAGTAGTTTTAGTTTTACAAGTTCTTGTGCCTGAGATCGTCTCACAAAGGCTATGATCATCTTTCATGTGGTGAATAGGCCTTCTGATATGACACAGAATAGTCACAGGATTTTGTAGTGCGCATGACTGCAGATCCGTGTCTGTGATAGGTAAATATGAATCCTTTCTCATGTTGATGGCTGCTAATTCAGAGATAGTTTCCACTTTCATCATCATATTATCTTTCACAATGCGTGGAACCGGGAAAAGATTAAATACCTCGTAAAGATCTCTTTCAATCAGGGATATTTTTATTTCTATATTTAGGTATTTGCCAGAGTATTTGGCTCTTACTTTGAGCAAGCTGTAAAGATCTTTAAGATTAAAGTTGTCGACAGGAACTACCAAGTCTTCAGATATTTGTCCTGATATTATGCTTAGCTCTGATCTGAGTTGCTTTGGAGATATCAGATGAAAATCTAGTTTTCCACTATAAATATCAGTTACTGTATTTAAAATTGAGTCCTGGATTCGTCGAAGAGTATACAACAAGTTGTTGGCAGTGAAAGCCGAGGTTATGAAGTCTGTGATGATAGTTATGTTTTGCACTTGGCGAACGAGATTTTTATAAGAATCTTCGAGATAATTAAGCTTTTTATTTATTATTTTGTGGTGTTTGTTTATAGTATTCTCCATCCTTTTCATGAGGTTAAATTCAGCTTCTACGACCGACGTTTGGTTATTCCAGAGGTTGTATAAATGGTTTTCATTTTGCTTTAAAAGGTCAATATGCTTTTCATATTTTTCTGCAAATCGTTGGTCCAACACTCCGAATAAACTATTTGCAACGTAGCCTACTCTGTCTAGCAAGCCGCGTCGCCGGCGTTTCTTATTAGTCATAAACGAATCATTCATTATGACAATATTATTATAATGTTTAATTTCTTCGAACTCGTGCTCGAGTTGTAACATGACGCCGTCGCAAGGTGTTTGTGTTCTAATCGTAGAGCATAAGGTTTCAAGATACTTGATATACTTTAGTAATGCCGCCGTTCCTTGTTGATAAGGATTTGTATCATAGTAGACTATTAAATGCCAATCATCTCTAATTAAATGCATATTAGATATTTTATTGAAGTAGACACTATTGTTTGTCAGCAAGGTGAAGTTGTAGGATGCTTGAGCGGTGTTTAATAGTGACAGCAAAAATAATGTCAAAGATAAAACTATAGCCGAGAATGAGAAAGGACTTCTTTGCTTCGCTGCTGGCAATTTATTATCAACTCTTGGGGCATTTGGATCTTGATCATTTTTATTTGTTGGGAGTAAGGACAGTTTTACAACTGGGCGTTTTAAGAGCCCGTTTTTGGTTTTAAGTGTGACGACCCTTACGTGTCCGTCACTTCCAGGATGCAACGCTACTACGCGACCTAGACTCCATTTTCCAGGTGGAAGGTTGTCGTCCTTTATAATAATGATGTCGTTAAGATTGAGATCTTTTTGATGCTGTCGCCATTTGGACCTCGTAGAGAGCTGCGAGAGGTAGTCAGTCTTCCACTTATCCCAGATATCTTTATAGCTTTTTGAGTCAAGTACCATCGGGTTCTGAGATCATGCTTTGTTTCGAGAATCGTTAAGTTAGGGCCACTGGCTAGAAAGTGAGCCGGGGTCAAAAAGTCAAGACCCTCAGGATCTTCTGTCAAAGGGCACAGGGGTCTAGAGTTCAAACAAGTCTCGAGTTGGGATAGTAGGGTATTATATTCCTCGTAGGTTAATTTCAGCTCCCACACGACACGCTTGAAATGATGTTTTAGGCTCTTAACTGCAGCTTCCCAGAGTCCGCCAGCAGATGGCCATGATGGAGCTTTAAAGTGCCACTCAATATTCATTTCAGAGATTGTCGAGGTTACTTCTTGGTCAGACAAGATTAGGAGATTTCGGCAAACTCTTGGTATAAAATTTTGTTGGTTCCTTTGAAGTTAGTTACCTGATCACTATAGATGTGCCCAGGAACTCCTCTTCTAGCCGACATTCGTCGAAGTGCGGCAATAAATGCTGACGCTGTGTGATCTGAGACGATTTCTAAATGTATGGCTTTAGTTACCATACAAACAAAAACTGCGACATATCCTTTACAGGTTTTAATGCCACGACCTTTGTTTGCCTTAATAAGGATGTGTCCGGTATAATCTATTCCAGTGTGGTAAAAAGGTCGGTTAGGAATCAATCGTGCTGGAGGTAGGTCACCCATGATTTGATTTTGTGGTATGGGATTATTTCTTTTACATTTGACACACATTTTTAAACGTTTCTTTGTGACTCTGATTCCTCCAAGAATCCAGTATTTGTGTCTTATAAATCAAGTAGTCATTTTTACATTTTTTGCCACCATGAAATACAAGTTCGTGGGATTCATCTATGATAAGATCTGCCAATTTCGATTGATTCGGAATTATGATGGGATGCTTCATTTCGGGATCAAGATTGGAATGTTTAAGTCTGCCACCGACACGGAGTATATACTCCGTCATATGATTAGTGTCAAGTATGGGATTGAGATTAAGAATCTGGCTTTTCTTACTTAGTGGTTTGTTATTTTTCAGCCGCGATATTTCTTCATCAAAATATTCGTTTTGGACGTGCTTGATAAACATTTCTCTTGCGGTCTTTATATTTTGCAGAGTAAGAACATACATATGTGCGTTCTTTCTTGTAAACAACAATGTCGATGAACTTGTTGATGTAAGCTAATGCTCGAGTAACTTTCCTTAAAATGCTATATAAAATATAGCATTTTAATTGATTAATTATTAAATTTTCGGGTTTAACAATGACCGTATTTACTTTTTCTTTTTGTCTGAGTTCTTCGCTAGTAATACGCGTATAAATCGGCATCTTTTGAGATTCTTTAGGCTTATATTATGGTAATCAATCGGGCCCTTGCCACCACAGTGAGTGATTGGCTAATTGAGCAGCAGGTAAACTGCGGCTTGCGCAATCTGCGGGGTTTTCTTTGGATTTTACGTAACTCCAGTTATCTTTAGTTATTATTTCAGTAATAGTCCTCACTCGATTCGCAACAAAGGGTTTCCATTTCTCCGGTTCGCCACATAACCAACCTAGAACAGCCATTGAATCAATCCAACCATAAATATGCACCTTGTAGCTCGATAGGGATAAGATGACTTTTTGCATAAGTTTTGACAACAAAAGAGCGCCGCAAAGTTCCAGACGAGGGATCGTTTGTGGTTTTTTCAGCGGTATTACTTTTGATTTCCCTGCAATAAGTATCACGAGGGTTTCATTTTCTCTCTGTATTTTGCAATACACGACGCAAGCGTAAGCTTTGTGCTAGCGTCGCAAATGGAGTTCGATGATATCCTTTTCATGGGTTTGAATCCAACGTGGTATTTTAAATCTAGATATATGAGATAGATCGGCTTTAATAGTATTACACTCTAACGCAATTTCTTGAGGGTCAGGGTGGTCCCAACCCAGGTCTGATTTCCATAATTCTTGGAACAAGATCTTGAGTTTTATTGTGACTGAAGCTAGCCAGCCCAGAGGGTCAAAAATGTTAGATATTTGAGATAAGAATTGCCTTTTTGTAAGGATGTCTTGAGAGATAAATTCTATAGGATGAAAGATAAATTGATAATTTTTCGGTTCCCACCGAAGACCTAAAGTTTTGGTTGACTCCGGCTGCTTAAAGTCAAAGTCTTCCTTTTGAAGTGCATCAGAACTATCTGTTATTTCCGGCAAGGTTTGATCGCCATTTTCTGAGATTAAATCCCCCAGATTTGAAGAGGTTGATCATCTCTGCTTTGAGCTGTTTAGCTGCTCTCGCGGAATGTTCACCATGCATGAGATCATCCATGTAAAACGAGTGTTCTAAGAAGTCAGGAGCGCTACTTTGTGGATAGTTTAGCCTTTCGTCGATAGCCAATTGCTTCAGTGTCATCATGGCCAAAAAATGTGCGGCTTTTGTGCAATAGGTAACTGTCGCTAACTGATATTCTTTTAAAGGTAGAGATTGATGATTCCGCCAGATAATTGTCTGATATATCTGATCATCGGGATGTAGCCAGATTTTGCGAAATATTTTTTCTATATCTGCTGTAAAAGCGTATCTAAATTGTCTCCATTTTAAGATACGGCTCTGAAGGTCCTCGATACATAAGATCATTGAGGCTGTATACACTCGAAGTTTTTGCCCAGGCATTAAAGACAACTCGCAATTTGGTAGTTGATGACTCAGATCGTTGGACGCAATGGTGCGATAAGTAGCAGTCCGGCTGTAAGTGTGGCGCAACGGGTGGCATATGTCCGAGCTCTAGGTATTCAGAAATAAACGTTTTATAGTCACTTGCCAGTACTGGTTGCTTACTTAATTTCCGCTCTATTTGGAAAAATTGAGCAATCGATTTTGTTTTCGACTCGCCTTTACATTCCTCAAAATTTTCTTTGAATGGTATTTTAACGACGTAGCTTCCGTCTTCCCGTCTAGAGGTCGAAGATTGGTAAAAGTCGATGCATTTTTGATCTTCTTCTGATATCGCTGGAGATTCATGTATGTCCTCCAGTTCCCAAAATTGCTGAATCTCTGCGATATTATTTAGGATCACATTGCAATGGTACGTTTTGTAGTTACCACTTAAGATCCATCCCAACTGGGTTTGTTGGGCAATGGGCAACATACCTTCTGATCGACAGATACCGTCTATGAGGATAGTGGAATAGATATCTGCCCCAAATAAGATACCAATAGGCCTACTTTTGTAAAATTCGGGATCTGCTGGAGTTATTTGGTTAAGAGTAGGCCAGTCTGGCTTAGGTAAAGTACAGCTGGGTAAGTTATTTATGAGTCTATTCATTATATATACGTCCGTTTGAAAGGTGAAATCGCTAATGTGATGAGGCGTAACGAACCCCAGGCTGATGAAAATTTCGTTTTTCCTAATTATGTCAATATTAGTGTTTAGGTCGGTTTCCCCTATGGGGAAAAGGTAGTGCTCCACCCCGCACTACCTTGTAGAGCTCGTCTCCCGACTGGACACTCTCCCACCGATAGTAATGAATGACCTCCCGTAAGCTAATCTGCCTTGTCCCATTGATAAGGCAAGAAAGATTGAAAGAAATCGTGAATAAAACTTTAGGGATTAATAGTCATGAAAATACATTGGATGTGGGTTTAGAAAGCTAATAAATGATAATGGAATGCAAAGTATATTATTATATAAACTTGTGAGTAGGTACCCTTACGCTGGCGTAACAGGTAAGTGGGTCAGTCATTACTCACACGACACCTCACATCTACACCTGAAGCACTTAGAGCGAAACTTCCATAGTGACACAAGCGGCTGTTCAGCGGCATTGAGTCTGCACATGCTCTTTAGGAGACATGGTCCCTAGCAGTTCTCTCGAACTGATATCCGTGACGAAGCGGCCTTCACTGCGGTAACCGAGCGACCGTCCTTGTCTAGCTACGGGGCGGCCAGTTCCAGCGGCATTGCGTCAACATCATGCTCCCAAGGAGACATGGTCCCTATCAGTCCTTGGACTGAATATTATATAAATGTGGTCACCCAATCCCCTGGAAGTTCACCCCTTGCACAACAAGCATATCTGCAAGACACCGTGTTCATGTCAGTCTGACCGAATTATTGGTCTAAGATAAAGAATACAACATTCAAGGATTACTTGATAATAGAGTTGGGAATCGAAACTCAAGAATCATTATTTGGATAATAAATAGTTATAGAAGATCAAGACTCAATGGTCACTATTTCATAGAGTTGTGGATTAACTCTTGAAGGTTTATAGACAGACAATACGCCCCACCCTTCACCACTTCCTAGTGTTTGGACTGGGGAGAAGAAGTGGCGCAACAAACTCCCCAGTAACACATCTCAGTCTGTTTAATTAAATGAAACTCAATTAACCTATCAGCCTACAGCATCTCCACCCTCGCAGGTGGGTGCTGATATCTGCAACTCAGTCCTGTTGATGTGTAAGGGTAACGGGATCGTTACGCTTGCGCTTTTATTCATTATTAATAGCTACATTAATATGTCTGCTTATTATATACCCATTTCAGTGAGACTGGGAAACCGTTTTACAACGTTAATTTGTCTCAATACGTGTTCTGTTAGGTCTAAGCATAGTACCTCTGAGGACACTAATACGATTCTAATAGGACACGTCTCCTAAGCAGTAAATAAAATGTCTTACTCAATCCTATGACAGAGTACTGCGAAGTTCTACAGCCATTGAGGAAGACAAGTATAGAGTATTTTTAAACGCGTACTAGTGTGAATGCCTTACGACGGCCTATCCCCTTCTACTAGGATAACACAAGACTAGCACAAGCGTACCGTAGACTCAGTCTCTAGCAGAATTCATTGCGATCAAATCTGGTGCGAGCCGAAATGGTATATCGTCACTTCACATTTCTTTAATCTGCCCCATTTAGAGGATGCGGTGCGGCTATTAGCGGCTTTGCGTCCAAATAGCATGTCTCGATAAAGAGTGTCGATTCAGTAATAGGCCTTTCTGCAGCCGGGTGAGGGGGTTTTATCGAGACATGTTCCCTAGCGTTATTAAAACGATTATCAATTCAGTTTGAGGTATTCAGTGAAGCCTACCAGTGATTCCTAACCCGCGCTCCCTGAAATGTGCTTACAACAGATCCCACGCAATGCTTTCTGTGGCGAGACCTTTTTGGAAACAGTAATCATCACCTACATTTGGTTGTTTTATAACGCAACTACAGGCTTTACAGCCGAGTCTGATTTAAATTAACTGAGTGTTTTCGGTTCTGCCTTCCATAAATCATCAGTCAGGAATCAGTAATCGACATCAGTCGTAATAAGTCTAGTTTGTCGAGAAAGGCTTTCACCGATTCCCTATAACCAACTGCAAGTGATTGACTACTGCTAAGGTATGGATTCGGAGATGGACACATGGTTCAAGAGAAAAAAGCATAAATTATAAATTACGATATAAATTAAGAGTATTTTCGCCATGCTGAAATAAATGATCATTAATAGCTCATCAGAGATATCAGCTATCTATTACCTATTAGTCTCAATACAAATCAATCTTCTAAGAATCGTTATAGTAGCTAAGTAAATACCTACTGATAAGTTTAAAGTTAACGTACTATTACTAACATTAAAGTTAATTAAAGTTGACACTTACCGAATAACTCCTTGGATGGATCTATATAGAAATTCACTTACTAAAATACTGTAGGTATTACCAGTATCACCTCTTGCTTGTCACCTCTTGGACGTCTCACCTTCACGCACTTACCAGTCCACTAGCCTGGCCTCACACTACATAACCTAACTGAACTCGCTTAGACTATCACGTCTGTCTCCTCTAGTGGTCAAAACCCAATTTATTTGACATAATAACTAATACTCGCTGTCTTGCGACAGCTCACTTCAATATTATAGCCTCTTGATATTCACCAAGTCTCCTAACTGGACTAGCCTAGACACTCTCGTCCGTCTCCTCTCGTGGTCCAAACCGACTGCCTTTACCAAAATCCCCATGCCTCGGCCGCGAACCTTTCAGCCTCCTGCCTTCTAACCCTAATGCCCTTTGTTTATTCCTCAATTGTTTCAGGGTTTAACCCATGAACAAGTTAAGTTAGGCAGTTGTCATACTGCTAGCGAGGAAGTGACCAAAATAGACGCATATTTTATGGATTCAGAACAAATACTAGAACTATCATTGTCTAGTTCAGACGACGACTATGATGTATTTTATAATAGCATTTGTGTAGTGGCAGTTCTTGTTAATTTAACGAGTTATAAACCTTACAATATACCTATATTATAGATAGCAAAGCTATAGGTAGGCATGTAAATACCTACCGACTGAAACTCTTGCGCCCATCGCACTTGGACACTCGCCGATAGCCCAGCGATAAACCCACTAGAACTACACACTCGCTGCCCGTCGCTCGCCGACGGTGAGACCATTGCCTTATGACCATATGTCCGTTGTACCAATGCGTTCTTAGAATTTTGTCTTAATGGCCCTCGTGTCATTTGAAATTACAAATAGAATATTTTACAGTCCTTTAGAAATTGATTGACTTATTGTATCCGTCCTGTCGACCGTTACTAAGACTTTGCCTCACATTAAATAGATAATTTATGTCTCCAAGTGACTCGAAACATGTGCTGGTTTTAAAATCATAATATAATATTTTAATATTAAATTGGAGTAAGTGACAGACAGTCACATTCCCCCCTCTGAAAATCAGACGCGTGACGCAGTACAGCGGATGAGCTTTCACAATAAGGTGAGCTCTGCCTTTCAATGATAGAATTGTATAATATTTAGGACTGTTAGTTTCGCCTAATCAAGTAATTCCTTATAAGTATTCCAGTTGAAACATGAATCCAATAAGAATATAATAGGATGTATTATCTGCTGTAATTTAGTACTGGTTTGCAGAAGCACCTTCCATCGATACTATAATTAATATAATTAATAATATAATTTCAAATATTATTTGAAGTTATTCGTCTCGAAAATACTTTTGTCACATTATTCAAATTACTTTACCGCGCTTCAAGTAAGTTCCGAGAAGACCTGTGCATGCTTATAGTTTAGTTTTACATACCAGGGTCTCTTTTAAGAGTATTTGTGTTATTGAGCCACGTTACCCGGTGCTCCCTCGTTCTAAACTCAGCGTATAGCAGTCGCCGCTGGATACGAAGTAGCATCCAGGAGTAGCTGAAATAGTCCGCACATGAACATATTAGATTAATATTCCAACTGGACGCCCCCCCTCTGATTCTAAGAGGTTAGAGCAGGTTTGAAAACCAATAAGAGTCGTGAAGTTATACTGATTAGAAAATATAAGTAGGTATTCTAGACTGCAAATAATAATTATTGGTTTAGTATGACAAAATATTGTCAATTCCTTCCTCCGATTATAAAATATTGACAAGAAAATTCTCTGAAATGATAAATATATGACCCTATAATATTTAGTGAGATAACAACCTCATACCACTTAGGTACGGATAGCTGAAGTGTTTAATAAAAGTGAAACTTAGCTTCGTAATAGGAGTCACGCTACAGCCACAGTTGTTGAAGTCAGCCGATGTCAGCTGATTCAGAAGACTAAAACAGCTCAGCACGTGAACTTAAATATCCTGGAATTGAAAGTAGGACCACACAAGTATTCATTCAAATATAATCTATTATAGGCTGCAGATTGCAGAGTTGGAAAGAAGTGTGTTTACTTCCTAGTCAATATACCTTCTTGGTATTTTTTTTTCCTTCTGTTATAAAATATCAGTTGATGATACTTTATTCCCATTACAATCTAGCCTATTAGCTTATTTAGATATAACTTAAACTGCTAGGTTAAAGCATTAAAGCTTTACATTTAGTAGGTCTTACTTACCTAATAATAATATTAGCGTGTATTTACCAATTCTCACTCTCACACATTCAAATTGGAAAACAAAACATTTGGGAATCGAACCCAATCGGTAAATCTTAATAACAATAATAAGGTTATCCATAATAAGGGTGTGTTTTATATCTAATCTCCTTCACACACACTAAAATGGGAATACATCAAATTCACATTTGGGAATCGAACCCTCTTGGTAAATTAACTGTCATTTACGCTTCGTAGGTTTAACTTAATAATAATATTAGTTTAACCCATAATAAGGATGTGTGATACTTATTCTCATTCGCACACATTCAAATTGGAAAACATAAAAATCATATTGGAATCGAATCCAATAGCACTGGAATCAGTCTTACAATTAACAACTCATGCGGGAGTTTAATCAACAAGCCGTGACACAGGAATTCCAAACATAAAATACATCAAGTGGGAATCGAACCCAATAATATAAGTTGAGAAATTCAACTTCCACAATCAAACTGTTACCTAATTTAACCAAAGTTATTGTAGCCGTTATTACTCTTGTCGCCTCTAACAATTAATAGAACCATAAAATTACGTTGTGTTTTTATTGTAGTAACCCTTATGTAGTTCTTTCTCGTTGCACTGAAATGAATCAGTACATTTAATGACGAGAATCCTGGTCACGCAGCGCCACATGTGATGAGGCGTAACGAACCCCAGGCTGATGAAAATTTCGTTTTTCCTAATTATGTCAATATTAGTGTTTAGGTCGGTTTCCCCTATGGGGAAAAGGTAGTGCTCCACCCCGCACTACCTTGTAGAGCTCGTCTCCCGACTGGACACTCTCCCACCGATAGTAATGAATGACCTCCCGTAAGCTAATCTGCCTTGTCCCATTGATAAGGCAAGAAAGATTGAAAGAAATCGTGAATAAAACTTTAGGGATTAATAGTCATGAAAATACATTGGATGTGGGTTTAGAAAGCTAATAAATGATAATGGAATGCAAAGTATATTATTATATAAACTTGTGAGTAGGTACCCTTACGCTGGCGTAACAGGTAAGTGGGTCAGTCATTACTCACACGACACCTCACATCTACACCTGAAGCACTTAGAGCGAAACTTCCATAGTGACACAAGCGGCTGTTCAGCGGCATTGAGTCTGCACATGCTCTTTAGGAGACATGGTCCCTAGCAGTTCTCTCGAACTGATATCCGTGACGAAGCGGCCTTCACTGCGGTAACCGAGCGACCGTCCTTGTCTAGCTACGGGGCGGCCAGTTCCAGCGGCATTGCGTCAACATCATGCTCCCAAGGAGACATGGTCCCTATCAGTCCTTGGACTGAATATTATATAAATGTGGTCACCCAATCCCCTGGAAGTTCACCCCTTGCACAACAAGCATATCTGCAAGACACCGTGTTCATGTCAGTCTGACCGAATTATTGGTCTAAGATAAAGAATACAACATTCAAGGATTACTTGATAATAGAGTTGGGAATCGAAACTCAAGAATCATTATTTGGATAATAAATAGTTATAGAAGATCAAGACTCAATGGTCACTATTTCATAGAGTTGTGGATTAACTCTTGAAGGTTTATAGACAGACAATACGCCCCACCCTTCACCACTTCCTAGTGTTTGGACTGGGGAGAAGAAGTGGCGCAACAAACTCCCCAGTAACACATCTCAGTCTGTTTAATTAAATGAAACTCAATTAACCTATCAGCCTACAGCATCTCCACCCTCGCAGGTGGGTGCTGATATCTGCAACTCAGTCCTGTTGATGTGTAAGGGTAACGGGATCGTTACGCTTGCGCTTTTATTCATTATTAATAGCTACATTAATATGTCTGCTTATTATATACCCATTTCAGTGAGACTGGGAAACCGTTTTACAACGTTAATTTGTCTCAATACGTGTTCTGTTAGGTCTAAGCATAGTACCTCTGAGGACACTAATACGATTCTAATAGGACACGTCTCCTAAGCAGTAAATAAAATGTCTTACTCAATCCTATGACAGAGTACTGCGAAGTTCTACAGCCATTGAGGAAGACAAGTATAGAGTATTTTTAAACGCGTACTAGTGTGAATGCCTTACGACGGCCTATCCCCTTCTACTAGGATAACACAAGACTAGCACAAGCGTACCGTAGACTCAGTCTCTAGCAGAATTCATTGCGATCAAATCTGGTGCGAGCCGAAATGGTATATCGTCACTTCACATTTCTTTAATCTGCCCCATTTAGAGGATGCGGTGCGGCTATTAGCGGCTTTGCGTCCAAATAGCATGTCTCGATAAAGAGTGTCGATTCAGTAATAGGCCTTTCTGCAGCCGGGTGAGGGGGTTTTATCGAGACATGTTCCCTAGCGTTATTAAAACGATTATCAATTCAGTTTGAGGTATTCAGTGAAGCCTACCAGTGATTCCTAACCCGCGCTCCCTGAAATGTGCTTACAACAGATCCCACGCAATGCTTTCTGTGGCGAGACCTTTTTGGAAACAGTAATCATCACCTACATTTGGTTGTTTTATAACGCAACTACAGGCTTTACAGCCGAGTCTGATTTAAATTAACTGAGTGTTTTCGGTTCTGCCTTCCATAAATCATCAGTCAGGAATCAGTAATCGACATCAGTCGTAATAAGTCTAGTTTGTCGAGAAAGGCTTTCACCGATTCCCTATAACCAACTGCAAGTGATTGACTACTGCTAAGGTATGGATTCGGAGATGGACACATGGTTCAAGAGAAAAAAGCATAAATTATAAATTACGATATAAATTAAGAGTATTTTCGCCATGCTGAAATAAATGATCATTAATAGCTCATCAGAGATATCAGCTATCTATTACCTATTAGTCTCAATACAAATCAATCTTCTAAGAATCGTTATAGTAGCTAAGTAAATACCTACTGATAAGTTTAAAGTTAACGTACTATTACTAACATTAAAGTTAATTAAAGTTGACACTTACCGAATAACTCCTTGGATGGATCTATATAGAAATTCACTTACTAAAATACTGTAGGTATTACCAGTATCACCTCTTGCTTGTCACCTCTTGGACGTCTCACCTTCACGCACTTACCAGTCCACTAGCCTGGCCTCACACTACATAACCTAACTGAACTCGCTTAGACTATCACGTCTGTCTCCTCTAGTGGTCAAAACCCAATTTATTTGACATAATAACTAATACTCGCTGTCTTGCGACAGCTCACTTCAATATTATAGCCTCTTGATATTCACCAAGTCTCCTAACTGGACTAGCCTAGACACTCTCGTCCGTCTCCTCTCGTGGTCCAAACCGACTGCCTTTACCAAAATCCCCATGCCTCGGCCGCGAACCTTTCAGCCTCCTGCCTTCTAACCCTAATGCCCTTTGTTTATTCCTCAATTGTTTCAGGGTTTAACCCATGAACAAGTTAAGTTAGGCAGTTGTCATACTGCTAGCGAGGAAGTGACCAAAATAGACGCATATTTTATGGATTCAGAACAAATACTAGAACTATCATTGTCTAGTTCAGACGACGACTATGATGTATTTTATAATAGCATTTGTGTAGTGGCAGTTCTTGTTAATTTAACGAGTTATAAACCTTACAATATACCTATATTATAGATAGCAAAGCTATAGGTAGGCATGTAAATACCTACCGACTGAAACTCTTGCGCCCATCGCACTTGGACACTCGCCGATAGCCCAGCGATAAACCCACTAGAACTACACACTCGCTGCCCGTCGCTCGCCGACGGTGAGACCATTGCCTTATGACCATATGTCCGTTGTACCAATGCGTTCTTAGAATTTTGTCTTAATGGCCCTCGTGTCATTTGAAATTACAAATAGAATATTTTACAGTCCTTTAGAAATTGATTGACTTATTGTATCCGTCCTGTCGACCGTTACTAAGACTTTGCCTCACATTAAATAGATAATTTATGTCTCCAAGTGACTCGAAACATGTGCTGGTTTTAAAATCATAATATAATATTTTAATATTAAATTGGAGTAAGTGACAGACAGTCACACTAACCAACGACGAACATTTGATGGTAATCATGCCCTTACAGTTGTTTTCCTTGTTTCCTATTCCAGAGATATAACCGTTACATTTCCGTCGCGGTAGTCTTAACAACTGAGCTGCGCTTTCCCTAATTATGGATGTCTGTGACCCTTGATCTAAAAGAACTCTCATTTTTTATAAGATTCATCCGCTGCTTGTACGTTAATTATTGCTGTGGCAAGCAATATTTCTGAGGGTTCTTTAAGAAGCGATGCAACTGTGTTACTTTCTTGCTGCTGAGATGGCGATTTCGTAATCGTGGCTGCGTTTGACTCAGATCGATGTGACGTAAACGATTCATGCAAAATGGTATTGTGTTCTTTATTGCATTCTTTGCATCTTATTTCGGAAAGGCATTTTTTGCCTTCGTGATAATGTAAACAATTAATGCAAAGATTCAAGTTAGTAAAAGCATTTTTACGTTCGTTAGGTTGTAATTCTAATAACTTTTGACATGCATGAATTCGATGATTATTGGAGTTGCATATAGGGCATTGCTTGCGATTGTTAATTTTGTGTTTGTACTTTGACGATTGCGAAACTTCGTTTGTTGAGTAATTCGTTTTAGGATTGTTATAGTTTCGTTTCGTAGCAAATAATTAAATTTAATTTAATGTTTGTGTTGCGTAATGTACTTGCATGTAATTTGTACAGTGTTGTATAGAATATATATATTTTTTTTAAATTTTTTATTTAACTGAACAGACAGCTGTGCTGCTGAGGAGTTTGTTGCGCCACTTCTTCTCCTCAGCTAAAGCACTAGGAAGTGGTGAAGGGCGGGCGTTTTGGGGGACTGTCTTATGTAATTTTGACGTTCGAAAAGTGCTGATTCTCAGCCTAGTTTGAATAAATGACTTTTGATTTTGATTTTGATTTTTGTTTATAAGTGGAACCTTTTGAAAATGATGGTTTGTTATTGTTGTTGGATTGAGATGGGGATGATTTCTGCGTGGAATTTTCAAGCTTCTTACGTGAAGTTTCCAGCAGCATAAACTTAGTTTCCAAAAAATTAAGGAAATCCTCCAAGATGGGCAACTCTCGCGGAGATTTTAAGGCTTGTAGATAATCCTCGTATGTATCTGAGTCCATTTTTTGAGACAATATATATACCAGAAAAGGGTCCCAGGAAGACACATCGAGTCCCCGATTCTTGATAGCATTCACGCTCGTACGTAGTGTCGTGAATGCGTTTTATATGATTTGACGATTGTTGCTGGTTTGCAGGGAAATTCATGAGATTCTTAAGATAAGAAGTGAAGTTCAGTCGTTTATTGTATTGGTCTGACTATTTACCGTTAGTTATCTCTTGTAATCTCGATGTTGTTAGGCAGAAAACGGTTGCGAAAACCGCTGTTTGTAATAAAATATAATGGGGTGAGAGGAATGCAGACCAATGCATCGCCTATGAAAATATGTGTAGTACACAATTAAAACATATTGATTTATCAGTAGACTTACAAAATTGCTGTGGCAAATATTGCAGTGATCATTGTCATAAAGAGATAATTAATAATTTATACAGTGATATAGTACAAATCTTATGTTCGTGTGCTACTCGTACAGCCACGTATGAAAGCAGTCGTGGTAAGCGAAAACCCCTGGCTGGTTGGAACAAGAATGTGAGTGAGGCTCACAGGAATGCTAGGTTTGAGTTCAATATATGGTGTTGGTATGGTCAACCGACCACTGGTCCCATTTTTGACGCCATGATGGCGGCACGTAAAATCTTTAAAGGAGAGCTTAAGTGGTGCCAAAAACACCAAGAACAAATTAAAATGGATTTATTAGCCAAACACCATGCTGATTCAGATTTTAAAGGTCTTTGGAAAGCCACTAATAGATTGAATCCTAGGCCTGGCGTTCCTGTGAGTGTCAACGGGGTTTCCTGCCCAAGGGATATAGCTGAGGGGTTCAAAAAACAATTCGCTATTAAATCGACACTGGGGCCACCGTGCGAGGTGTTCAGTGCTGGCCCTAAGCGTGCGGAGTTGGCCACTATAATTCTTGCAAAGGAGATCAGGCACATATTGAATAAGATGACTAGAGGCAAATCCCCTGGGCATGACGGACTCAGCATTGAGCACCTGCAGCACGCTGGTCCCGACTTACCTCGGGAGCTAGCACTTTTGTTTAATCTCTGTTTGTGCCATTCACATCTTCCGCCTGGTCTGCTGTGAACTCTGGTGGTGCCTGTGGTCAAAAGCAAGACAGGAGACGTATCGGACAAGTCAAACTACAGGCCTATTTCTCTCGCCACCGTTATAGCCAAGGTCCTTGATAGCGTGCGTAACTCACATCTAAATAAGTATGTGCGGCTCTGTGATGCCCAGTTTGGATTCCGGCCTGGGCTGTCAACGGAGACAGCTATTGTGAGTTTGAAGCACGCTGTCAGGTATTACACGGATAGAAATCCACCTGTCTATGCGGTTTTCCTTGACTTGTCCAGGGCCTTTGACCTTGTCCCATATAATCTTCTTTGGAAAAAGCTAGAAGTGACGGCACTGCTGCCAGAGTTCATATTACTACTTAAGCACTGGTACCTGAACCAGGAGACTCAGGTGCGGTGGGCAGGAGAGCTATCGGAACCAAGCCGACCGGAGTGCGGGGTGAGGCAGGGGGGCCTGTCCTCGCCTTTGCTCTTCGGTCTGTTTGTTAATGCACTGTTTGAGCGACTCAGCGGCGCACGTGTCGGCTGCTACGTGGATGTAGTTTGTTTTAACAATATTAGCTACGCAGACGATATGGTGCTGCTGGCTCCCTCGATCGGTGCTCTCCGAAAGTTACTCAATGTGTGTGAGTCGTATGCTGCGACTCATGGGCTAGTGTATAATAGTAGTAAGACAGAGTTCATGGTCTTCAGGTCTGGCACCAGGTGTCCCACTACTGTCCCTCCTCTGCTAATGAACGGTCACCCAATAAACAGGGTATATAAATTTAAATACCTGGGCCATCTGGTTACTGATGATCTGAAAGATGATATGGATCTAGAGAGGGAGCGCGGAGCATTGTCAGTTAGGGCGAATATGCTGGCGCGCAGATTTTCTCTATGTAATTTTATATAAGAAATATTTTGGCATCGAAATTTAAATAATATTATTGTTGTATGTTGTATAATATTAAATTCTAAATTCTGTAAAATTTTAACGGTGTGAACTTCTGGTTGTTGTTACACTTAGGTACATATAATTTAGTTGTATAGTAATCTGTGGAAACTGTTTCTGGATTGTGTTGAACTATTTGTATACATATATTTGTTATTGCATCTGTTTGTTTCCCAAATAAAATAAAATAAAATAAAATGTACAGACGCAATTAAAATAACCTTTTTTAAGGCGTACTGTACAGCACTGTACTCGGGAGCTCTGTGGTTCACATATACCCAAAAGGCTTACAATGCTCTGCGTATCCAATACAATAACGCATTCAGGGTATTGTTGCGTTTGCCGCGCTTCTGTAGTGCCTCGGCAATGTTTGCAGATGCACGCACTGACGGTTTTAATGCACTATAGCGTAAGAAATCTGCCTCGCTACTCCGCAGGCTGCGTGGCAGTCCCAACACTATCCTGCAATCGATAGCTGCCCGGGCAGATAGCCCGCTAGTGTGGGCGCTTGCAAATCGCACCCGATCTGTTTTAGTTATTAAGTACTAACATAGGCTAAGCTATTTTGTTACTAACACTGTAGACCACATTGTAGTCTGAATTAATAAAGATTATTATTATTATTATTGTTATAACGATGATTGAGGATATTCCAGCATACAGGATAATTGTCGGAGCTTATTTGGAGATGTTGGATCAATTTTTGTGGCTCACCTTTGATCTTACTCTTTAGAAACTGCATCTTTTGTGCATTCGACAAAGAGGGGTTGTTATGCACTGCTTCGGTAAAAAGATCTTTGAACGAAATCCACTTACGAGTATTGTAGTTTCCCTCAAAGGTGACTATCTCCATTTTAGGAGTAGAATTTTCAATATGCACAACGGACCACATTTTCTTATTGATGTCTTTCTTGATTTTGTTATAATATTTCTCATAATGAGTAAATTGCTCTTCGTACTCGAGGTTTGATCCGCCATACTCGTTCTCCAGCTCCCAATGAAGCGAGTCAATAGCCGCCCAACGAGATTGTATCGTCTTAAGGATGTCTTCAAGATCGCTTTACTCTCTTCAAGAGCAGGGGTTGTAGAAGCAGAATGAGATACGAGGTTCGAGGTTTGAGATTCCGCAGTAGGTTGAAACGTAGGAGGTTTCAATTCAGGGGTTTGCGGTCTGTTTGCGAGAGGGTTGTAGTTTTGAATAGTAGTTTTAATGTTGTTATATTTATTTTTCATTTGATCGTATTGATTAGTACTGAAATATGTATGAGATCGATCACCAAAAGATAGCAAAGTCATATGATTACCTATTATGGAACTCTGTAAAGTATTGTTCCAAAGTAGCTAATCGACGACTTAAGTAGTCTGAGGTCTTGCGCTCTGCACCATCCTTTTTGAAATTCGTGAAGAGCCAGTCTACGGCTTCGATTAGTTGTTGATCGGTTGCTATAATGTCATTCATTTCCGACATTATAAAGATAAAAAAGAGACCTTACTTGTACTGAAGGCTTCTTTAGAGATCAACTGTCCTTGCGATGGCTGCAAGAACCAACCTGGAGTAACAGCGCGATGAGATGACACGATGCTTTCTTTTACCAGATTCAGTCAGGATCAGCAGGATGATGATATTTTTGGAAAGCAAATCTACTCAGTTCTGTTTACCAGGGTCTGGTAACAAGTTCCAAGCGAGACACTCACACGGTACAGTTCGTAGATACGTATACACGCGTAATGGTCCCGCTCCGATGGCTCGAAGGACCAATGTTCGGGGTTGGGGTGAGTTTAAGATAAACTATTAAAGATTATAATAAGATTAATATATTTCAGCAATACAAATGGGATAACGATTAAAACTAATGAGGTGAATGATATGAGATTGAGTCGCACCCGATATGCTATGCTAAAGCGTACTGACTGTTTTTACTTAAGTAATACATAAAATATTCAAGGCATAGAGCGCGGTGCAGCGGTATCGTAATTACGCTGACATGGTTATTATTGTTCGGTGAGTGACCCGAACACTTACCTAGTGTAGTAACGCAGGTAACTCAGTCTGAACTAACTTACAAATATCTTGCTGTTGACGCTATCTAATTAAGTTAGTTTGGTGAGGCGAATGCGGTAAAGAGTGTGGTAACTTTAAGCAAATTTCATCATGCGTGGGATCTACAGGAAAAAAAGCTTTTAGTTTCCACAGGGGTCGGTGTATGTGTATCCGTTTCCGTTTTTAATAAATCAAATTAAGTAGCGAATAGAGTGTCAGTTCCTGAACCAATATTGGTAGGGTTTCTGTGGCGAGCGTTGAATGAGCGGCTCAAGCAAACAACGCGTCGCCGCCATTGCCGAATGTTTGTCAGCAAACAGTGCAGCGCTGCTCACCCGCACGCGATGTTATCACTGGCGGGCCGCACTCGCGCCCCGCGCCCCGCAGTCCGCACCCCGGACCCGCCCGGGATCCGCGCTTATTATTAGCTATTTGCCACGTAAGTGGCCTAGTTATTTCGCCAAAGGCTCGCTGAATCTACCGACGTTATTTTTTATAAGAAAATCTAGTGTATTGTGTCAATTATTTTATTCCATATTATTATACGTCATTAATGAAGTTGCGCAGCACTCGGCTAGCGCGCAGTTGTCGGGCGCTCGCGCTGCCGCAACATTACAACTTTGTTCTCATGATGTTTCGCTGCCACGTGACGTCAACACTGAAGTTCCGCAGCACTCGGCTAACACGCAGTTGTCGGGCGCTCGCGCTGCCGCAACATTACAACTTTGTTCTCATGATGTTTCGCTGCCACGTGACGTCAACACTGAAGTTCCGCAGCACTCGGCTAACACGCAGTTGTCGGGCGCTCGCGCTGCCGCAACATTACAACTTTGTTCTCATGATATTTTGCTGCCACGTGACGTCAACACTGAAGTTCCGCAGCACTCGGCTAACACGCAGTTGTCGGGCGCTCGCGCTGCCGCAACATTACAACTTTGTTCTCATGAAGTTTCACTGCCACGTGACGTCATCACTGAAGTTCCGCAGCACTCGGCTAACACGCAGTTGTCGGGCGCTCGCGCTGCCGCAACATTACAACTTTGTTCTTATGAAGTTTCGCTGCCACGTGACGTCAACACTGAAGTTCCGCAGCACTCGGCTAACACGCAGTTGTCGGGCGCTCGCGCTGCCGCAACATTACAACTTTGTTCTCATGATGTTTCGCTGCCACGTGACGTCAACACTGAAGTTCCGCAGCACTCGGCTAACACGCAGTTGTCGGGCGCTCGCGCTGCCGCAACATTACAACTTTGTTCTCATGATATTTTGCTGCCACGTGACGTCAACACTGAAGTTCCGCAGCACTCGGCTAACACGCAGTTGTCGGGCGCTCGCGCTGCCGCAACATTACAACTTTGTTCTCATGAAGTTTCACTGCCACGTGACGTCATCACTGAAGTTCCGCAGCACTCGGCTAACACGCAGTTGTCGGGCGCTCGCGCTGCCGCAACATTACAACTTTGTTCTTATGAAGTTTCACTGCCACGTGACGTCATCACTGAAGTTCCGCAGCACTCGGCTAACACGCAGTTGTCGGGCGGTCGCGCTGCCGCAACATTACAAATTTGTTCTCATGATGTTTCGCTGCCACGTGACGTCATCACTGAAGTTCCGCAGCACTCGGCTAACACGCAGTTGTCGGGCGCTCGCGCTGCCGCAACATTACAACTTTGTTCTCATGAAGTTTCACTGCCACACGTGACGTCATCACTGAAGTTCCGCAGCACTCGGCTAACACGCAGTTGTCGGGCGCTCGCACTGCCGCAACATTACAACTTTGTTCTCTTGATGTTTCGCTGCCACGTGACGTCATCACTGAAGTTCCGCAGCACTCGGCTAACACGCAGTTGTCGGGCGCTCGCACTGCCGCAACATTACAACTTTGTTCTCTTGATGTTTCGCTGCCACGTGACGTCATCACTGAAGTTCCGCAGCACTCGGCTAACACGCAGTTGTCGAGCGCTCGCACTGCCGCAACATTACAACTTTGTTCTCTTGATGTTTCGCTGCCACGTGACGTCATCACTGAAGTTCCGCAGCACTCGGCTAACACGCAGTTGTCGGGCGCTCGCGCTGCCGCAACATTACAACTTTGTTCTCATGAAGTTTCACTGCCACGTGACGTCATCACTGAAGTTCCGCAGCACTCGGCTAACACGCAGTTGTCGGGCGCTCGCACTGCCGCAACATTACAACTTTGTTCTCTTGATGTTTCGCTGCCACGTGACGTCATCACTGAAGTTCCGCAGCACTCGGCTAACACGCAGTTGTCGGGCGCTCGCGCTGCCGCAACATTACAACTTTGTTCTCATGAAGTTTCACTGCCACACGTGACGTCATCACTGAAGTTCCGCAGCACTCGGCTAACACGCAGTTGTCGGGCGCTCGCACTGCCGCAACATTACAACTTTGTTCTCTTGATGTTTCGCTGCCACGTGACGTCATCACTGAAGTTCCGCAGCACTCGGCTAACACGCAGTTGTCGGGCGCTCGCACTGCCGCAACATTACAACTTTGTTCTCTTGATGTTTCGCTGCCACGTGACGTCATCACTGAAGTTCCGCAGCACTCGGCTAACACGCAGTTGTCGAGCGCTCGCACTGCCGCAACATTACAACTTTGTTCTCTTGATGTTTCGCTGCCACGTGACGTCATCACTGAAGTTCCGCAGCACTCGGCTAACACGCAGTTGTCGGGCGCTCGCGCTGCCGCAACATTACAACTTTGTTCTCATGAAGTTTCACTGCCACGTGACGTCATCACTGAAGTTCCGCAGCACTCGGCTAACACGCAGTTGTCGGGCGCTCGCACTGCCGCAACATTACAACTTTGTTCTCTTGATGTTTCGCTGCCACGTGACGTCATCACTGAAGTTCCGCAGCACTCGGCTAACACGCAGTTGTCGGGCGCTCGCGCTGCCGCAACATTACAACTTTGTTCTCATGAAGTTTCACTGCCACGTGACGTCATCACTGAAGTTCCGCAGCACTCGGCTAACACGCAGTTGTCGAGCGCTCGCACTGCCGCAACATTACAACTTTGTTCTCTTGATGTTTCGCTGCCACGTGACGTCATCACTGAAGTTCCGCAGCACTCGGCTAACACGCAGTTGTCGGGCGCTCGCGCTGCCGCAACATTACAACTTTGTTCTCATGAAGTTTCACTGCCACGTGACGTCATCACTGAAGTTCCGCAGCACTCGGCTAACACGCAGTTGTCGGGCGCTCGCACTGCCGCAACATTACAACTTTGTTCTCTTGATGTTTCGCTGCCACGTGACGTCATCACTGAAGTTCCGCAGCACTCGGCTAACACGCAGTTGTCGGGCGCTCGCGCTGCCGCAACATTACAACTTTGTTCTCATGAAGTTTCACTGCCACGTGACGTCATCACTGAAGTTCCGCAGCACTCGGCTAACACGCAGTTGTCGGGCGCTCGCACTGCCGCAACATTACAACTTTGTTCTCTTGATGTTTCGCTGCCACGTGACGTCATCACTGAAGTTCCGCAGCACTCGGCTAACACGCAGTTGTCGGGCGCTCGCGCTGCCGCAACATTACAACTTTGTTCTCATGAAGTTTCACTGCCACGTGACGTCATCACTGAAGTTCCGCAGCACTCGGCTAACACGCAGTTGTCGGGCGCTCGCACTGCCGCAACATTACAACTTTGTTCTCTTGATGTTTCGCTGCCACGTGACGTCATCACTGAAGTTCCGCAGCACTCGGCTAACACGCAGTTGTCGGGCGCTCGCACTGCCGCAACATTACAACTTTGTTCTCTTGATGTTTCGCTGCCACGTGACGTCATCACTGAAGTTCCGCAGCACTCGGCTAACACGCAGTTGTCGAGCGCTCGCACTGCCGCAACATTACAACTTTGTTCTCTTGATGTTTCGCTGCCACGTGACGTCATCACTGAAGTTCCGCAGCACTCGGCTAGCGCGCAGTTGTCGGGCGCTCGCGCTGCCGCAACATTACAACTTTTTCTCATGTTTCGCTGCCACGTGACGTCATCACTGAAGTTCCGCAGCACTCGGCTAACACGCAGTTGTCGGGCGCTCGCGCTGCCGCAACATTACAACTTTATCTCATGATGTTTCGCTGCCACGTGACGTCTAACACTAACACAATTATGGATGTTTTTGTTGTCTGAAATAAAGTTAATAATAATAATAAATAATAAACATTGTCTTAAGTTAAACACAGCGACGAACTATTCTTATCGTTTAAGTAATCGTTGATAGAATAGTATGCCTTTGAACAAAGGTTAGATTTTACTTGTTATAAAAGGATATACCAAGCCCAACAAATGAGTTATGAACATTATGAAGCCTCAAAAAAAAAACCTCAAAATACTTTATTGCATTCATGTGTACATTTAGTTGTTACAATATAAGTAAGTTCCAACATGAAACCCGGTGAGGGCACGGCAACATAATAATAACCTAATATTAAAGTATGTCTGTGTGCATTCTTTTTTGTGTATTTTTACATGACTATAATATAAAGCCGGTGAAATGGAGCACGTAATTTCTTATCATTCATCATTTTCATCTTTACACATACGACTGCAGCGATTACGCAATACCTTGTACGCAATCAGATTGTGCTCGGAAGGACAATGTTTGAACCTCTTTTTGGATCTGTCCCTACACGCCATCACATCCTTAATGGCAGGAGTAAGCCAGGGAGCCGGAACGTACTTGACTTTGACTCGACGGATTGGAGCATGACGATCGTATAAGTTCAGTATTGTGCTGTTGAAATGTGAACCATATCGTTGATACATGCGCTCTCCAAAACATTAGTCCAGTCGATACTACCAGCATCCTCCAGGTCTATACCCTTATAGTTTCTAAGGAAAATATAGTTCGGCTTACGCTTCGCAGGGCGAATCCTGTAGGACATAAAGATGAAGTCATCGTAAGAAAAACAAGCAGTGAGCTGACCGTGGACAGATACATTATTAGAATTAGAGACAATCATCAGGTCCAAAAGAGAAGGGGTGCAGTTAGGGAAATGATGAGTAGCAGAAAGAGGCAGAATACTAAGGTTAAAAGAAGATAAGAGAGATTGAAGTTTGTGAGTACGACTATCATTTTTAAGAAGGCAAGTATTAAAATCGCTCATCAAGACTACATGGTAATAAGAGGGACAAAAATCATTTAAAAGCGAATCAAAAGAGTCAAAGTAATCGATAGTGAGGTTAGGACTGTACATCACCCCAAGAAGCATTTTAACGTGATGCAAGGAAATTTCAAGACATAGATGTTCCGCTGACCCCGAGTAGGAAGAAGGAGACATGCTGATAAAGCCAGGAAGTGCATAATGAACAGATAAAAGAGACGGTTTGAGGTAGGACATCTTTGGGCATTGATGTCGGCTATGTTAAGACAGCCAAGTGGAAATTTGATCACCGAGAGTAAGAGGAAAGGAAGAACCACTCACTGCACTAAGGAAACTGCTAGAAGAGGAAGAACAAGAGAAAAAGATATATATGTAAAATCAGGAGTGCCGAGCAGAGGTATATCGTTAGGGCTTGGAGTTCCCATTTTATTGGGAGAAACAAGACAGTAAACACAATTACAAAAACACAAAACAAAAATGTTTTGACCACGAGTGTTATCATTATTGATCCGAAGACTCTTCCTCTTCCTCTGTAGGCTCCTCTACGTCTTCTGTAGACTCCTCCGTAGAATCCGAGTCATCACTAATTGGATTTGGGTCAGCTGGTATCAACATTTCCAAGGCTTCTTTTGAAAATGGATTCATCTTCTTTTTTCGTGTTGTCCTCAAGCTGCTCACCAGGGGGTCAGAGCTTAAAAGGAGTCTGTTTAAGACATCACGGTTGCATAATTCCCTGGAGAATTTACGTGCAAAGTTCTGTCGATACTGCCTGAAATGCTTATTGCGCGCTTCACCAGCTTCGTCATTTAGCAGGCCGATATGTAGCAATGCGTGTTGTATTACAGTTGCACCATGGACGAGGATCTTGTGCAATGTAGGGCTCATCGCGTGCCATGGATACATTTCGACGTACAGCCTTGCAGTCTGTATTCCATACTCGGCAAACTTATTTAAGTCGATCTTGTGGCCACTTGAAATGACTTCTAAAATAACTTTCAGTCTGTAAATTAAGTTATAGTCAACTCCAGTTATTTCAGCTGCTAGCTTAGGATTGGCAAAAAAACGTCTGCTAGTATTTCCGTCGTTTGTGTTTCCGAAACCTGTTTTCGGAACATCTACTATCAGTCCTGTTTCATTTCTAAATTTTGCTTGTATCTCTGCCTTTCTTTGTTTCACTATTGCTTTGTCATTCTCTGATCTGAGTTGCCATTTTTGCACTGGAAGTTTATATGTTAGATGCAATATGCTTTCTAGTAATCGGATTCTTGCATGCAATACAGAAAGACCAAAGGATAGTGCATCTGTATCCACATTATATTTGATAGTTAAGTCATTGAACTTCTTCGAAGTTGCCCCACAAATATAACATCTCATTGTAGAAGATGTCCCTGTCTATTGCAGCATTGCAAACCTTGGCATCTACCATGGTAAGCGTCATTGTGTGTTTGACTGAAAATGTTTTTTCTCCCTGAATGTATTTGGTATTTTGTAGTAACTTTATGGCATTTTCTAAGTAGTCGATTTCTGCTTTTGTGATGTCAACAGACTCTTTTACAAATCTAATACGCATAGGACGACAGTATCTCGGCGAAGATGGAGTCGGATTAAGCCAGACTACTTTGTTTCCTTTTGTACCACAAACCAATTTCAGAGGGACAAAGCAACTTTGAAAAATATAAGCGTCTGAAGCATCATCAGTTTGCATCTTTTGCTTGTATTGTATTTGCTGGGAGCAATCGCAACCCCACTTGCAAATCATCTCTAAAGTGTTCCATTCTTTTGGACTTAAACCCTCTAAAATATCTTCTAAATATATGAATAATCTTTTAACCGTATGATTCATCAAGTCTTGTAATTGAGTTTCGGCGCTTGTTTCTGTCACTTGAAACGATTCGTTGGGTGGATAGCAGGCTTGCTTTGCTCTTTGAAGTATGCTATAGCTCGGATACTTCTTTTTCATAGTGCTTCTAATAATCTCGTATTGTCTTCTGGTAAGATCAGCCTCAATAAATATAGACAGTGCTTTTGATGGTGACAGTTGGCTTTCATCTCCTTTCATAGACTCGGAACACACTTTTTTGTATCTTGTAGCTCGCTTCGGAGACTTTATTATTTCTTTGAGTAATTGCGAAGCATCTCTTTTGCCAGAAGTTCGTAATGTTGACTGAGCAGCATGCAACAACACATCCTTATTTATTGCACTTCGTAGTTCTTTAGTTTTTCGCCTCTTAGTTCTTTCACTCGATTCTACAAATGGCTTTTTTGGTCGACCTGTTAAAAGTTTTTGCTGTACTTTCGGTATAGAGAATGTTCCTTGTAACCAGTTCAAGTTCTTTTTTAGAAATACATCTTCTTTTTTGTGTGCTTTTAACCATCTCTGTTTAAATTCTGATTTAATATATGAAAATTGGTACTTTATGTCCTTCGTTTGGTCTTCTGTATAGTTTTCACATGATAACAAGTCTCTTTCAAGATACTCTAATTTTTCTTCAATTATTGGTAAGTTCTGCTGTTGCATTTTGAAAAATAACTCTTTCCGAGTCTATACTCTTAGGTTAGAGCCACCTGGTGATCCTAGAGCAAAACAAAACCTGTTTTAAAATTAATAACGAAAAATACTTTATTTGATTTTATCTAGTTGAGGGACCCTAAATAAGAAAAGTCACGGGTATCCGCGGCCAATTTTAATATAGTTGATTCGTTAAAACTATATCATACCTATTACAAAAAAAGCCGGGACGCACCCTGAAGTACAACTAATATCATCGCAATTGTAAAAATATGCTTAGATACTGTTCAGTGGGACACAATTTTAATGCACTAAAATTATCTTTAAAATTATAGTAAAATAATTCCAAACTATGAATTATTTATTCGTCCTTACCTGTATTATCAAGATCCATGGTATTTTTCTTGATATAATCGCCTAATGAACAATGTGACACTGACAAACTGTCTGATTATTCAAGCAATGCCGAAAAAATGACGTGCACCAAACAGAACGATCAAGTTTAGACAAATGCTGGCGCGCCTAACGGTGCCGAGAGGTGGGGGAACCGGCTGTATAATATTCCACGACTCTTCAACTTGGTCGTGTAGCAATTGTGTGTTACCAGCACTAGTTTTACAAAATTGACTTTTGGCCGCGTAGATCGACGAAATACCCCTATGTGCACGGCGGCCGCGACCGCCCGGTAGTGTATGTGTCACGCGCGTTGAATAACGCCGAGAAACATTATTCACAAATAGATCGGGAGGCGTTAGCTATCGTATTTGGTTTACAAAAATTACATCAGTATGTTTATGGCCGACGTGTTGTCTTGCGAACCGACCATAAACCGTTAGTAAGTATATTTGGACCAAAACACGGTGTACCAGCGATGGCCGCGAGTAGATTACAACGCTGGACAATAATTTTATCTGCTTATAAACGGTGCGGACGGGCTGTCGAGACTGCCGATGCCGGTTCCGTGCAGCATAGATAGCGATGAGTCACTGCGGGTCCCCGAGCAAACGTATTTACATTTTGCACAGAATGCATTGTTATTAGATTATAACACAATTAAACAACAAACTAGGGTAGATCCAATGTTAGGTAGGGTTTTAAATTAATATATTCGTGATATGTGGCCAACAGATAATGATATTCGAGAATTACAGCCGTATTTTAACCGTCGTAAGGAACTGTACGAGGAGGTAGGCTGCGTGATGTGGGGGCACAGGGTAGTGATTCCTGCAAGTGTTCGAGCCAGGGTACTACAGGAATTACATGAACTCCATATGGGCATAGTTAAGACGAAGGCGTCAGCTAGGAGTTATGTTTGGTGGCCGGGCATAGACGAGGCGATTGAGGCTACGTGCAGAGAGTGCGCGGTGTGCGCGGGGGAGGCGGACGCGCCGCAGCGGCACGCGGTCACGCCGTGGCCTGCTAGACCGTGGGCGAGGGTTCATCTTGATGTTCTAGGGCCAATTTTCGGAAAAATGTATTTAATCATGGTTGACGCTAGAACTAAATGGTTAGAAGTATTTCCTGTGCCTAGTACGGCGGCTAGTTCTACGATTGAAAAGCTTACCGAAGTTTTTTCTAGATGGGGTTTACCGAGACAAATAGTCTCAGATAACGGACCACCGTTCACGAGCAAGGAAATGACAGACTTTTTGGCTAGTCAGGGGGTAGATCACGTTTTTTCCGCTCCGTACCACCCGTCATCGAATGGGGTTGCAGAAAATGCAGTGCGTACGGTTAAAAGAATAATAAAAAAAGCTACTAAACAAAAAGAAAACGTTAATTTATTTATAAATACTTTCCTCTTGCATTACCGTAACACGGAGCACTGTTCAACAGGGGAAAGTCCAGCCACATTGATTCTGGGTAGGTATTTACGTACCAAATTAGATGCATTAAAACCAAACATAGAAAATAAAGTTAGGAAGGCTCAGGAACGACAACAGAAAGTAGGAACGGACGTCAAACGTTCTTTAGAGATAGGAGAGGAAGTATGGATGAGACAATATAGGGGAAATGAAAAATGGAGTCCGGGGCAGGTAGTAGATAAAATGGGTACTACAGATTATAAAGTTATGGACTGTACAGGCAAAGAAAATCATAGACACATAGACCAGTTAAGACAGCGATCGCGAAGCTCATTGATTTGTCCGACTAGCACATCAGAACGGAGTTCTCTAGATGCGGGACGTCCCAACAATCCCGAGGTGACGAAGCCAGCGTCAGTCCCCGGAGAGACTTGGAGCCCTCGGAGTGTGACGGAGTTCAGTCCGGTTCGAACCGCGACTACCGTTGAGTTGCCGTCTACATCTGCTTCTGGATCAGTACCTCTTAGTAATGTACCCAGTCTTGAGGAGCGGGTGATAGTTTCCCAATCCGAGGATGCTGTTCCAGAGGTAGTACGCCCCCGTCCTGTACGGGCGTGTCGCTTAAAAAGACCACCCCAATATTGTGATAGCTAAATATATAGTTCTTACTTATTTCATAAGTGAAATAAGTAAGAACTATAATGAACTCTTTAATGAAATTATACTGGTAGCTTTTGAAGACTAAGCTCCTATCTCATTTATGTTTGTAGAATGCTGTAACAGTTGTAAGATATAAAATAGTTAATGTTAAGGTTTATATTTTGTTTATTTTAGTTTTATAGATTTAGGATATGCATTATTTAAGGTGGAGGATTGTAATATATTTGGGTTTACCCACATAAGGAAATTAGTAAGTAAGATCACGTATAAATAAGCCTACATCATTGTAACGTTCAGTTCGCAATATACGCTCGCTACAAGTTGACGCCCCTTTTATTTATTACTCCCGACACCTCAGTACCCAACGGCGAAGCTCATTTTTCTGGGGGACTTCAACGCCCATCATAAAGAATGGTTGTTCCTATACCAGAAAACTGACCATGCTGGGTTGGAGGCGCGCAAGTTTGCTTTAGCGCTAGATCTAACCCAGATGGTGAATGTGGCAACGCGGGTACCGGATGTTGTCGGCCATACACCCAATTGCTTGGACCTTCTGCTGGCATCTGATCCGGACAGTCATTCAGTATCGGTCTCAGCTCCGCTGGGAACATCCGATCACTGTCTGGTGAAATCCATATCGACCTGATTTCCTCCAGATGAGAGCCCTAGAGGCACGAGGCGAGTATGGCGATACGGATCAGCAGACTGGGATGAGATGCGGCACTTTTTTGTGTCTTGTCATTAGCGGCAAGTGTGCTTTTCCTCGGGTGACCCCTCGTGCTGTGCTGACGCGGTTGCGGACGTGATTCGGCAGGGGATGGAATAATTTATTCCATTCTCCGACATTCCGCTCGCTCATAAATCTCGGTATTGGTATATTGTAGAATGCGCCCACGCTGAGGCCCGAAAAGAGACTGCCTACCAAGCCTGGGTCAAGGCCCGCGACCGCAAAGTTAGAGCACGTAGGGTTCGCGCGAAGAAAAGAGCCTTTAATTCTGCCGCCAAGTTCTGCAAGCGGGTTTTACGTAGGGCACGTTTTGACCATGTTGGACGTATCGGGTCCAGGCTGGCTTCGCCCCCTCCGGGTAGTAAACAGTTCTGGTCCCTGTCTAAAGCGGTTGAAACGAATTTCTGTCGTCCCACGTTACCTCCTATGAAGAGACCTAATGGGTGACTCCTCGATGCCGGAGACCGCAGTTCACATTAAAGAGGTCCGAAGAGTATTGTGCAGTCTAGACGTGAACAAGACCAGCGGGCCTAAAGGCAGTCCAGCGAGAGTGTTGAGGCAGTGTGCGCCTGAACTGTCTCCTGTATTGACACGTTTGTTCCGCCTCTCTCTAGAAAAAAGAACGGTGCCGAAATCCTGGAAGCTTGCAAATGTACAACAATTGCCCAAAAAGGGCAACCGTGCAGACCCTGCCCATTACCGTCCGATCGCCATTACCTCCATTCTGTGCAAGGTTATGGAAAGGGTATTGAACAATAAGTTGCTGATCTACCTTAAAGACAATGATCAGTGACCTCAGTGACCGTCAATATGGCTTTCGCCAGGGACGGTCAACTGGTGATCTTCTGGTGTAGGTCACGCACGGCTGTGGCGAAGCCATCGAGAAACACGGAGAAGCACTGGCTGTATCGCTTGACATCTCGAAGGCCTTTGACAGGGTCTGGTACGCTGCTCTGCTCAGCAAGCTTCCTGTTTATGGCATCCCAGCTGATTTTTATAGCTGGATATCAGATTTCCTTAGTGAACGGTCGATCAGAGTAGTTGTTGACGGCTGCTCTTCCGACCTTATGGCTATTGATGCCGGAGTTCCTCAGGGGTCTGTTCTCTCTGCAACTATTTTCCTGCTGCACATCAATGATCTGCTTCGGCCTGGTATTGTTGGGTACGCAGATCAGCCAAGTACCAACTAGCCGCGCTTGACTCGGTGGAACGCAGAGCTAAAAGGCTCATTGGCGACGTAAAACTGGTGGATGCCAAGCTTCATAGCTTGGCTCATCGCCGCAAGGTTGCCTGCTTGTCGGTCTTCTACAGATTGTACTTCGGAGAGTGTGCCCGAGAACTACACGACCTCATTCCACCGGCCCCCATTTACCATCGGACATCTAGACGCATTGCCAGTTACCATCCCTACCTGGTTGCTATTCCACCAATTCTCACTAAGTGCTTCCAAATGTCTTTTATAATGCGCACAGCAATGGAGTGGAACCCCACTACCTGCGTCTGTGTTTCCGAACGCATACAACCCTAATCTCTTCAAAGTGAGAGTGAACAGGCTTCTTCTGGGTAAGCTCACTCCATCGTCGACTTTGTCTCTGTCGCCTCTGACCTAGACTAGAGTCAAGAGCAAACCCATGACAAATAAAAAAAAATAAAAAAAAGTTATCGTCACCTGCTAGACCTCGTCGCTTATTTTTTGTTCTTTGAGTAATATTAGTTGTTGTTCATTTTAATTTTCAAATATCTTTATTTACTCAATTAGAACACAACAAATAAATAAATAAATAAATAAAATGCTTTTGATTGACATACGGAGATCGTAGTGAGTGGACGTATCAAACTATATTAATATAATTAAAAATCACTTGCGAAATCGTGACCTAGTTTTTATAAATTGCCGGTAGTAAAGCAAACCGAGTCATACTTTTGGGTTATGTAAGGTGAATTTATGAAGATGATCACTGATTAACAAGTAAATAACCTGTTACACAATGGAGGATAGTCCCTTCAGCCCGAGAAGTAGGTGTGCTCGCTCCCCGCCGCCTACACCCGCGCGCGAAGCCGTACCTGCTCCTGCTCCTCAAGCGCCGAGCCATAGGCACGATGACTTCGAAGGAATATCAACTCTGGAAATTCAGAACTGGATGACGACCATTAACCAAAGCCTTCAAGAGGTATGTGCTATTGCAGCAGAAGGCAAGCTGAACTCGGTCCAGAAAATGCGCATCAATGCCTTATGCCGGAAGGTTGGACATGGAACATCGCAGATGGCCGTACAGTACCAGTCCATCAAATATACAGCCTTACAATCCCACAATGCTGTGAAAGTACTCGAAAGCCAACTCGACCTTGCGCAGCAAATAAAGGAGCTCAAGATGAAAGTCGGAGAGGCAAGTAAACCTACACTGGGAACTTCGTTTTCTGACATGGTGAAAAGAGGTACCAACAACTATATCCAGCCGTCAAACGTAAGTTCTGTGGCCATTTATCCACAAGATAAATTGAAGACCAGTGATGAGACTAAATCTCTCGTCCAAAAAATTATCTGCCCCGAACAGATGAAGCTTCATGTTAGAGGCCTGCGCAAGACCAAAAATGGCGGTGTTATCATCAGCACCGAGACGAAAGACGACATCGAGAAGCTGAGGCAGTTGGAGCAGCTAACAAAATCAGGCTTAACAGTCGACGAGCCTTATAAAAGGAAGCCTAGGGTTGTTATCATAGGAGTGCCGACAGCTATGGCAGAAAATGAGGTTTTTGCGTGTTTGTACCACCAAAATCTTGCCGAGAAACTACAGGACTGCAGCCTTGAGACGTTTTTGACCTCAATTAAGTTAAGCCATAAGTCAGGAAAAAGAGACGCCGAGAACTGCAACTATGTAGTTGAAGTACCTGCAGTCATACGTAAAGCCCTGATCTCAAAAGACCGAGTATTTGTGAATTGGTCATCATGCCCTGTGAGGGATTTCACATTGGTCACACGATGTTATAAGTGCCAGCAGTATGGTCATGCTGCCAAGTTTTGTCGGCAGACGTCCTATACTTGTGGTCACTGTGGCGATCAAGGTCACTCAATCAAAGAATGTCCAAAAAAGGGAGATGAGCCAAAATGCGCTACTTGCTTTCATTACAAAAAGCCAGACAAGCACAACACAGGTGCTGCTGACTGCCCGGCGAAAATAATGGCCGAAAAAAGGTATATTAATTCTATTGATTATGCAGGCGCCTAAGAGCGCCGTTAATAAGTTATTTATTTAGACCACTTAAGATATTTTATATTTTTTCTTCCTATATTTATATTTGTATTTGCACAGAAGATATGATTAACAATATAGTTAATGAGTTAGATAATTTCTCTGTATCCGAGTCAAACGTTTGTGAACCTGAAAATTGCAAACAATATCTGTCCAACTACAAAACTCCGTTAACCATACTAACACAAAATATTCGCAGTATTTTTAAGAATTTTGATAGCTTTCCACATTTCAACAACGGTTAGACATAAATTGTGACGTTATTGTTTTAACCGAATGCTGGCTTGCCAAGCAATATAACATACCACTAATACCGGAATATAATATGTACAAAAGTAATAGGAATTACAATCAAAATGATGGGGTGATAGTTTATGTAAGGAATCATCTGAAGGTCTCTGTTGAGGAACCTAATATGTACGACTGCAATAGTTTAGTGGTAAAGATTGGATCAAACTTTGCAATATTAGCAATATATCGACCTCCCTCCTTTAAAAATGTTAGCAATTTTACTGAATCGCTGAATGATGTCTTGCAGAACCTGTCAGCCATCAAAAACTTGATTGTAATTGGTGATTTTAATATAAATATTCTTCCAGGAAGTACTGATGCATCTGCTCAGGACTACCTCAACCTATGCGCATATCATGGCTTACTCCCTGCACATAGCTTTCCTACACATCATAGTGGCTCCTGCTTGGATCATGTCATGTTAAAATCAAATTACGCCTCACTTGCACTTGTTGTTAACTCGACAATAACCGATCACAATGCTGCCCTACTAACTCTAGATTGTAACATACCTAAACAAAACACTCGCACAATTTCGAAATTAAATATAAATAAACTTGAAGAAGATTTGCGCGTCATCAACTTTGATTCAGTCTATAATTCCGATGACTCACAGTTTTGTATGTTGTATGCAATAGAAAATGTACGACATGCAATTCAGAAAAATACGGTTATATCACAATTGAGCAACAAAAATTGCAACATAAAACCCTGGATCACTACAGGTCTTATCCGATGTATGAAGCATAGAGATAGACTGCACATGAAAGCTAAATCTCACCCAGATAATGCTATATTGCAACTGTCATGCAAAAGATATCGTAATTTCTGTAATGATCTACTTAAAAAAGTTAAAAGCAACTATGATAAAACTGCATTAGAAAAGGCTGGAACAAGTAGTAAAAAGATCTGGAAATGTATTAAAAATATAACATATTCGTCGAAACAAAATGAGTCACCTTCAGGTTTATTACAAGCGCACTCATCGCAGCTGACATCTGCTAACATGGCAAATAATTTCTTTGTTAATGTTGGGAAATGTTTGGCAGAAAAAAATCAGGGTCAATCACCTTATCTAACGAGCACTTCTATTACAGGTAGCTCCACTTTAACATCCTTTGCACTACTAGATACTGACGAGTCTGAGATAGAAAGTATAATCATGACTTTGAAAGACGACTGTGCAGTTGGTTGGGATAATATATCAAATAAAATAATTAAAAAGTTCAGGAAAATTTTAGTACCACCACTGGCTTATATTTTTCGCATGTGTTTATCTCTGGGTATTTTTCCGGAGTGCCTTAAAAAAGCAGTTGTTGTCCCTATATATAAATCAGGCAGTAAAGAGCAAGTAACAAATTACAGACCTATTTCTCTTCTGCCCTCTATGTCTAAAATATTGGAAAAAATTATAAATAAAAGATTGTTCAAATATCTGGAGGACAAATCAATTTTGTCGGAACGACAATTTGGATTTAGACCTAAACTTTCAACTGCCGATGCTGTTCATCATCTGACTGACTATCTTGCTCAAGAACTTGACAAGGGTAACCATACAATAGGAATTTTCCTGGACCTCGCCAAGGCTTTTGACACAGTGTCCATTCCTATTCTGTTGCGCAAGCTTGAGACAGTGGGCATAAGAGGCATTCAGCTGAAACTCTTCAAAAGTTATTTAGAAGACCGTACTCAATGCGTGAAGATTGGCAGTGTTCTCAGCGCAGACCAAAAAAACACGTCTTTTGGTGTTCCCCAAGGAAGTATTTTAGGGCCCACTTTGTTCCTGATATACATAAATGACCTTTGTAATATAAAGCTAAAGCATGGCACAATAATATCTTACGCTGATGACACTGCTCTTCTTTTTTCGGCTGAATCGGAACATGATGTCTACAAGCTCACCCAAGACGGCTTCAGTGTTGTAAATAAATGGCTTCAGCATAACTCACTAACTCTAAATGCAGACAAGACAAATTATATAAAGTTTTCGATGCGCAAACAAGCTTCTAACATTCCTTCAAAGTTGTATGCTCATTGTTGTATAGTACCTGCAGATTGCCCGTTTATGTGTCCCAATATTAATAAGTCTAATAAAATTAAATACTTGGGTGTTATAATTGATGACACCCTGACGTTCAAACAACATATGGAAGCTTTAAATAATAGAATTCGTAAGCTGATATTCATATTCAAAAAGCTACGATATATTGCAGACCCAATAATAATTAGGCAAGTTTACTTTGCTCTATGTCAGTCTATTTTGACGTACTGCATTACCTCATGGGGTGGAGTATGTAAAACATTATTACTACCCATCGAAAGAGCTCAAAGAGCGATTCTCAAGGTGGCTACTGGCCGCCCTTTCCTCTTTCCCACTAACCTGCTCTATAAATGTTGTGAAGTACTAACAGTTCGACAATTATTCATAATGAGCATTGTACTAAAACAACACGCAGCCCTTTACTACAGCACTGAATTTACTAAAAAGAGACGAAAAGACATTGTTTGCCCCACAAACAGTACGAGACATGCTTTCACAGCAAAATTTTATGTTTTCCTTGGACCACTACTCTATAACAGACTAAATTCAAAAGCAAACATCTATTCCCTAAATTATGGAAATTGCAAGAAAACTCTCAAGGTAGCTCTTCAAAATTTGTCCTATGAAGATACAGAGAAGTTATTAGTTGTATTAAAATAAAGATTATTTTGGTTTATTATTATTAATTAGTTCACTAAGTTAGTATACTAAGGTATATATATATATTTTTACTTACATACCTATTAGATGACTATTTTATTTTATATAATTACAGTGATTATCTAATAATTTTTTACCTCCTCTCGTCTGAAACACAGGATGTCCTAGTTCAGGCAAATAACACTGGTGAACTTGACATAGATTTAAGCAAAACTGTATTTACTGTATTACTTCATAACTTGAATAAATATTATTATTATTATTTTTTTCCATATTTCTCAGGACCCTGAGGTCCGGACCTTTGGAAGGCGTACGAGGAGCTGAAGCCAACTCGCAGAGGCCCCTTACAAAATTTTAAATGATGAGGAGGCACCAACCGACGATTATCCCTATATGCGCTATGCAAATGCACCCAAGGACAACCCCCGGTTGGTGCAGGACTATTGCTGTACGTGAAAATAAAACATATTGGGCTATGGGTTTGGGTTGCTAAAGTGCATTGGGTTACTTAAACTATGGAATAACTATGTCCCCTGCCTGACCAATGTTATACAATTATACACGGATAAAATGGCAGGAGGTGACTTGCACACTCAATAATGGGCCCCCGGAAACGGCCGCTAGCACATAGTGACGTAGCGACAAGGGGGCAACACTTCCTGAGGTGCGTGAGGAGTGGAGAGGTATTCCACGGCTATCAGGACAATCCCGGAAGTACGGTCAAGATCCCTACCAGCACCTTACTGGAATACTTCCTTCCTCCGAGCACGTTTGCTCTTGCGAATCTCCACTCAAGCCGGCCAATAAAGGCAAGAATGAGGTGGGAGCTCTGTTCCTCGTCAGTGTTCACTCCAGCCGGCCAATTAAGGCAAGCCAGAGATGAGGACAAGATTTCTCCCGGGAAATAGGGTCCGTGGGGTCGCTACTGCCCAACAGCTCGCCACATGCTGCCCTGCGGGTTTCTGTAACTCTCTTGGTCTGGCTCCTCATCCTAGACCCGTTCCGGCAAAGTAAATTCTACCGGCACAGACCTAAAGTACGGAGCGCGCAAGCCCCACCACGACGTCAACGTAGAGATACAGCGGTGTGATTATTATTATTATTATTATTATTTCAGACAGAAAGTCCATTTGGTTAGTACAACACAAAACTTAGAAACTAGTGTTAGTACTTACATCTAAAAGGAAACAATTAATGATTTTACGCCACAGTGGCATGTAGGCGTATCCAATGCCCCAGTATGGGACTGTCCCACCTGTCTGCAATGGTATGCAGGATGCTGTTGGGGCTGTCCCGCACCCTGCGCATGATGGAAGCGCATCGCTTGCGCATGATGGCGTGAAAGCCATCTATGCCTGCTCCTGCAAACATCTCAGACGCACTGCAGTAGCGTGGCAATCCCATCAACATCACTCCGCGTATGTCCTCTGCGTGTAGTTAACCCACAGACTGCAAGTATAGAATGACTGACAGTACGCTGTGAACAGCGTAGCCTTTACTTCAGTCGAGCATTTCGCAAATCGACGAGACAACATATTGCAGCGGACAGCCAACGCTCTGCGCTCACGCTCGATATCTAATCCATCTTTAAGGTCCTCGGAAACCCAGTGACCCAGATACTTGAAAGATGTGACCTGATTTAAGGGACTTCCACAAAGTTTCAGCTGTGGTGCGATCGGGTAGGTTTTAGTGCCAGCCTTGAATACCAGTACTTCACTCTTCTTAACATTGTATCTGAGCCCATCGGCCTCCGCGTACCGTTCACATATCATGAGCAGGCTCATCATTGAGTTAATCGATGGGCTCAGTAACACCATATCATCAGCATAACTAATATTGTTGACACATATCCCGTCCACATAACAACCTTGATAAGTATTGCTGAGCTCAACGATCAACCGGTTTATGTACAGACTGAAGAGGCGAGGGGAGGTCAGGCCGCCCTGTCTCACTCCGCACTCCATCCTATACACATCCGATAACGAGCCTGCCCACCTCACACAATTGGTTTGGTTGTTATACCAATACCTTAGTACTGATATAACTCCCCTATCCACTGTGGTATCGTTCAGCATTTTCTGCCACAGTAAGTCATACGACACCAGATCAAACGCTTTGGATAGGTCTAGGAAACAAGCATTAACAGGCGTTTTCCTAGACGTGTAATACTGGACCGTATGCTTGAGAGACAGTATGGCACTTTCCGTGGAGAGACCAGGTCGGAACCCAAACTGCGCATCATGTAATTCGATGCGGGTAGCCATATGCCTATCAAGCAAACTGTCCAGTACCTTGGCAATAACCGTAGCAAGAGATATGGGCCTATAGTTCGCGAGATCTGATGTGTCCCGTCTTATCTTTTACGATAGGCACAACCACGGTTTTCATAAGATCACTGGGAAAATAAGCATGGCTCAGACAGAGCGAGAAAAACATCGCCAGCACTCTTGGCAGGTGAACCCCAGCATGCTGCAGGTGCTCGATGCTGAGGTGATCATGCCCCGGAGACTTTCCCCTAACCATATTTTTAATAACGGTAGCGACATCTTTCGCTGTGAACTTGACATTTAACTCCGTCGGACCATCCTCAGCATCGACCGCCTGCGGTGATGAACCAAGAGGAGACTCCACTCTAAAGTGGTTTACAAACAGGTTCGCTATGGCAGTGGGCTCATGTTGCCCCGCCACACTCACGGGGACGCCCGGCCTCGCATTCAATCTGTTGGTGTTTTTCCAGAATTTTGAAAAATCTTTAGCTTTGTGATGTTCAGCTAATATGTCCATTTTTATTTTATTCTGATTGTTCTGACACCATTTTAACTTCGACTTAAAGATTTTTCTTGTGTCGTACATTTGCTTATACAAACGACCAGAAGTTGGTTTACCAGACATACTCCACATCCGAAAAGCAAGCCGGGCATCCGCATGAGCCTGCTTAACATGCCTATTCCACCCGACAACACGTTTACGCCTTGTCCCCCCTCCTACGCTACTGGGACATTGGGCAGCCTCAGTAAGAATACACACAATATTTTTGTACATATCATCTAATATGGGTTTGTGACTCGCATTGGTACAAAACCCATTAGCACATTCCTTAAATTCTAATGGAAAATTTATATCCCTTAACTTAGTATGACACATATTTTTGTACCTATCTATTTCACTAGCGTCCCTTTCACCCCATATTGTACCACTTTTGCTCTGATTAGGTGTTACAATGCTAGGTCTTATCATGTTAAAGTTACACTGTAATTGTATAGGCATGTGATCGGACCAATACGTATCATATAACACAGTTGCACTTACGAGCAGACGCCTCGCGGCCTCGGTCACTACACAGTGGTCGAGCCAGCGATGGCAACCGTGCGCGTCACTCACGAAAGTGTACGTACCTCGCGGCAGTAGGTCCAAATCCGCGCAGGTCCAACTCTGCTCCACACAGAAACTTAACAGTTCACTACCGAATAGCTCGCCGGGATGAGCGTTAAAATCACCGAGTATAATCACTGATTGCACATTTTGACTTTCTATTATCGCACTAATTTCACTAAGACACTCCGTAGTGACGTTATCATTTGAGTCCGTAGGCATATACACCGAAAATATGAGCACGGAGCGATCCTGTGACACTATCTTGATGACAGATGTGACAGATGGAAATAAGCTCTTCCTCCACAACAATGCCACTCCTCCATAAGGTCTTCCTCTCAATACTCCTGCCGATGTGTCGACTGCTGAATTGCCAGTGAAAGCGAAATCATCGTTTATTTGTCCTAGAAAGGCGACATCATGCGGCAAAAGCCAAGTTTCTTGCAACGCGATAACATCGGCCGCTACACACAGACGTCTAACACAGTCAACAGATCTTTTTAAACATTTACAATTAAAACTTATTAATGTTGTATTATTCATTAAAATTTTGTTGGCGTTCATTCTCAGAATATTTTCTGTCTGTTTTCTTCTTAGAAAAGTCTATGAATTTACGAAATGAAATCCCTTCAGGCCAAAAATCATCCCTCATGAAAACATCATATTTGTGTTTTGGGACCGAGATCTTATACGCATCATAGCTTTTGGGTACCTTCATTATCATTTTCTCAATATCCACATGTATTTTGGCCTTTTCCTTAATATAATCTGTGAACAAAATGCACTTAACCTAAGCTACATTCACACAATTATCGATGCACCTTATGAGGTTAGCGATCCGTCTTTCAAAGCTGCTAAAAGATAGTCTTAATTGTATACAACATAAACTCAACACACAATCACTATGTTCATGATGTTAATAACGCAAATTATTTAGTAATATAATTTTACTAATTGCATGTATATGTAAATTTTTTAAGTACTGCACGGTGTGCACTGTGCGTATGACTAGCAAATGTGCGACCAGTCAATGATCAGCGGACGGAACCTCCCTGCCGCCCGCGCTCTAGTGTATCTGCGGCCAAGGCCGGGGTGGCAGCGGGCCTCTTAAGAGTGTCAAGCCGCTGGTCGTTCGCACTTCGGGTGGTGGGAACAAAAAATTGTGATGCGGTAGGCGGTAAGTGCCGTATCTGTCGATAATTTGTCTAAAGTTGGTGAACAAAGACTTGAAATCAAGGGGTTAGTAGTATTCATTTTGTTTTTAATATAAAATCTTGATGATATTTTAATTACATGATTAAATAAAAAGGGAAGTTTAATTTGGTTATGTATTTTTTTTAAGATTTGTTTTAAATTTGGTATTGTATGATATTTTTACTGCTTTATTCTGGATAACTTGTAGCAGTTGATAGTTAGATATGAGACGGACAAGCGTAGTATAAATTCTTAGTTTAGTACTACTACTTAATTTGCTTTTGCGGTTCATTATAAGGTTTAAATCACCAAGGGCTTGGGCACCCTTCAAACGCAAATCAGCAATATGTTTGGACCAATTTAGACGACCAACCATTTTAATCCCAAGATAACGCACACAAGTTTTCCAAGGTACCGCATGGCCTGCTATTTTTAAAGTTCTTGAAAGGAGTTGCCTAGCACTGGAGAACAATATTGCTTAGTTTCCATTTCTTAAAACAATCAAGAAGCAAGTCGATGGAATATTGTAGGCGACCTATGATCAAATCGGTATCATTCCAAGAGGTGTAAGAGGCAGTATCGTCAGCAAAGCAAGCTAATTTGGTTCGCGGTTGAATAGGGATATCATTTAAGAATAGGATAAATAAATAGGGTCCTACAATCGAACCCTGGAGAACGCCAGCCACCATTTTGAGGTAATGAAGTGGTGTTTCCTATGTGATCCTAGAATTTACGATCCGTGAGGTACGACTGAATAAATTTAATGAGAAGCGTAGGCACACCCAGAGTGAGCAACTTGTGTAGCAGGCCTTCGTGCCACACGATATCAAATGCTTTTTCGATATCCAGCAGGAAACATACCCGTAGACTGTTTGAGATTTAGGTGATGGGATATGTGTTCTGTCACCCTGGCTAGCTGTTGGGTAGTTGAATGAGTGGCACGAAACCCAAACTGCTCTTGGATCAGAAACTGCCCAGTAGCACGTAATAGTCCTGTATAAATTACAGACTCAAAAAGTTTACCAACAGAAGGTATCAGACTTATGGGGTGGTAATTTATGGGTATAAAGCTGTCTTTTCCAGGTTTTTTAAGGGGTATTATTTTTGCAGTTTTCCAGATGCTTGGGAAATAGCCCAGACCAATACAGCCATTGAAAATTGTTGCAACATAAACTATGGCCTTCTTAGGTAAGTTCTTTAAAAGTAAGTTGTGAATCCCGTCATGACTTGCAGATTTACGGGATTTAAGCCTAATTAAAATTATACGAATCTCAAATGGCCTCATCGGCTTTATAAAATCAGAAGCGAGATTGATTAATGAGAGACATAGTGTTTGATATCTCATCCTTGAGTTCAGTCACAAGGCAAGTGGTAAGGCTCATATTGTCGCAAAAGGCGTTTGCCAAAGCATTACATTGTTCTGTCGTGCTAGTAGTCACCCATCTGAAAGTTTGAGGGGAGGAATGTTCGCTGGTTTAGGCTTGAATGATTTAGTGACTGGGGTTATCAACTTTAGCCAGTTTAGCATTCCAAACGTTGTCGAGATAATTTCGAATGTTTGTGTTAATGTATGCTTGTAGAATATTTATATTACTACGATTAAGCCTTCTAAGATAAACACTGGGCAGTTTCTGTTCTATGCGACGCAAATATTTATTGTAGCGGATTAAATTTTTGATATACCGAGTAAGTTTGGTAGGGATATCGCTATACACAGCAGTTGTTGATGGTATGGAGGAGTTTCTAGCAACAATAATAGTCTGCTGCAAATTAACAATGGCAGTATCTATCTCTTTTTCGGTTTTAAATGTCTTTGAACTAAGCGTAATGTTTTTATTTAGTTGAGAACGGGATTTAGTCCAGTTAGCCTGGTTAAATTTAATGAATCGAGTATTTGCCCTGCGACACAGTGAGCCTCCAATGGTAAAAAGTATGGGGTAATGGTTAGATGACAATGCTGTTACAGTTCCGACATCACTACTGCAGCTTACATTTAATGACAGCACTAGGTCCGGGCTCGTGGTTTGCGATTGAGACAATAGTTTACTTGAGTAGGTATGCTAGGACTGTGTATGACGTAGTCGGATTCAAGCATGTGGTTGAAAAGAGTTTAATTTTTAGCCTCGCGTATTTGTGTAGCTACTGAGCCAGTGTGAATGGTTGGCATTAAAGTCTCCCATGATAACAACATGGGAGCCCAAGCAAAATAATAACTCAAGGTCACTACGAAGTATTGGTAGATTGGGTGACTGGTAAATGGATAAAACAATGTGGTCAATTCCTGATATTTTAATAGTTATTCCGACGACCTCAATATGTTTAGTGTTAAGGAGAGTTAAGGCCGAATGCTCAAGGTCATTTCTTAGAAGAATAGCAACTACCTGCCCACGGCCAGTATGATACTTATCTTCGCGATAACAGGTGAAGCCTGGTGTAACTAAAGTTGAGTTTGGGGTTAGTCTAGTCTCACAAATACCAATAATATCAACGGTCAAAACGCTTACCGCCATATCGATTAGTTCGTGAATCTTTAAACGTACTCCATCAGAGTTCCAGGATAACAGGTGGAGTTTCACAGAATCAAACATATTTACTAAGATGAGAGAGTACCAACATGACCTTATTCAACCAAGACGTGCAAGCAGCAAATTGGGATTAATGCTAGTAAAATTATAAGCATCTCCTTTGTGTCCTCATCATTGGGGGCAGGCGTACGGTGATCAATGGGAACCTGATTTTTCATAGATGCCATGATGTCACTGATACCTACAGGAGGCCAAGATCTGTAATTTGTAGTTGGTTTTGGTCGAGACGTCGGATGCATCAGATTGGGGGGCATCGCCGAAGATTTTGGAGGTGTACGAGCATCGCCACATGAAATGTATTGTTTTAGTTTTAACCTTAACAAGCATATGCTTATTAGCCGATAACTCGTTTATATTCGCTGAATAAGCTATCGCGCCCACCACTAGTAACCTAATTTATGTATATATACTCGTATTTTAATACTTTACCTAATAAATGAAACGATCAGTAACGGACACAAAACAGTGATTTTATTTCCTGTACACATCCCGTGTGATTCGTACCCATCAACAGTCTACATACTACATATCCGTGTACGGACAAACTGCCCGTACAGGAGGCATCATTGAACGGGCTTTCGCTCTAAAGCCTTCTTTTTCTCGATGCTCTCTAGATACGCCATACGGACACTGCACTTACTGTAGTTCGCCGGGTGAGCTTCATTGCAATTACAGCAATGAGCAGGCTTAGTGCGGTCAGACTTGGTACACAAGGCAGTTGCGTGAGGAGCAACACACTTCATGCAGAGAGGGGGCTTGTTTCAATTGTTGGATGCGTAGCCAAACTCTTGACAGCGAAACCATTGAGTGCCATATGCTCTGGTTGGCTTAAATTTGCTGATAGTCACCACACAACTAAACAGGTACTTTATTAACCGAAATTTTGTAATATCAGCTCCTGCTGGTAGCTGTACCAAAAATTGAGGACAGGGATTGTCCAAACCACTGCGAGACATAAGGGGTTTCACCGAGGCTCCGGCGAAGCCAAGTTTTTCCAGCTCCTCTGGTAATTCTTTTTCCACATATTCCGCGAATTATTGATTTAGGCACCTTTTCGTCCTTCCGGGTGAAGGTAACAAAGGACGCATCTTGAAGACGAAGAACTTCCTTAACTGCCTGATGGCTGTCAGCTGTGTGACATATCATTATATGTCACAACTTTGTCTCCATTTCTGTATTGAAGGTGGTAACGATTCGTGTTTTTAGCAATTTTATCCTTAACGACCTCATGAGTCCATTCGGTCTTCATATCCAGGATAATAGGAGGAATGTGACCGGTCTTGTTGACTTTGGCGGTCGCTTTGGGGTAAAATTCATTACCAGAAGTTTTGGTTTTTCCATCTACTGGAAGGTCTTGAAAATTATTGTGTGTTGGAATGTCACGGGCGCTGTCAAGCGTTGCGTGTTTTGCGATAGCTGGCCGCTTTAGCGTACGCCAATCACCCTCATCTTCGGTAGCTGGTCTCTTGGAGTTGAGACTACCACTTGAATCCGATCGTTGCAGGTATCTTTCCATTAGAACTAAGGGCTATTGTTGTTACACATTTTATCGACAGCAATTTGTCCAACCTTGGAATCACTATTCAGGGTTGAGTAAGAACGAGAGCAAGTAAGTACGAGCGTGCACACGAGACAAGCGCGAGACGCTAAGTGAATTAGTAGTAGTAATTAGTTGTTGTAATAACATTGGTTGACAATTCATCTTTAACCCCTCAGGTGTTTGGCGTACATACCCTGTACGTAAGAAAAACCTTTATATAATATGTACATAAACGTAAAAAAAAACATCATCTATGGTGACCGTGGGCTTACAGTAGTTGTGAACCTCCGGGGTTCGGTTGACATTCGAGCATACTCGTACATTTAAAATTAAAATTAAAATGTCTTTAATGTCGCCATTAATAGGTAGGTACTGTTACTGATTCCCAAACTAAGCTAGAGCTTGTATTTTGAGAAACAGTGTTCAGCCGCAGTAAGGATCACATAATAAAATACGAATACATTGGTTTGGATGTCGCTGCAGTACTATCACAAGACGGAAGACCTACTGGCATATATTGCGTAACATATATCATACAATACTTCTAAACAAACTCACACATTCACACACTCACACATACATACACTCATACACACACACTCACACACACACACACACACACACACACACACACACACACACACAAACACACACACTCACACACCACACATCTGTTAATTAGTATGGCAAAATAGCGGAGTGACTACCGAGATGACGACTAATAGAGAAGTATGGAAGAAAAAGACATGTTGCGCCGACCCCAAATAAATTGGGACAAGGACAGGAGAATGATGATGACTTGTAACAGTGTTTGTACAAACCTACTTACAGAAATAAAAAATCATATAATCAAATCATATTCATAGAAACTGTACTGAGCCTAGCCCGCGCCAGCGCGGGGTCGGCCCCTCGCGCCATACCCCGCACCCCGCGCCAGCGCGGGCTCGGCAGTGAATGTGTTAATCATTGCCACAGTCACGTTTAACGTTATTTTGAAACTCAAAAACACCAAAGCAGTCTTGTTTATGGTGATTTATGCAGCCGAAAACATTTAAGGTAAGTTCGTTCGTTCGGTGTGGAGAGCAGACGGTTGGCCGACAGCTCCTGGTATAGGAGAGCAGCCGGCTGGCGCGCAGCTCCTGGTATAGGAGAGCAGCCGGCTGGCGCGCAGCTCCTGGTATAGGAGAGTAGCCGGCTGGCTCGCAGCTCCCGGCACATGAGAGAAGCCGGCTGGCACGCAGCTCCCGGCACAGGAGAGCAGCCGGCTGACGCGCAGCTCCCGGCATAGGAGAGCAGCCGGCTGTCGCGCAGCTCCCGGCACAGGAGAGCAGCCGGCTGACGCGCAGCTCCCGGCACAGGAGAGCAGCCGGCTGTCGCACAGCTCCCGGCACAGGAGGGCAGCCGGCTGGCGCGCAGCTCCCAGCACAGGAGAGCAGCCGGCTGGCGCGCAGCTCTCGGCACAAGGCTGGCGCGCAGCTCCCGGCATAGGAGAGCAGCCGGCTGTCACGCAGCTCTCGGCATAGGAGAGCAGCCGGCTGGCGCGCAGCTCCTGGTATAGGAGAGCAGCCGGCTGGCGCGCAGCTCCTGGTATAGGAGAGTAGCCGGCTGGCTCGCAGCTCCCGGCACATGAGAGAAGCCGGCTGGCACGCAGCTCCCGGCATAGGAGAGCAGCCGGCTGACGCGCAGCTCCCGGCATAGGAGAGCAGCCGGCTGTCGCGCAGCTCCCGGCACAGGAGAGCAGCCGGCTGACGCGCAGCTCCCGGCACAGGAGAGCAGCCGGCTGTCGCACAGCTCCCGGCACAGGAGGGCAGCCGGCTGGCGCGCAGCTCCCAGCACAGGAGAGCAGCCGGCTGGCGCGCAGCTCTCGGCACAAGGCTGGCGCGCAGCTCCCGGCATAGGAGAGCAGCCGGCTGTCACGCAGCTCTCGGCATAGGAGAGCAGCCGGCTGGCGCGCTGCTCCTGGCACAGGAGAGCAGCTGGCTGGCGCGCAGCTCCCGGCATAGGAGAGCAGCCGGCTGCCGCGTAAGCTCCCAGCACAGGAGAGCAGCCGGCTGGCACGCAGCTCCCGTCATAGCGGCCACGCGGTGTAACTGTCAACTGTTACTGACGATGGTGTCGAGCGCTGGCGCACACACGCGCTGCAAACTCCTCCAGGGGCGCACAACAAGTGCTCACAAATGAAAGTATCATCGTTTCATACAATTTTCTAAGAATCAAGATGAATGTTGCCAACTTTGCATAGCTGTATGAAAATCTCTGTTCTTGGCCGCACCGGGGAGGTTAATGGGAAAATAATTGAATCCGCGCCGCTCAAGGAAAAGGTAAAAATATCCAAAAGCGGTGAAGAGTTGTGGGGTACCTTTGCCCCCCCCCCCCCCCCCGTTCGCCGCTCACTCACCTCCCGGTACCTCTCCGCCCGGTGCATTATACAAGACGTCTTCATTCCTTTAAACCGGCACATCTTTTGAGGCGTTTCCAGGTCACGCCGCGTCTATTGTGCGCCGCTAAAGGATTCTCCGAGCTTGTCTTTTTGCCACTGTGTGCTGGGTTTGGTGGCGTGATGCCGGCGGGTGGCGCGGGTGGAGGGGTGCGAGGGGGGAGGGGGTGTGATATCAAAGAGCAGTCGTGGCCAAACATTTTCACAGTCAAATGTGAAGTTTGTTAATCTGAGTAACGCCGCGGACTATTCCTGCTGCGGCGGTATGCATAAAAACTAAGTAAGCGGTTAGCAATGCAGTAAGACACTAACACAGTTTTCAGCTATGTGAAAATTTTGTGAAAAACACAGCATTTAGTATTAATCAATAAAAGGGTTTTCTCATGGAAGTGAATACGAAGTTCCGCACTCCCACGAGTATGTTGTCTAAGACAGTGCAGCAGGCACAGTTGGCCCGCGGTCGGCTCAGCTGTCGCGCGCTGTGCTGCCAACAGGCCGCGTGACTGGCAGGCGCGGCGGACGATCTCGCGGCGAACAGGCGATACGTTTCTAGGTCTAACATGACACACACGACAATTACTCACTCTCGCGTGATTGATTTTCTGACAGAGTAAACTTTTCTCGTTTTCTGACAGCGCTGCTATACTAAATACTCGACTCTTTCTGTCAAACTTGATGTTTTCTCGACAAACCCTAACATGCCATCTAAGTTATCTAGAATTTTGACAGTTCAACACAACATAATCTGCGATCCTTCTGTCATTTAGTCGTCCTCGATTTTGTCGACGAGATGAGTAGACAAAATTATGACAAAAAAAAAAAACTCCAAATTACCATGGCAGTTTCATAATTATACTTATTTTAGTTATAATTTAATTTTACAATATATTTATAATGAAAATACTTAGTTCTAATCTACTATTTATATTGGAACGAAGTTCCGTCCGGCGGCCGCGAGAGAAACCGTGCCGGAGGGGAGGACTACTACGTAGATGAGTATCATTTTCAGTAATAACCAGTGACTTTGCTAATTATGGTGATTAACGAAATCTAGGGATTATGGCTGTATGGCAATATCTATTAAAATCGCCAGTACATTTCCTAAGGTTGGTGATTAACAACGTTTAGTGTTTTATGGTTATTTATAACAGCGAAATCAAATCCAGCTGCATATTTAACAAAATTTGCAATATCATGGGTTTTAATAATAATAATAATTAATAATAATAATAATTCTTATTTAATAATAAAGCTGACAACACTAAAGTCAACATATCAAAAATTTGTTCTCATCATTTTCATACATTTTATTAATTTTAGACGCAGTGTTTTATTAGTTTAGTAATTGAAATAAACGTAATACCTTTTGAAGCAAAATTATAATCTAAAAAAATACCAAAATGCAAGTAATAAACCAGCTACGCAATAACCTGAAAATACCGAATCGAAGGTGACATCTGTCATGTCACCTCCGATAAAATCAAGATACAAGGAAATGAAATGAAAACAAAATAATGTTGACAAGAGCAGCTTCACGAGCACGCCTGCCACCTCCGGACTCTTCGCTCAGCTCCGCCTCATCGCCGCCGGTACCCAGCTCCACTGTGAGTGCTGTGACGACACCGGCCGCGGTAGTTGCGTCGAGCTCGAGCGACGAGTATTTTTCCCCGCCGACGTCGCCAACACCTGTACGTCGGCAGGGGAGAGGCCGGCCACCGAGGAGCTTGGGACTTAGGGGCCACCCGGCCCCGAGCCGGGTCCCCGCTACCGGTGGTTGTGTGCAGCGCATGAGATGGACTCAGTCTATGAACGAGAACGTCATGCGCGCATATTACGGGTCTACAGAGGGGGGAACTAACCTCACTGCGTACCGCGTTAGGATGCTGTCTCTGTTTCAGGAACTAGAGCCAACCGTCAACGTCTCGGCCCAACGACTATCGGATCAGGTGCGGGTCATCCAACGCAATCGTAGGTTGGACGATGCCGCACTTGATATGCTGCGCTCAGAGGTACTGAACAACCGTATCGCCCCAACTTCGACACAAACCGCGGTACAAACTTCAACAATTGATGTAATCCCGCCGCGGTCCAATCATGTTGTTGAAGAGGAGGATGATACGGTTGCCACAGTAAGTAGCCACTGCAACGTCCGTTTGAGGGGCGCACTGGAGGATGCGTTTCGCGAGTATAGGTCCACTCCGACCGAACTTAGACCCCGATTACCACGCCTACCTATGCACAAAAAAATAGGGCGCTGGTGTGTGCCCTGGACTCGCAACTTAAGAATTTTTTCGAAAGCAGCGAGGATCTCGTTGATACACACTCGATCCTGTATTGCGCGGCTGTTGCGGCATGTCGTTTAGCTAACGTCAAGTTTCCAAACTGTAACGAAGCTACTCGACCAAAACCAGCCGTACCAGCCTGGCAATGCAGGATCGAGCGTCGTATCGATGGGGCCAGGGTACTCATCGGCAAACTATACTGCTTCAGGGAGGGCAATACACGACCACGAGTGATGCGCTTTGTAAGGCGGGCATTCTCGGGGACTGGAATCAGTCCTCCAGAATATATGTCCCGTGTCACAGAGCGCATCGACTTCCTGAAGCAGAAAGTTTGTGCATGGGCGAGCCGTATTCGGCGGTATAAGCGGCGGGTTGATCGATACACGCAGAATCGCATGTTCCAGAGCGATGAAAGGGGGGTATATAGAGCTTGGAAGCGACCTGAACAAAATGTGACGGACGTGCGCCGCCCGGATGATACCACCACGAGTGCATTCTGGCGCAGCATCTGGTCGGTACCCGTCTGTCACGCCGAGGCTGGCTGGATGCAGGATATCGAGCGAGTGTGTGGAACTATACCAGAAATGGAAGCAGTTTTCATTACGCCATTAGACGTAGCCAGAGCAGTCCGTCCGTTACCGAATTGGAAATCACCGGGACCGGACGGACTACACAACTTTTGGTTGAAATGGCTAATTAGTTCACACACTCGCCTGGCATCTCAATTCCAGTCATCCTTAGAGTCTGGGTCGCTACCGCAGTTTCTAACAACAGGCGTTACCCACCTGCTCCATAAGTCAGGTAGTCCCGCGGAACCCAAGAATTATAGACCGATCACATGTTTGTCGACGATCTATAAACTTCTTACATCCATTTTGAGAGCGAAAATAAATACTCACATTGAGAGTAACTTGATTATGTCTGCCTCTCAAAATGGATGTAGGAACGGGTCCCGTGGTACTAAGGAGCTACTCCTCATCGACATGGCCATAAGCCAACAGGTTCGTCGATCCCGCAAGGATCTGTCGACATGCTGGATAGATTATAAGAAGGCCTACGACTCGGTGCCACATACATGGCTAATGAGGGTACTGGAGTTGTACAAGATAGATGCAACTCTACGCACCTTCCTTGAGTCGTGTATGGGGCAATGGAGGACAGTCCTTCGCTATCCTGGGTGTCGACAGATCCAGGGGAATGATGAGCCTGTATGGATTAAACGGGGAATATTTCAGGGCGACAGTTTGAGTCCACTCTGGTTCTGCTTAGCCCTTTTTTTTTTTTTTTTTTTTTTTTTTTTTTTTTTTTTTTTTTTTTTTTTTTTTTTTTTTTTTTTTTTTTTTTTTTTGTGGATGGGAAATCATCAAATAACTTCTCCCGCTCTGGGTGGAGCGGAAGGGCGTGTCAGACTTTTACTGACTAAAACCCACCCGTGTTCCTTCAGTTGCCTATGCCAGGGCCACGGTATCTTTTTCAAACAACCCGCGACCCCAGCGGCGTTCTGCTTAGCCCTGAATCCTCTAAGTACACTGCTAGAGGATTCAGGTCTAGGCTATCGGTTGAGGAGAGGCGGTCAGGTCATATCTCACCTCCTCTACATGGATGACTTGAAACTCTTTGCCCCCAACAAATTGCGACTGATGGAGCTACTGAAGGTAACTGAAACTTTCAGTAGCGCTATCAGTATGGAATTTGGTGTGGACAAGTGTGCAGTCATGCATGTAAAGCGAGGGGAGATTATGGAATCCGAGGGAATTCAACTCTCGGATTCCATAAACCTTAGATCCCTCTCTTCATCGGAAAGCTATAAGTATTTGGGTATGTCGGAAGCGTTAGGTATCAACGTTGCTGACATGAAACAATCGTTGAAGGAGCGCTTCTTTGGCCGCCTGAAGAAGGTATTAGGTAGTCTTCTTTCAGGTGGAAACAAGGTGCGCGCCTTCAACGGTTGGGTCATGCCGGTCTTGATGTACTCTTTCGGCATACTCAAATGGACTCAGACCGAACTCGACGCCCTGGATAGGAGGGTCCGTACACTGCTGACCGCAAACCGGATGCATCACCCACGATCATCGGTAATGAGACTGTACATTCCGCGGAAGTGCGGGGGTCGAGGCTTTTTAAATGCGAAGACCCTACACAACCGCGAAATGTGCAGCCTCAGGGAATATTTTTTAAAAGCCGAAGTGTGTATGTACCGTGATGTGGTCGCAGTAGACAAGGGGCTCACCCCGCTCTCCATGGCTAAAGAGAACTGGCGCAAACCTGTAGTACTTACTACCGATGACCGCAAGGGGATATGGCAAAGCAAGGAACTTCACGGGCGCTTCTATCGGGCTCTTCATGAGCCCGGTGTAAATTTCTTAGCGTCCGTATCCTGGCTACGTTTTGGTGACCTTTTCGGGGAAACTGAAGGTTTCGTCTGTGCAATTATGGACGAAGTTATCTTAACGAATAACTACCGGAAACATATTATGAGGGACGGGACGGTGGACGTGTGTCGGGCATGTCACCGTCCGGGTGAGTCCATCAGACATATTATCTCTGGTTGTTCTCGTCTGGCTAACGGCGAGTACTTGCACAGGCATAACCAAGTCGCCAGAATTATTCACCAGCAACTTGCTTTGAAATATAAACTTGTGGAATCTGAGGTACCATATTACGAGTATGTGCCCGACCCAGTTCTCGAAAATGACCATGTGACGTTGTACTGGGATCGGTCTATCATTACTGACAGGACTATTGTCGCCAATAAGCCTGACATAGTAGTGATAGATAGATTAGCGCGCCGCGCAATGATAGTCGATGTTACCATTCCACATGACGAGAACCTCGTGAAAGCTGAGAAAGAGAAACAAATAAAATATCTCGACTTAGCACACGAGGTTGGTGACATATGGAATGTGAGCTCGGCTGTCATTGTGCCGATTGTCGTAACGGCCAATGGCCTGATGGCCGAAAGTCTCGATCAACATCTCTCATCTCATTTCGAGGCTCTCGTTAGGCGGTTGGATCAAGGGCCAGATTCAGAAGGCAGTACTTCTTGATACGGCTCGCATTGTGAGGAGGTTCCTGTCTCTGCAACCCTAACCACCGGTAGCTTGGACTTTGCTCCCGCTACTGGCGGATCACTATTTTTTATATTTTTAAATGTTTTTTTTTAATGTTTTTTATAAAAAAATATTTAAAAATGTATTTAATAAGTTTTTAAAATGAATAAAGGACATAATAATAATAAATAAATTTATTTGCCACAAAAAAAAAGAATAGAAATAGGAACTTAGGTACATCTGGTTCTATGTTGAATTCTGTACTCAAGTATTGCAACCCTGCCTCTTAAACTAGGTAAACCTGTATCTTAACAGACAGTGATCAGAAATGGGGTCTTAACCATAGTTAATTAATAAGTTAATGACAAAAATATATGTGTGTCGATTCATTCTTTACAATTAAATCTTAGTATTTCATGGAAACAGAAAAAAAATAAAACTAATAAAAACTAATAATAATAGTAAAAACTAGCTTAATTAATAATAGTGATACAATGATAAGTTGATGAGCAGTGTGCAGTTGATATGTAAGGAAGTGTAGGTTGTGTCTGCATGAGTGTGCTTTATGTGTGTAAGTGTATAAGAATATATGAATGTGTTGTGAGGGTTATGTTTGTTGAGTATTTTTGTTATGTAAGTGTGAGCGTATGGCGTGGAAAGTATAAAGTATAAATGGACATTAGGCGATGAAGGAGAGTAAGGACTCTGTAAAAGCATAGTCCTTCTGTAGAAGCCAATCTGTTACTTTTGATTTTACCATTTGTGTATTTAGGTCTAAGATACACAGCATTTGGTGAATTTTTTGATATAAGTGAGTGCTTAAGATGTAGTATTGGTGTTTAGCAAAACTGGTTTTGTGCTGAGTGCGTGGGAGACGAAGTGTCCGTTTATTGCTATCATAGGGTGGTAGGCAGGCATGTTTCCTTAGGACCGATCGTAGCACAAAGAGCTGCCGGACCGTTAGAACCATACAGTCGGAGTAGATATCCGCTGTTGGGTATCTGTAGGGCTTGTTCGACATTACTTTGAGAATTGCTCTTTGTGCTCTCTCTACTCTAAGAAAGTTAGTTTTCCATGCACCACCCCAAGCCGTAATACAATACCCAAGAACCGATTGACACAGAGCGTAGTAGACCATCTTAAGCGTATCCGCATTAGCTGACTCCCTGAGCGACTTGAAGATGTGTATAAGTCGTAGAGTTCTGGTGGTGAGGGCATCAATCTGCTTGTTCCATTTTAGCCCATCGTCTATTAGTACACCCAAATATTTTACATTATCGGTTCTGATGAGTGTGGGACAGGCACAGGGTCCGGCCGAGTTCAGGCAAGAGTGAGCTTTTATAGAGAAGTCTTGAGGCGGTGTAGTGTTACGACGGATTGCAAATGGAATGTAATTAGTTTTATGCAAGTTAAGAGTGAGTAAATTTGAGTTAAGCCATTGCATTATTACAGACAAAGCTGCCTCTGCTTTTGTTTTAACAACATCCCATGTGGGCCCACTGACTAGAATCGCTGTGTCATCCGCATAGGCATAGATCTTGCAGTTTGGCAGTTGCATCTTACACAGCTCATTGACATAAATCTGAAACAGCGTGGGGCCCAAGATGCTCCCTTGTGGAACGCCGTAAGTGACAGTTGTCTCATTGCTAATGTACTTGTCAATTTTAACACATTGAGAGCGATTATTTAAGTAGTCAGTGAAAATTTGGAGAGGTTTACCACGTACGCCTATTGACTCTAACTTAAGGATAAGTTTGGGAACAGAAACTGTGTCAAATGCCTTGGAAAGGTCTAAAAAGATACCCAAGCACTTTGTTTTATTGTCAAGATCCATTGCAACTTGTTGTGCGAAGTCAAGTATCGCATCCTCAGTCGACACCCCCGAGCGAAAGCCATACTGATTCGGAGCAATAATGTGATGTTTATTAAGAAAGCTCTTAAGACCATTACTGAGAACCCTTTCAAGTATTTTCGAGAGAGCAGGCAGAACTGCTATCGGTCTGTAATTATTGACACAGTTCCTGTCCCCGCTCTTGTAAATGGGATGTACGACTGCCCTCTTGAGAGCATTCGGAAAGGTACCTGTGTCGAAACACCGATTGCAGAGGTATGTGATGACTGGGATCAGGATATGACGGCAGCTTTTCAATAGGAGAGATGATATTCCATCCCAACCCATGGCACAGTCACTGCGTAGTTGAAGGATAAGTGACTCTACTTCAGCTTCGTCTACATCTAGTAGAGCAAGTGAGTTGACTGGGGGGGTATGCGTGAAACGTAAAGAGGTGGAAGGATTGTAGGTGATTGCTGGAGAGACAGGGGTCCGAGATATAATATTTTCCGCCAGATTTTTACCTACGTTACAAAAAAACTGAGAAACCTTATTTAAGGAGGCTTTTGGATTGTCGTGAATTTTTAGGAGTTCAGTGGGGGAGGAATGCTTTTTCTGTGTGTTGGTTATTTTTTTAATTGTTGTCCACAACTTTTTAGGGTTATTCCTGCCTTTTTCGAGCTCATTCGTTTCATATGCTGTTCTTAACTTTCTAAGTAATTCATTACAGAAGTTTCGGTAGCGAGTGTAGGTGGTTTTAAGAATTTCATTGTGAGGGTCCTTGGTTGGATTCATGTGCATTTTGTCACGATTTTGAATGCATCTCAGGAGACCAGGTGTCATCCATGGTTTAATGGTTCTTTTACGCCTTGGAACTTTGACCTGCTTCGAGTGTTTTGAGATGGCTGCTTTTATTATGTTTATAAATTCATTCATAGCTGCGTTTACATCTTTAAGGTGGTATATTACAGAAAAGTCCCTCTTTTCCAGCTCTGAGATGATTGCTTCGTAGTCTAGACAAGTGTTAAAATGACTTACTTTGCGTACTGGATTGGCGTGTGTAATAGATAGTAGGATAGGTTTGTGATCTGTAATATGCGAGTCCAATACAAGTGTGGTAGATGGGAGGTTAGATTTGAGAAGTATGTGATCAATACAGTGTTCGAGGCGAGTGGGGAAAAGGTGAGTTGGCAAGAGACTTTGAGAGGCATTAAGAGTAAGGTAATCAAAACTCCGGTCGTTCATGTTGTCCGGCCTTATATCGATATTTAAATCACCAATAAGGGCTATATTAGGGCAAGAGGAGATTGCTCCGTAGACACCATTCAGGCTAGATGTAAAACTTTCAAAATTGTGTGTTGAGTTAAGAGATGGGGATCGATAAATAACAACAACTGTAAGCTTCTGATTTATCTGACATATCAGGCAGTTTCCTCGTTTGAAGTCCGGTTCCCACACGGTACATTGTAGGCCTACTCTAGTGTATATTATGATACCGTCGTTTTGATTAGAGTTGGTTACTGTTGCGTGAGACTTAAAGCCATCTAAAACTGGCAGATGGCTGACTTTACTAAGCCAACATTCGGTCAGGATTACTGCGTCAAAGTCAATTTTTACTGAATTTAGCAGCACCTGAAGCTGATTAAAGTTTTTGTTGACACTTCGTATGTTAATATGCAATACGTTGAAGTTACTATCAGCTAGATCAATATACTTATGGCAGTCATCTGGACTACAGGAGAAGGAGTTCCCTAGGTTTATGTTATCAAGTTCATTGTTAATGTTTTGAATCGTGTTAGCCATAGAAGAATAGAAGTTTGATTACTAAACGCGGGGACAAATACGAGTGACTTAGAGTGCGTATGGTAATATATCGGGGGTCTGTAAGGATGACCCAACGCCATTTTAGGTAAGTAGGATGATCTACGTGTGAGAGAACCATAGTCTTAGTGTAAATTGCTGTTTGTGTTTGTTGGATTTTTACATGTGTGTGGGGTTTGAGAATAGTGTAGGTATGGTTTGCTTTACAGATAATAAAAAAGTTGATTATAATTAAGCTTAGAATAAACTCTGGAGTACAAATGAGTCACATATTTATGTTAACGAGGTCCTGAAGACATTTTTCGGTTTGAATTATTACCTGCTTGTCGCCCTCTCTCTTGCGCAAAAAGATTCCGCCGTTTGCGATCCAGCAGAATTTGTAGTCATTGTTCTTAGCGAATTCACGAGCTTGATAAAACAGTTTTTTGGAACTACCTGGCAATTGCTCCGCGATGTAAACCTGTAATGTAATTTATGTTTTATGGTGGTTGTTACTATAACAATCTTCGCTTTGTCAAATTGTGATCGTTGGCTCATTTGTCAATTGTGGTTACTATCTAGTGAGTATACTTACTAATCATCTGTCTAGCCTGCCTCCAACTATGTTGGAGTCGACTTCCAGTCTAACCGGATGCAGCTCAAGACCAGTATTTTACATGGAGTGACTGCCTATCTGACCACCACAACCCCGTAACTTTGAAATACGATAACCCTTGGTAAGACTGGTTGTTAGACTTTCGGGCTTCTGACGACCCGTAGCGACTGTCAAAGATCCATGAATAACAACCGGAACCAACGGCTTAACGTGCTTCCGAGGCACGGAGCGATCTTGGTATATCTGACACTAATTTTCATTTCCGTCATTTTGTATTTTAATTTCGGCATGCCAAAGAAAAACATTTAATTTTAGTCAAAAAAGTCGGCCTACACCACGAACTTAACATCAATTAAAAGACTGACGAGAAGAGTGAAGAGAGGACGTAAAATAAATATAGTATATACTAAACTCGCCACAAAATATTAATAGGTCCGTTTTGACAGCCCATATCGTTTCATATGCCAAAGAGAGACAAACATAGCGGGACAAAGAGGGACACCCTCATGTCAAAACGGACCTATTATTTTGTGGCGAGTTTAATTCCATGGCTAAAATCTTATGAATGAGACGGAACCTCAAGCCGATGTTGCTATGATAATAAAAATCATTTTTACAAATAATTACTCGTAAACCGACGAAAACAACTGAAAAGTGAAAAATAAAAAACCGTTTAGTCTAACTTTGTTTGTTTGACGCAACCTCATAATTTGTAACATAAATTAATTTACGAGTTTCCTAAATTAATTTATGTTAGTGTTGAGGTCATCGACATCTGCGGACGCCTGGTGTCGACGACATCGACATCTGCGGACGCCTGGTGTCGACGACATCGACATCTGCGGACGCCTGGAGAAACACCCAGAAGCCCTTAAGTTTAGTAGCCTTTCAGGTGGAACAGGACGCATACAGTGTTTTTATCTAAATACATTACATTATCCGGGAATCATTAAAATATTAATTGATTCCCGGATAACGTCTAAACACAACCGGGGACTATTCAAATTCGCATTAACCGCCCCATTTTGTTGGTTTAACGAGCGCAATCTGAGCCGCCCGTCGCTCTGCTAATCTATTCACTTGAAATACCTACGTTTACTTTAGTCATTAACCGGTCGGCGCTCACAAAGGACCTTTGATATAGCCGCGCACTGAGAACTGCGTTAGAGTTGCGCGAGCTGTGAGCAAGGTGCCGGCGCCATCGCCGAACAGTTATGTGCTATTAACTCACGTGAGAAATTCGATCACAAGATGTAAACTTGTGTTCATATGTCGTGTCGCCAGCGCGCGGGCGGCGGCGGTGGCGCGGAGCACGCTCAGCGCCGCGATCTTATTTTCCGTGCGATTAGTCGCGTGTCGCAAGTTCGTCAGCACTACCAGCGACTGTCGGCGCGCGCACATAGTTGCCTCAATGACGTGTACACAAGAATCTTCTCTTGCATACCGTGGAATGCAATGCAACTACTTTTTATTTCTGCTGTATGTAAAAGGTCGCTTCGGTTCGTGTTCGCTGATAGAACTGTGTAATGGAACTGTGTTAACAGCTGGTGCAGTTAGAGAGGTTTCTGCGCAAATTGGCGCGGTTGAGAATGAGCGAATATATATATTGAATAGGTGTGTGAAATATATATATATATTTCACACACCTCATCTCAAACTAAGCTGAGCTTGTACTATGGAAACCAGATAACTGATATACTACGAGTACATCACTACTTTTTTTTTTGTAAATACATACTTATATAGATAATTACACCCAGACTCAGGACAAACAGACATGTTCATGCACACAAATGTTTGTCCTGGATGGGAATCAAACCCACGACCTGCGACATGATAGGTGGTATCTTAACCAACCACGCCAACTGGCCCGTCAAATAATCAGTAATATGCGTTGTATTCACATTGTGCAATTCTCGGGCGATTGTTTGGTAGGAATTTTTGCATGTAACAGAGTTAAGGCGGTGCTATATGTAAATTAGGCTGGAACTGAAGAAGTTTAAAACCTTTTTTCTCCATAACCCGTACCATAATGATCTTTAAAAAAAAATATGTTAAACTGGAGGATGCGTTTCGCGACCGAACTTAGATCCCGATTACCACGCCTACTATGCACAAGAAAAATAGGGCGCTGGTGTGTGCCCTGGACTCGCAACTTAAGAATTTTTCGAGAGCAGCGAGGATCTCGTTGATACACACTCGATCCTGTATTGCGCGGCTGTTGCGGCATGTCGTTTAGCTAACGTCAACAAACTGTGACGAAACTACTCGACCAAAACCAGCCGTACCAGCCTGGCAATGCAGGATCGAGCGTCGTATCCATGGGGCCAAGGTACTCATCGGCAAACTATACTGCTTCAGGGAGCGCAACACACGACCACGAGTGATGCGCTTTGTAAGGCGGGCATTCTCGGGGACTGGAATCAGTCCTCCAGAATATATGTCCCGTGTCACAGAGCGCATCGACTTCCTGAAGCAGAAAGTTTGTGCATGGGCGAGCCGTATTCGGCGGTATAAGCGGCGGCGGGTTGATCGGTACACGCAGAATCGCGTGTTCCAGAGCGATGAGAGGTGGGTATATAGAGCTTGGGAGCGACCTGAACAAAATGTAACGGACGTGCGCCGCCCGGATGATGCCACCACGAGTGCATTCTGGCGCAGCATCTGGTCGGTGCCCGTCTGTCACGCTGAGGCTGGCTGGATGCAGGATATCGAGCGAGTGTGTGGAACTATACCAGAAATGGAAGCAATTTTCATTACGCCATTAGACGTAGCCAGAGCAGTCCGCCCGTTACCGAATTGGAAATCACCGGGATCGGACGGACTACACAACTTTTGGTTGAAATGGCTAATTAGTTCACACACTCGCCTGGCATCTCAATTCCAGTCATCCTTAGAGTCTGGGTCGCTACCGCAGTTTCTAACAACAGGCGTTACCCACCTGCTCCATAAGTCAGGTAGTCCCGCGGAACCCAAGAATTATAGACCGATCACATGTTTGTCGACGATCTATAAACTTCTTACATCCATTTTGAGAGCGAAAATTAATACTCACATTGAGAGTAACTTGATTATGTCTGCCTCTCAAAATGGATGTAGGAACGGGTCCCGTGGTACTAAGGAGCTACTCCTCATCGACATGGCCATAAGCCAACAGGTTCGTCGATCCCGCAAGGATCTGTCGACATGCTGGATAGATTATAAGAAGGCCTACGACTCGGTGCCACATACATGGCTCATGAGGGTACTGGAGTTGTACAAGATAGATGCAACTCTACGCACCTTTCTTGAGTCGTGTATGGGGCAATGGAGGACAGTCCTTCGCTATCCTGGGTGTCGACAGATCCAGGGGAATGATGAGCCTGTATGGATTAAACGGGGAATATTTCAGGGCGATAGTTTGAGTCCACTCTGGTTCTGCTTAGCCCTGAATCCTCTAAGTACACTGCTAGAGTATTCGGGTCTAGGCTATCGGTTGAGGAGAGGCGGTTAGGACATATCTCACCTCCTCTACATGGATGACTTGAAACTCTTTGCCCCAACAAATTGCGATTGATGGAGCTATTGAAGGTAACTGAAACTTTCAGTAGCGCCATCAGTATGGAATTTGGTGTGGACAAGTGTGCAGTCATGCATGTAAAGCGAGGGGAGATTATGGAATCCGAGGGAATTCAACTCTCGGTTTCCATAAACCTTAGATCCCTCTCCTCATCGGAAAGCTATAAGTATTTGGGTATGTCGGAAGCGTTAGGTATCAACGTTGCTGACATGAAACAATCGTTGAAGGAGCGCTTCTTTGGCCGCCTGAAGAAGGTATTAGATAGTCTTCTTTCAGGTGGAAACAAGGTGCGCGCCTTCAACGGCTGGGTCATGCCGGTCTTGATGTACTCTTTCGGCATACTCAAATGGACTCAGACCGAACTCGACGCCCTGGATAGGAGAGTCCGTACACTGCTGACCGCAAACCGGATGCATCACCCACGATCATCGGTAATGAGACTGTACATTCCGCGGAAGTGCGGGGGTCGACGCTTTTTAAATGCGAAGACCCTACACAACCGCGAAATGTGCAGCCTCAGGGAATATTTTTTAAAAACCGAAGTGGATATGCACCGTGATGTGGTCACAGTAGACAAGCGGCTCACCCCGCACTCCATAGCTAAAGAGAACTGGCGCAAACCTGTAGTACTTACTACCGATGACCGCAAGGGGATATGGCAAAGCAAGGAGCTTCACGGGCGCTTCTATCGGGCTCTTCACGAGCCCGGTGTAGATTTCTTAGCGTCCGTATCCTGGCTATGTTTTGGTGACCTTTTCGGGGAAACTGAAGGTTTCGTCTGTGCAATTATGGACGAAGTTATCTTAACGAATAACTACCGGAAACATATTATGAGGGACGGGACGGTTGACGTGTGTCGGGCATGTCACCGTCCGGGTGAGTCCATCAGACATATTATCTCTGGTTGTTCTCGTCTGGCTAACGGCGAGTACTTGCACAGGCATAACCAAGTCGCCAGGATTATTCACCAGCAACTTGCTTTGAAATATAAACTTGTGGAATGTGAGGTACCTACCATATTACAAGTATGTGCCCGACCCAGTTCTTGAAAATGACCATGTGACGTTGTACTTGGATCGGTCTATCATTACTGACAGGACTATTGTCGCCAATAAGCCTGACATAGTAGTGATAGACAGATTAGCGCGCCGCGCAATGATAGTCGATGTTACCATTCCACATGACGAGAACCTCGTGAAAGCTGAGAAAGAGAAACAAATAAAATATCTCGATTTAGCACACGAGGTTGTTGACATATGGAATGTGAGCTCGGCTGTCATTGTGCCGATTGTCGTAACGGCCAATGGCCTGATGGCCGAAAGCCTCGACCACCATCTCTCAAGGCTCTCGTTAGGCGGTTGGACCAAGGGCCAGATTCAGAAGGCAGTACTCCTTGATACGGCCCGCATCCTGAGAAGGTTCCTATCGCTGCAGCCCTAACCACCGGTGCCTTGGACCCTGCTCCCGACACCGGCGGACTACTATTTTATATATTTTGAAATGTTTTTTTAAAATATTTTTTAAGAAATATTTAAAAATGTATTTTATAAGAAAAGAAAATATGAATAAACGAAATAATAATAATAATAATAACCCCACCGCTGTATCTCTACGTTGACGTCGTAGTGGGGCTTGCGTGCTCCAAACTTTAGGTGTGTGCCGGTAGAGTTTGCCGGAACGGGTCTATGATGAGGAGCCAGACCAAGAGAGATACAAAAACCCGCAGGGCAGCATGTGGCGAGCTGATGGGCAGTAGCGACCCCATGGACCCTATCTCCCGGGAGAAATCTTGTCCTCATCTCTGGCTTGCCTTTATTGGCCGGCTGGAGTGAACACTGACGAGGAACAGAGCTCCCACCTCTTTCTTGCCTTTATTGGCCGGCTTGAGTGGAGATTCGCAAGAGCAAACGTGCTCGGAGGAAGGAAGTATTCCAGTAAGGTGCTGGTAGGGATCTTGACCGTACTTCCGGGATTGTCCTGATAGCCGTGGAATACCTCTCCACTCCTCAAGCACCTCAGGAAGTGTTGCCCCCTTGTCGCTACGTCACTATGTGCTAGCGGCCGTCTCCGGGGGCCCATTATTGAGTGTGCAAGTCACCCCCTGCCATTTTATCCGTGTATAATATTTATATAACATTGGTCAGGCAGGGAACATAGTTCTTCCACAGTTCACGTTACCCAATCCACTTTAGCCACCCAAACCCATAGCCCAATATGTTTTGTTTCCACGTACAACAATAGGCCTGTACCAACCGGGGTTTGTCCTTGTGTGCACTTGCATAGTGCATACAGGGATAATCGTCGGTTGGTGCTTCCTCATCATTTAAAATTATCTAAGGGGCCTCTGCGAGTTGGCTTCGGCTCCTCGTACGCCTTCCAAAGGTCCGGGACCCCAGGGTCCCGAGAAATATCAAAAAATCACAAATAATAATAATAAAATAAATAAAATAAAAATAAAAAAATAAAAATAAAAAATAAAAATTGTTTAATTTCAGATAACAATGATCCATAGTGTTAGTTAGTGATAACAATAATAATAACTTGCTCTGAAATACGGCCTTGTATATACGGTACCTCAGAGTCGGTACCGTATTACAGGTATGTGCCCGACCCAGTTCTCGAGAATGACCATGTCACGTTATACTGGGATCGATCTATTATCACTGACAGGACTATTGTAGCCAATAAGCCTGATATAGTGGTAATAGATCGATCAGTGCGCCGCACAATGATAATCGATGTCACTATCCCGCATGACGAGAACCTCGTGAAGGCTGAGAAGGAGAAACAATTGAAGTATCTCGACTTAGCCCACGAGGTTGTCGCTATGTGGAATATGGACTCTGCAATCATTGTGCCGATAGTCGTTACGGTCAATGGCCTTACAAATACAAATACAAAATACAAATATTTTATTGGAACAAAAACAGGTTTACAATTTTTAGTGTTCGTTAACAGCTACATTAGTTTTAAAAACTGTGTTGCAGCCATTAGCGCCCAGCTCCGAGAGGGGAGACGTTGGCGTTCCAATATTTATTATAAATAAACAAAATTATTATACTAAAGCAATAAAATAAGTAGGTGTATCAACTATTTAACTAAAATATTATTGATTCATAATTAATTACATTGAATTCCTAATATTTTTAATTATTTAAATATTTAAAATAAATTAGGTTAAGATGTTCCAGTTCTCTAATGAGGTACCTATGTGTGTGTGTGTGTATGTATGTATGTGTGCAGTGTGTATATGTATGTGTCTGTGTTTGATTGTATACTTAGGAAGGTTATTACGAGAGGAATACGAATGTCAGGATATATTTAACTCATAGGTAAGTGTGTGTAACCAGATTTTCTAACTCCTTATCGCTAAGAGCCTCGACCAACATCTCAAGAGGCTCTCGTTGGGAGGGTGGGTGAAGGGCCTGATTCAGAAGGCAGTCCTCCTTGATACGGCGCGTATTGTGAGGAGGTTCCTGTCTCTGGGACCCTAACCACCGGTAGCTTGGACCCTGTTCCCCATGCCGGTGGATTTCTATCTTTTATATTTTTAAATGTTTTTTTTAATTGTAATATTTAAAAATATAACTTATATGTAAAAAAGTTGAATAAAGATAATAATAATAATCTTTATTTCAGACCACGTCATGATCCATATAGAATTACAATTTTAAAAATAAAAATAACAACAAGATTACACAAGACACCAAAAATAAAAAAATAAATAAAAATAAAATAACACAACAATGGAAACATTGGATCAGGGCCGCACTGTACGTACATGCAGTTCCGTCCAATGCTCTGTTAGGGAGCACTCCATGTCCATTCTCCCTGCAATAAGCAGCAGGAAGCTGTTGGGGCTGCCCCGTATGCGACGCATCAGAGACGCTGTTCTTTTGCGATGTATCGCTTGAAAGCCATCCACTTGAGCGTCCGCAAACATACCTGATGCGCTACAAAAGCGTGGCAACCCCATCAACATCCTGAATGCATTATTGTACTGGACACGCAGGGCATTGTAAGTCCTCTGCGTATGCTTCACCCATAGGCTGCACGTATAAAAAGACTGACAGTAAGCCTTGAATAAAGTTATTTTTACCCGTGCAGTACAGCGTGCAAACCTACGGGCCAGCATATTAGCTCTGACTGACAATGTCCTGCGTTCCCACTCAACATCTACATCATCTGCGAGAGCCTCGGTGACCCAGTGGCCCAGGTACTTAAACTGCTCCACTCTTTTGAGAGCATTGCCGTCCAATGTGACCTGAGGTACGGTGTCATAGTTCTTCGTGCCGGACTTGAACACCATCACCTCACTCTTGGTCGTGTTATACCTGAGCCCATGGGCCCCCACATAGCACTCGCATACCTTTATTAATCGCCTGAGGGCACTGATCGATGGGTTCAACAGCACCATATCGTCGGCGTAACTTATATTGTTAACAAAAACTCCATCAATCGAGCAGCCTACCTGAGTGCTGCTGAGCTCACGGATCAGCCGATCCACGTACAGGTTAAAGAGCTTGTGTGAAGTCAATACACCTTGTCTCACGCCACACTCCAACCGCTTCCGATAGCGAACCCGCCCACCTGACATTGTTACGCTGGTTGCCGTACCAATATTTAAGGAGCGATGTGAACTCGTCTGGAAGTTCCATCTCACTCGACAACTTCTGCCACAGCTTGTCGTACACCACCATATACAACGCCTTTGATAGGTCTAAAAAACAGGCGTAAACTGGTGTATTTCTGCTGGTGTAATACCGGATAGTGTGCTTGAGACTCAATATTGCTGTTTCAGTAGACAGCCCGGCACGAAATCCGAACTGAGCGTCATGTAGTTCAAGATGTTTATCTAAATGTTTCTCAATCACACTATCCAGTACCTTAGCAATAACAGTTGCGAGCGATATAGGCCTACAATTACTCAAACTAGACGCGTCCCCTGTCTTGTTCTTAGTAATAGGGACAACTATGGTTCACATCAATGCATCTGGTAGGTATGAGTGCCCCACGCAGAAGGTGAAAAGCCTGGCCAGCACCCTTGGCAAGTGACCACCTGCATATTGCAAGTGTTCAATGCTCAATGAGTCGTGGCCAGGGAATTTACCTCGTTTCATGCCTTTCACCGCCTGCGCAATATCCCTACTTGTAATCCGTACGATCGAGACCCCGGTGCGTACCTCATGTGACTCAGTTTCTTTATTACCGGCAGCCAGGGGCGAGCAGATCTTAAAGTGCTCCTTAAACAGGCCGGCAATGTGGTCGGGCTCACTACTACCCCCGACACTCACTGGAACGCCCGACCTTGGATTCAATTTACCGGTTTCCTTCCAAAATTGACTGAAATTCGTAGCTGTGTGCTGTGTTGCTAAAATATCCATTTTTATTTGAGTCTGGTTGTTTTGACACCATTTAAGCTTTGATTTAAACGTAGCACGCGACTCACGCATATTGGTTGTTGATTGTCACGCGACCAGATGTTGGTTTTCCATTAGCAACCCACTCCTGAAACCAAAGTCGAGCGTCGCCATGAGCCTTTTTTACATATTTGTTCCAGCCAGTAACATAGGGCTTTTTCTTTTGGAAACTATTTACTTTTATCTTACAGCAATTTGATGCTGCATTTTGTAATATATTAACAACACTATTATACATCTTGTCTATAATATCTCTATCTTCTAAATTGCTACAAAAAACATCTGCACATTCCCTAAACTCGGGGGGAAAACAAGCCCTTATCTCAAAAGAAACTTATACCACAAACGAGGGCTTCTTAACAAACTCTTATACGACTAATAGTACGGAACCCATGTTGATTAAAAATGAATTAATCGATTCATTACTTGAGCGACATAGCAACATAGATCGTATTACAAGAATACTCGCCTTGGTGATACGTTTCGCTGATGCTTTACGAAACAAAAGAACGTCAACCGAGTGTCATGAACTGAACATGGATGAAATAAACAACGCACGGTTTATCATTATCAAATCAGTGCAACGGGATTATTTGATGAAAAAATTGAAAAAAAATTAAAAAAATGAAATAAATTCTCTCAAGAAAGGAAACCTTCTCAACAGAAGCACCATTTTGAAACTTAATCCATTTTTGGACTCTTATGGAGTTTTACGAGTTGGAGGACGTCTAAACCACTCAAACTTGCCAGTGGAAACGAAAAACCCCATTACACACTTACTAATTATATTACTTAATGTACTTATTAACATAACTGCAGTCGTAACTAAAACTCGGTCACGCGCCAATGTGCGGCTCAGATAACTAAACAAACATTATAACTTTAAACTGGTTCCAATAAACTATTGACCATAACAGTGGTTTGGTGTGAACTAACTACCTACCTACAACAACTACCGGGGTATCCGTTAACGATGAGAAATCCCCAACAGGTATTATATTCTGGGGGAATTCCACCCAGGACATTGCATTCAGGATGCAATTCGGTGTGTTAGGGGTATGTAAATATGGTCTGCAGCTGTCGACAGCTGCAGACCATATTTAGTCAAATGTAATATTATATATTGACATTGCCGTGTATCTACATTTATGAGATTGCAAGCTTCGCAAGAACTAACAAACATATTTTTGATAAGTACAGAACTAAGCGGCATAGTGATATAATTAGTTGCAAATCTAACAAGACGGCCTTATATGCCAGAAGCATTTTCAGTATGGCATAGCGTATATATAATACAATCACTTACCAAAGTCTATACTAGAAACTCCATCCATCGATGAATTCAAAAAGAAATTAAAAAGTTTCTTGCTATTTAAATGTTATTGTAGTATTCAGGATTATTTAATAAAGGATGTAAGGAAATATTTTTCTCGAAAATATTGATGTTGCTGTGACATGTGTTTAATGCAATAATTAATTATCTGTTATTATTACTTTAACATGTATTTACAAATATATCTTGACATTCTCATTTAATACATTTGACATTTTAATATTAATTAGTTTAGTGACATTATTATTTACTAATGTTTAATTTACCATTCTCCTCACACCTCACGGTGAAATTACCAGAATTGTTGCAAGTAATTGTGTAATAATGTTGTGAAAGCTTGAGTTTGCTACATCAAGGCGTAATATGGTTGAACTATGCTTATTTTTTAACAACTCTATGTAATTACCCATATTAGCAAATAAATGACTTTGAATTTGAAGTATTAAATACTACTTGCCTCGTCACGCCGTCTTTTCAGCACTAGCACGAAGCTGCGCGTAGTCTTCGATGGTAGCGTTAAACCTGGAACAGGATCGTCCTTGAATGATGAACTGATGATTGGGTCGCCCCTGCAAGAAGATATAAAGGATTTAGTAACAAGGTGGAGAACACATAGAATTTGTTTGGTAGCGGACATTCAACAAATGTATAGGCAGATACTAATACATCCTAGTGATGCGGAGTATCAACGAATCGTGTGGCGAGAAAAATCGGACGAAGAAGTTAAAGAATACAGGTTACTTACCGTCACTTAAGGAACTATCCTGTGCACCTTACCTTACAATTAGAACTTTACACCAGCTGTCCAATGATGAGAAGGAAGAGTTTCCTATTGCAGCGCCGCTACTGCGAACCGATCTTCACCAAGCTGGTTGGCGCCGGACTCCGGTGGAATGGTGGTCGCGAGCTAGGCGGCTCCTTGCGAAGCCTACCACCGCTAAGTGGGATCGTTTAGCCGTACCACAGCAAGCCTGTGGTGCTGTTGCCTGGGGTGGACCTCTAGGAGGTAGATCCCAAACCACCCCAAAAATGTGAAACTAAAGCTATTTCATAGAGTCATCTAGTGACGTTACATCCCAGGATCAAAAATAAAGCTGTCACTTGACATTCCTAAATACGAACGACGAAACCAATATAAAGTAAAATGATGTAATAAGTCCCCGTGAAGCAGACAGATGGAACCGCGCCACTTTCGCTTACACTCGTACCAACCGACCTACCAATCCAAACTCAGGTCGCAAAAAAGTAAACTTAAAGCCCTAGACGATAAATCGTCATTAATCAGAAAATTTTCATCGTCAAGCGATGACAAAATGTGCCCTCGGAGGCGCGGCGGCGGCGGCGGCGGCGACTACTTCATTATAATCAATCACGTTACACCAAGGAGGCTCTCATTGAGGTCTTCCTTTGTTGACACCTTAATACCTCGCCCGAGCTCGGAGCTCTATAGCATTTAAATTATATACCTAGCTCAATTTAGAAGCTTAAAAGTCTCCACAATTTAAAAATATTACGTATGAAAACACCACAACGGTCTTTCTACAGTAGATATTTTTGCAGTATTCCCATTTGAGCACCTATTTTTAGAGCACCTATGCATTTCGCACCAAAGGTATTCTCAAATGGGACTGGAATGGAATGGAATGGGAATGGGACCTTTGGTGCAAAATGCGTAGGTGCTCTAAAAATAGGTGCTCAAACGGGAATACTACGTATTTGTATCTCACTAAGCGACGCGCGCTTCACTTGTGTTAACCAAGTGCACAAACACGCTGTGAATCTGTGCGTGAAGACGAGTAGCGTCAGCACAGAACACACACACTTCCAACTTCGCCATTGCCTCGGACGCATTAACAGCGTGTTTGTGCACGTGGTAACATAAAAATACCAATAATGTGTCGATAACGATTCTTCAGCAGAATGAGCACCGAAAAAGTATTTTTTACCATTGCAACTGGAAAAAGGGTATTTGATTAATCGATAACACGGAATAAACTCTCTTTTAGTCACTGAGTGAATAAAAACAATTTAAATTTGAAACAAGCACGAATTATAGGAATTTTATTATGTATGTACAGACGCCAGCACATCAAACTACTACAGTCTATCAAATTTCTTTAATAGATTTTCAACTTTATTGCTAAAGCATTAGGTTCAAGGTTGAATGGGAAAATTTGACAGTTTCGGGTAGCTTGACCTGCTGGCGTCTGTACATAAAAACTTTTTAGCAAAAAAATAAAACCGACATGCAAACAAAACACTACGTCAAAAATAACTTTCATTTCGGTAGTCGGTGTCTTGGGTTTTGTATTTGCGTTTTTTGCCACCGACTTCCGAAATTAAAGTAATTTTTCACTTTGTAGTGTTTTGTTTTGGAAGTCGATTTTATTTTTTGCTAAAAAGTTTTTTTTTTCACTTTTTAGTTGTGGTACCTACCCCACACAAATTCGAATACCACTACCTGCTATGTAAATAACAGTGATAGGAAGTTATTAAAACATCATCCGCATAAACTAAGTGGGAAAAATACGCATTATTGAAGCTAACTAAAAACTACCCAAGCAAAGTTAATAAAATTTATATGGAACAAAAAGAATTTTCCAAATCCGTCTATCCGACTTTGAGTAATCGCGTAACAAACCAAAGTTATCCATCCCTACCTAGTTGCGTTTCGAAATTTATTTTATAATGCGCACAGCAAAAGAGTGGAACTCACTACCTGCGTCTGTGTTTCCGAACGTATACAACCCTAATCTCTTCAAAGTGAGAGTGAACAGGCTTCTGCTGAGTAAGCTCACTCCATCGTCGACTCTGCCTCTGTCGCCTCCGACCTAGACTAAAGTCAAGAGCAAACCCATCTTAAATAAAAAAAAGCATACAGACGAATTGACAACCTCCTCCTTTTTGAAGTCGGTTCAAAAATAAAAAAAAACATGCTGCAAGTACCTACGAGTACTGGCTGGCTAAACTGAGCTGGAATAGCTCCGTAAAGCTATACAATAACTCGTAAATAAAATAAAAAAGTATCCCGCCAGTTTTAATTAGGCTAGGTTACCTTTTACCTGTTATCGTGGTTGTTTTATGTCATAGATATTTTCTATTAACATAATTATAATAAAATGAGTTCTTCCAGTGACGAAAACGAGACACTGACTCCAGAATCATTTCTTTCTAAAGCAGCAATAGATATTTTGTTGCCGCCAAAATCTCAGGAATTTTACCTGCAGTACCTTCTCCTAGCGTAGTGCCTCACTGGCTCAGTAATGCATTTGTATAACCGTCTAGCTACGACCACTCTCGCCGACGGCTCTCGTGACACTGACGTAGTGACATTAGACAAGACACATGAGACAGTGTATTTACGTACCCACATACACTACATCCCTCCTTTGTTAAATGAATTGAAATAGCCAGTATAATTCAAGAAAATATTATATCTTGTCATCCACCTGACATCTCATGATTGGCATTGATTACAATCAGAATCACTTCTGATACAAAATGGTTGTGGAATCATTTCCTTAATTTAATCATCACTTTCTGGACTCTCAAGATACTTGTCTGGAATCAGGGTCCATTGACCTTCTATCTTTTTAAGATGGACAACGTTATTCCTCAGTTCTTGTCCTCTTTGGTCACTTCTTTTTTATCACCGTGTTTAGAGCTCTTAACTGTATGAGGTACTGTGTTGTATTTGGAGCTAAGTTTATTTGTCTTCCATATTCTTAATATATACCTTATCCCCTTCATTCAAATTTGTCTCTACAGCCCTCCCCTTCCTGTCCCCATATTCCTTCCCTTTATTCTTTTGTATTTTGTCCCGATCTCTACATCCATATCTATATCGCCATAGAAGCACAGGACATTGCTTCCGTCGAAATTCTGCTACCCTTTTAGAGAATCTAGGTACTGATCATACAGAACTGAAACGCCACGGAAGGTGGAGGTCCAGCACAGTAGCAGAAAGCTATATCGAGGATTCGATCGAAAACAAATCCAAAAGATGCAGCCGAATAGTAGACAGTATAAAACTTACAATAAAGTAAAAACCAACTTCAAAAACCTAAAATGAATAAAATAACTTTCTTAAAAAACTTAACAGCTTCAGTTAACAGCGTCAGTGCCAAGCTAAGCTGCATTGAAGAATTGAAGACACCGACTTCAGAAGCAGTTCAGTTTTTAATTTGTTATTTCTTTTCATTTTTATTTTTACAATTTTAAGAAGGCTTACTGAATAATGAAAAAAAAAATGGTTACAAAATGTAACAACTGACAGTTGCTAATTACAAAATGTAACAACTGACAGTTGCTAATTACAAAATGTAACAACTGACAGTTGCTAATTACAAAATGTAACAACTGACAGTTGCTAATTACAAAATGTAACAACTGACAGTTGCTAATTACAAAATGTAACAACTGACAGTTGCTAATTACAAAATGTAACAACTGACAGTTGCTAATTACAAAATGTAACAACTGACAGTTGCTAATTACAAAATGTAACAACTGACAGTTGCTAATTACAAACAATGGTTACAAAATGTAACAACTGACAGTTGCTAATTACAAACAATGGTTACAAAATGTAACAACTGACAGTTGCTAATTACAAAATGTAACAACTGACAGTTGCTAATTACAAACAATGGTTACAAAATGTAACAACTGACAGTTGCTAATTACAAACAATGGTTACAAAATGTAACAACTGACAGTTGCTAATTACAAAATGTAACAACTGACAGTTGCTAATTACAAACAATGGTTACAAAATGTAACAACTGACAGTTGCTAATTACAAAATGTAACAACTGACAGTTGCTAATTACAAACAATGGTTACAAAATGTAACAACTGACATTTGCTAATTACAAACTTCCACGTAATTTTAAGAAAGTTATTTGATTCGTGTTAGGTTTTTGAAGTTGGTTTACTTTTTTAACGTAAATTTATTTTTCATCACAAACGACGTCGACAAAAGACGTCTATAGACGTCAAGCGCTCGCGAAAGTGTTAAATGTATTTTAATTTAAATCGGACTGTATGGATCTAGTTATCTGAATGAAATAAATTATTTTTGTTATTTTTATTTTTAAATGGAAAGAAAGTCCTACACCACATGAAATAATAACGATTCTCCGGCGGTGTACCGGCTGCAGAGAGTGTGGGTGGTGAGCGGGAGCTCGTGGGGTGCGGGGTGCAGGGCAGAAGAAGGGGGACTGGTTCAGCTCTACACAATCTAATTCCGGCGTCTCGCCGAGGCTTTTAGCGTGTCCATAATAACGCATTTATGTTTTTAATCTCAGCAAAGGGTCACAATGGAACCTTTAAGCTTTTGTCTTTTGAATGGTATCTTGTTGTTCCTTATAGTCACGGTGATGGTTACTTACCTAACTGACACGGGTGTGACGAAACCCTCCGCGACTCGGCGAAACAACAAAAACTATCACGTGATGTGTACAAAAGGCACCAGAAATAAGATTGTGTTCCATTTTAATATTGGCAGTATGGCTGTATCCCGGGACACAAGTATAAAGTGACTTGTATAGACTGCTCCGACATTTATCACGATTCAGAGGAATTTAAAGTAATATTTGTCACTTCAAAGTAACTTACGAACTTATCAGATTTCATAGCGTCAGCAATATCCAGATAGTCTTGGATAAAATAATGTTCCGCCGAGCACTCGATAATGCTGATAGTGGGCACTCGGGCGCTCGGGCGGCTGCGGCAGTGCTGGCAGTTCGAAGCAGGCGGTTACTACTGAGACGATCTCAGAGGAATGTCACTCACTGGCGTTGAGCCGTGTTCGATAGTGGGCACTCGGGCGGCATGCAGCAGTGCCGCCTTCATACGTCCGAGTTCCATATCGCAGCACGGCGCGCGGCGCGTACCGCCACAAGTATCCACATACTTCATACGTCCGAGTTCCATATCGCAGCACGGCGCGCGGCGCGTACCGCCACAAGTATCCACATACTTCATACGTCCGAGTTCCATATCGCAGCACGGCGCGCGGCGCGTACCGCCACAAGTATCCACATACTTCATACGTCCGAGTTCCATATCGCAGCACGGCGCGCGGCGCGTACCGCCACAAGTATCCACATACTTCATACGTCCGAGTTCCATATCGCAGCACGGCGCGCGGCGCGTACCGCCACAAGTATCCACATACTTCATACGTCCGAGTTCCATATCGCAGCACGGCGCGCGGCGCGTACCGCCACAAGTATCCACATACTTCATACGTCCGAGTTCCATATCGCAGCACGGCGCGCGGCGCGTACCGCCACAAGTATCCACATACTTCATACGTCCGAGTTCCATATCGCAGCACGGCGCGCGGTGCGTACCGCCACAAGTATCCACATACTTCATACGTCCGAGTTCCATATCGCAGCACGGCGCGCGGCGCGTACCGCCACAAGTATCCACATACTTCATACGTCCGAGTTCCATATCGCAGCACGGCGCGCGGCGCGTACCGCCACAAGTATCCACATACTTCATACGTCCGAGTTCCATATCGCAGCACGGCGCGCGGCGCGTACCGCCACAAGTATCCACATACTTCATACGTCCGAGTTCCATATCGCAGCACGGCGCGCGGCGCGTACCGCCACAAGTATCCACATACTTCATACGTCCGAGTTCCATATCGCAGCACGGCGCGCGGCGCGTACCGCCACAAGTATCCACATACTTCATACGTCCGAGTTCCATATCGCAGCACGGCGCGCGGCGCGTACCGCCACAAGTATCCACATACTTCATACGTCCGAGTTCCATATCGCAGCACGGCGCGCGGCGCGTACCGCCACAAGTATCCACATACTTCATACGTCCGAGTTCCATATCGCAGCACGGCGCGCGGCGCGTACCGCCACAAGTATCCACATACTTCATACGTCCGAGTTCCATATCGCAGCACGGCGCGCGGCGCGTACCGCCACAAGTATCCACATACTACTTACTACCACAAATAACTTGCCTTTTGAAGATAAATGAATTAGGCACTGCGTCCATTTCATATGCTTTTACAATCTTCTTTTTTCTTTGAAATCTTTTAAAATGAATGTTACATTATGGTTTGTTTGAAACATTTTCGATTCACAAAAGTGTAAAGAGCTTAAAGCGCGGTACATAATGTAACTACAGTGGATCCGTCCGAGACTACGACTGCAATAAAACGAGACGTAGTGCTTTAGTAAGTTTTGTTTTATTACGAACAGAACACATGGTTACTTGGCACTGAGTACCGTGTCCGGCGCCACAACAACAGACGGCAAAGTGTGGCGCTTGAGTTCTGCCCGACTAATACCGACCACGACATAAGGTGTTTGTTAATAACTTCATTCTGCGCTATGGCATACCCCAGGAGATTGCAGCGGACAGAGGCTCAGAATTTATGTCGTCCACCATGAAGGAGGTATGTGCCCGTCTACACATAAATAAAATGAACTCGACAGCCTATCACCACCAATCTGTAGCCTTATATAGCCTTAGAAAACTCACACAAATATCTTGGTTCATTTCTTCGTATCCAATGTGACAATTACCTGATAAGTGATTTTTGGGAAAAAATGCTCTCTTCCAACTAACTTAAGTTCCATTATATAGAAGAGCCATTATATAACTACGATAATTATCCGCTAGAGTTAAAGTTTCGGTTGCAGTTGTCACAAAAAGAGACTTAGAGACAATTTGCTTAAGAGTATAGTCCTAACGATTTAATTTTAGTGAGAAATGAAGTAGGTGGAAAATTAGAGAGTGTATATTCAGGACCATATGTGGTTGTTAGAGATATGTCACCGAATGTGGAAATTAAGAAAAATAATAAGCTTGATGTAATACATAAACATCGCACTAAGATGTACCATTCTATGTAATTGAATGAAAAAAATGTACCTCTAGTTAGTATTTTTTTTTCTTTTAAGGGGGGAGGTGTAAGGTCCTCTCTATATTATTATAATTTTTGTCATTATATACGCCTTATATACCATGTTATTACTTGTAATAAAGTCATTATATTCTCAGCAGTCATTGGTTTCATTTACTGTTCCTGCCTACCGTACGGCAGGACATTTTGTGTGAACTGACCTGCACGTAGCATGGACGTCAGCTTCACACAGGACATTTTGTGTGAACTGACCTGCATGTAGCATGGACGTCAGCTTCACCTGGAGCGTAATGAAGCTTGGAAGTAGATGTAGGGGTTTGGTGTGAGTTCATGGTGTCTAATATTCTTTGAAAAAATGGCTCCCATGCCATTTGAAGAAAAGAGATATGTTGGGTCATGGTGGCATTTGTTTGGTTAAGAGGTGGGAGTGGATCCGATCCCACTTCTGATGTAGGCAGAAGGGGTCAGATTCATTTTAATGATAGGCTGAATATAGGTTGGACTATTCCTTTTATTATTATAATAGTTAGAATTTTTATAGCTAAGTCACTAATTGTGGCAATTATCAATTGCACTATCTTATTTTGTAATTACAAATAATCATCATTAATTGATCATAAATCATACGATGACAATTTAGTAATTGAAGTGATAATTAATTCGTATCCTGAAATTAATTATCTAGAGTCAAGGATCAGCTAAGTACAACTTGTGCACCATCCCACGCCATTTAAAAATTTTTTTTTTTTTTTTTGTTCCGGTGTGGAAAATCCTCATGGATGTCCTCCGCCCTGGGGCGGGTGGAGGGGTCTGTCAGACTCTTACTGCAAAACCACCCCGGTGTTCCCTTCCCACACTTGGACCGGGGATCATGGGAACTTGTGCGCCTTCCACGATCCTCAGCCAGTGCCGGCCCGCCATTGCGGGCCACCTCAGGCCCGCGGGGGAAGTGAGGTGTGAAACTCCCCCCGCGACGTCCATTAGGGGCGCGCGTGGAACACTACGCGTCGCCGCCTCGGGTCCTGCTGGATGAGGGGCGGCGGACGTCCCCGAGTCCGCCGTCCCTCCGGACCTATTTACGGGGGCTGGAAGAGGGCGTTGTCCGCCCTCCGCCGACGCCTAGTTCGCCTGCTGCGGATCGGGAGAGTGGTTTCAATCTCCCTCTCCCTTTCCGCAGCCTCCTTCTGCGAAATTACCGTTTTACAGAAGGAGATCACCGCATCAGCGTCCCACGCCAGAGCCAAGACTGATTTGTTTCTTTTTTTTTATATATATGGCATCTCGTAGTTGGCCTAGAGAGGCCGTGGCTACTTAACCGGACTATCCTGTGGCTGCCTTAAGTGAACTCAAAGCCTCCAGCCAGGGGCATAAAACTTACAGACTAAGCGACTACACGCTAAGGGCTCCCCCTCTGGGCAACGGGCCTCGGCTTAGGGCGTCGCTGGGGGGAGGACAGCAAGATGGGACAGGCTGGATCAAGTTTGAGTGATTATTATTGTCGGGGGACTTTAAAGCTACTGACTCAGCTACGCCCCCAGCTGGCACTTCATACCCGAGCAAGGGACGGGGGGAGGACGATTATTACGGGGTCGTCGCGAGGGACCTCAGCGGCGAGGTCGGAATGTCGATTTGTGTTTGTTCCTACGGTCCCTACTGCTCTCCTGGAGAAGAGTTATGGGGTCGTCGGGATCTAAGGACTTGTTTCTTTTTTTTTTTTTTTTTTGTGAATGGCATTCGTAGTTGACCTAGAGAGGTCGAGACTACTTAACCGGACTATCCTGTGGCTGCCTTAAGAAAACTCAAAGCCTCCAGCCAGGGGCAAAAACTTACAGACTAAGCGACTACACGCTAAGGGCTCCCCCTGTGGGGAACGGGCCTCGGCTTAGGGCGTCGCTGGGGGGAGGACAGCAAGATGGGACAGGCTGGATCAGATTAGAATTATTATTGTCAGGGGAGTTTAAAGCTACAAGCTCAGCTACGCCACCAGCCGGCACATCATACCCGAGCAAGGGACGGGGGGGAGGACGATTATTACGGGGTCGTCGCGAGGGACCTCGGCGGCGAGGTCGGAAAGGACTTGTTTCCCCGCTGCGTGCTCTTTTATACTTGTATCAAAACAAGTCGAGTAGTGGGGTGGTAGGAGTGGTCAAGTGACGTACTTGTCGATGGCGTGTTCGGTGCACGTGTTATTTACAGCTTAAAGAAATGATGCACGATGACGCCGCCGTCATACACATATGGATGACTGTTAATGAGATACTTTAATACTAAACCGAGCGGCGTTAAATTATGTTTGCAAAAAAATAATTTATCTGGCGATAATTATGAATGATTAAACTTCGTAAAATGAGCTACTAGCAGTGGGAAACAGTTAATCTAAGCTAACAACTAAACATTTTACATCAGTATTGTACTATCAGCACGACATTTTAAATTAGAACATTTTCCTAATGTTTGCTGATGATGACGTTAGCAAATCCGCGGGATGTTTTGATCGGCAGGATGTAAATGGGCCAATCAGAACACAGCAGGTAAGATAACATCGGTTACATCAGCGAATGATGTTGTCGTTGGCAGCGGGACGAGCGCGCAAAGTTCACAGCGCGCAGCGGGCGGGTGTGGACTACAGCTGAGTGCACGGAACGTACAACAATCGCGGAAAGCGAGAAGAGCACGCAAAGTTCACAGCGCGCTGCGGGTTGGTGTGGACTACAGCTGAGTGCACGGAACGTACAACAATCTCGAAAAGCGCGAAGAGCGCGCAAAGTTCACAGCGCGCTGCGGGTTGGTGTGGACTACAGCTGAGTGCACGGAACGTACAACAATCGCGGAAAGCGAGAAGAGCACGCAAAGTTCACAGCGCGCTGCGGGTTGGTGTGGACTACAGCTGAGTGCACGGAACGTACAACAATCGCGAAAAGCGCGAAGAGCGCGCAAAGTTCACAGCGCGCTGCGGGTTGGTGTGGACTACATAACAGCTGAGTGCACGGAACGTTCAACAATCAAAATAAACATTGCAACTGTTCTTTGGCGTAATTATAAAGCTGTATTAAAATAGCAAGCTCTGTACTTTTTCTTCATCTTCGTGACGATGATTTCATTGACATGTTTTAAACAAGGTGTATCTTCAATAATGCACAACCTCTTAAGGGGTCATTGTACTCATCCTTAAGTACAACTTTTACTATTGGACCAAACCTGAAATCGCGAAAATGTCAGCTGCTCCCTATATTAATGTTCGCATAATACTCGTCTAAATGTAGGAAACAGCTGATATTTTTTCACGATTTCAAGTTTGCTGCCATTTTAAAAGTCTGTAGGGGGCGCGACGTAAGTGGTACCTGGTGGCTTCGTTACGCTATTAAGTTCAACACTCAAATAACTTTCACGGGTTTATTGCTGAGAGAGTTAACAAGGTAACGTTTAGGCTAAGCTATCGCAAAAATGAGAAAATGATTGAAATGACTGTGCTGGCGAATGCACACGGTAGCTGTCCGTCCATTTAGTGCGACCGTATTGTATCGCTAGGTCAGCAAACGTGGTCGATTGCATCGAACAAAGTTGTTCATAACGATGTGTACAATGACCCCTTAAGAGGTTTTTCGTTATTTATGTTACACCTTGTATAATCTTCGCCCAGAATTCAGTTCGTTCCTATCTTGGTTAAAATTGCAGCAAACATTGTGACATTACGACTGGGTTTCATCTGATATTTGATGTAAAGCATAGCACCCTGAGCACCCTGAACACCGGCAAAACATTCACGCAGCAAAGTTTTAATGACTTTTCTTCTTACAATAATGTTGTGAGAAAAATCCTTGTTACCAGCAAAATGTAGGAAAATGTAGGATATAAACTTTTCAAATTAAAGTCGGGACTCGCTAATCCTCATAGGTATGACGTAACTTAGGAACTCGTAGCGAGATATAAATCACGTCACCTGTAACTGTGACGCAGTAACTCGTCGCGCCTATCACGGAGTCCAGTGCGGTCCGTCACCCTGCGCCCCGGTCCCGCTCCTCGCGTCCCGCTCCTCGCGTCCCGCTCCTCGCGTCCCTGTTCCACGCGTACAAGTCCGGTGCCAGCATTCCGCGCCGAACTAATTAGCCAAACCGGCGGCCGCAGGATTAAACGACATTACTGCGTAACAAAACACAGAAAATGTTATAGTGCGGTAGCAACAGCCACTTGAACACCTACTTTTATATCTAATGATGATTTGCTGACGGTCTCACGTTTGAGCACTCAGAGACTCGTCACTCGTCACTCGGCAGGCTGCACCGCCCACACACTGGCTGCGAACAGTCCCGGATCATTTCACAATTAGTGTCCTGTTTTAGCGACAGCTTGTTGTTTAGTCCGGCGTGCCGCACGCGCCGTGACTGGAGCTTCTGCGCGTGTCACTGCAGCGTGTCCACGTCACGCTCACACACGATCCGTGTGAATCTTTTAAGCCGGAACTGTCCCTTTCCCCCTCCTCATTATTTTTTTACTTTTACTAGCCATTTTAGACGTGGCTTTTGTAAAATTAATTTTAGAGGTTTTATAAATTCGCAATAATATTAGTAAAAGGTATTTGAATCTCACCCAAATCACGATCCGCTTCTCCAGGGCGTCTATTTATAAATTAGTAAAGTGGTCCAAACATATTAATCGTTAACCTGGAATCTATTATTAGCAAGCTAGATTGGAAATACACCGGATTAAATATACAAAGCACGGATCTGAGCCGTCTAAGGTTTGCAGACGACCTGGTTTTGTTACAAGCACCCAGCTACGGCATATGATTGAATCACTTCATTTTGTTAGTGTCGAAGGGGAAACCGCCTCGTCATCGACCTCAAAAAGACTAATGTAAAGACATTCTCCTCGAAAAGATCAATAAAAATTGACAACTAACCACTGGAATATACAGAATATTACGTTATTCCAACACCATTCTTAGAGTGTGGGCTGATAGGTGGGACTCTCCGATCTTGGGATACAACTGCACACAGTCTAGTAGGCATTCCCCAGTATCGGCGTGCCTCACGCAGCTTAGAATAAATTAATCCTTACATTGTTACTAACAAACATGAAAGTGATTCTGAATTAAAATTTTATTATTTTTTGACAATTCTCGGGACCCTGGGGTCCTGGACGTTTGGAAGGCGTACGAGGACCCGAAGCCAACTCGCAGAGTCCCCTTAGATAATTTTAAATGATGAGGAGGCACCAATCGACGATTATCCCGTATGCACTATGCAAGTGCACCTAAGAACAACCCCCAGTAGGTGCAGGACTATTACAGGAAACAAATCATATTGGGCTATGGGTTTGGGTGGCTAAAGTGGATTGGGTAACTTGAACTATGGAAGAACTACGCCCCTGCTTGAATATTGTTATATAATAATACACGCATAAAATGGCAGGGGGTGAGTTGTGTGACACTACCTAATTACCCCAGGCTGATAAACATTTAGTTTTTCCTACGTTAATATTAGTGTTTAGGTCGGTTTCCCCTGTGGGGAAAAGGCAGTGCTCCACCTCGAACTGCCCTGTAGAGCTCGTCTCTCATAAATTAAACCATTCCCATAAACTAATCTGCTTTAACCCATTGATAAGGCAAGGAAAAGATTGAAAGAAATCGTTTATAAAATTTAGGAATTCATAGTTATGAAAATACATTAGATGTGGGTTTTAGAAAGCTAATAAATAATAGAGGGATGCAAAGTATATTATTGTATAAAGTTCTGAGTACCCTTACGCTGGCGCGTGAATGGGTTTAATGGCATTTGATTACTCACACGACACCTCACATCTACACTCGAAGCACTTAGAGCAAAACTTCCATAAAATGACTCAAGCGGCTATTCAGCGGCTTTGAGTCGGCACATGCTCTTTTGGAGACATGTTCTCTATAACAGTGCGATCGTCCTTGTCTAGAAACGGGGCGGCCAGTTCCGGCGGCGTTACGTCCACATCATGCTTTTAAGGAGACATAGTCCCAAGCAGTCTTTGGACTGAATATTAAATAGATGTGGTCACCCAAACCCCTGGCAATTCACTCCTTGTACAACAAGCATATCTGCAAGACACCGTGTTCATTCAGTCTGACCGAATTATTGGTCTAAGATAAAGAATACAACATTCAAGAATTACTTGATAATACGAGTTGAGAATCGAAACTCAAGAATCATTATTGAATATAGTTTGGATAAACTTTCTTAAAATACTACTATAGGTCGGAGGCAAAGAATACATATTTCAAAAATTAGGTATTAGATAATATAGTTATAGAAAACCAAGACTCAATGGTCACTATTTATTAGAGTTGTGGATCAACTCTTGAAGTTTTACAGACAGCCCAAAAACGCTCCACCCTTCACCACTTCCTAGTGTTTGGGCTGGGGAGAACAAGTGGCGCAACAAATACCCCAGCTACCCGTCTCTGTCTGTTTGTGTTTAAGGGGGAAGCGTCAGCGTAGCCCACGAAATTCAATTTGTCATACGTTTTTTTGCAATTTGCAAGTCACTATTATGTTGTATGTTTAGTAAAGTATTATTTTCGGCCGTAACAAATATGTATTTACAGAATTATAATCATTAGAATCAGTAATACAACTCCTAAAGATAGTATAATCCTGAAATGTCAAGATTTTATGAAATAGTCATTCATTAGGATTACCTGGTCTTAAAGAGTTGTATTGATTACTTTAGTGATTCTATTACCTATGTAAAAAAATTCTTGTTACGGCCGCAAATTATATTTTGATCAACGTGCAATCTAATACTGACTTGTAAATTGCAAAAAACATAAGTAAATTTGTATTTCGACCTTGACGCTTTCGCCTTAAAGAAAATTATTCTAAAAAAAAAAGAAACTACAATCACATACATGAGAAATATAATATGGTTATTACTAGGATTTCCGTCATTCGTTTTTTTTATTACTTGTATAACCAGGTACTTCTATATTACGTTTCGTCCAGTGCAATGCACGGTCAAGTACGGACGTGTTTGCGCTGCTTGACAAGAATATTATATTCACGTGTTGCGCGGCTTTAGCCGCTGCTCGGTTTACGTCGCTATGAGTTCACAACCGCTCATAGCCAACGAGGTCTTGGCATTTATCAACCATGCCATCGACTACTTGGACGAAGTCAGCGTCTTGCAGATCTGCAAGTCCAGTTTCAAGGAGGAGGAGATCAGCAGCAGCAAGCTGCTGCTGTTCCAATCGCTCGGCAAAGCCGAGCAGATGCAATCCCGCCGGAGGGATGGGGGCCAAAAGTCACAATCATCACATTGATGAAGAGCACCGACCCGGACGACGTGCCCGCTTTTATGGCGAAGGAGCTATATAAGTTGCCCCAGTCACGTTTGACCACGTCAACGTCACCAGGTTGCTGAAGGTTGCTGAAGGTCTCAAGGCGAGCCTGGCCGATGTACAGTCCAAGTTGGAGGTGTCTAATAACACCATTGGTGAACTACGTGCCGAAGTAGAGTTGTTGCGCAACGCTGTTCAGGTAAATAGGTCGCCTGATGCCTCCAATGTGAACACACGTCACGGAGCGGGAAACGCTAGCATCGGCAGTTTTGAGTCGGCGAGCTCCACTGCGTCACCCACTGCTGCACGCGTTGCAACTTGCGCCGCCGCCGTCGCTGACTCGTTGCCGGTCGAGGTAGTGACTCGTGTAGGTTCGTTGACCCCTAAACCTGCCTACGCTACTATCGTCGCCACACACAAACCTGTGTCTCAGGCCAAGAAGGGGGATAAGGAGAGCTGCTGTGAACATGCCGACAGGGGTTCGAAACAGCAAGGCTTGGCTACGGGCACGTGTGACAAGGATGGCTTCGTGAAGGTGGAGAGGAAGAAGGGGAAGAAGCCTCCTAGTCGGAACCAGTGCGGGACCGCGCTGACAGGACCCAATATGCTGCGTCCGGCAATACCTAGGACGCAGCTCTATGTTTCTCGGCTACATCACACCACGAAGGTTGAGGAGATCGTGGAGTATGTTCGAGCGAAGACCAACTGGATCTTAAGGGTCGAGAAGTTGGCGTCGCGCCACAACACGAATTTCAAGTCGTTCGTGGTGCAAATTCCGACTCAATTTATCGAGACCGTCCGTCTGTAAAGAAGAGTTTTGGCCGAAGGGTGTCGTGTATCGGCGATTCCGCGGCAGGCTACGCGACACCACGCAGCGCAATACGACGCCGTCCCTTCGTGTACAATAACATTATTGTGGTTTTTATATAATATGTATGATAGTCTGTAAGTTATATGTGTTATGGGTCTTTGTTACCCGAAATAAATGATTTATTATTATTATTATTATATTGTTTTTACATTTCTCGGGACCTTTGGAAGGCGTACAAGGAGCCGAAGCCAACTCGCAGAGGCCCCTTAAATAATTTTAAATGATAAGGAGGCACCAACCGACGATTATCCCTGTATGCACTATGCAAGTGCACCCAAGGACAACCCGGTTGGTGCAGGACTATTGTTGTGTGTGGAAACAAAACATATTGGGCTATGGGTCTGGGTGGCTAAAGTGGATTGGGTAACTTGAACTATGGAAGAACTATGTCCCCTGCCTGACCAATGTTATATATTATACACGGATAAAATGGCAGGGGGTGACTTGCACACTCAATAATGGGCCCCCGGAAACGTCCGCTAGCACATAGTGACGTAGCGACAAGGGGGCAACACTTCCTGAGATGCTTGAGGAGTGGAGAGGTATTCCACGGCTATTAGGACAATCCCGGAAGTACGGTCAAGATCCCTACCAGCACCTTACTGGAATACTTCCTTCCTCCGAGCACGTTTGCTCTTGCGAATCTCCACTCAATCCGGCCAATAAAGGCAAGAAAGAGGTGGGAGCTCTGTTTCTCGTCAGTGTTCACTCCAGCCGGCCAATAAAGGCAAGCCCGAGATGAGGACAAGATTTCTCTCGGGAGATAGGGGGTCCGTGGGGTCGCTACTGCCCAACAGCTCGCCACATGCTGCTCTGCGGGTTTCTGTATCCCTCTTGGTCTGGTGAGGAGCCATCCTAGACCCGTTCCGGCAAAGTAAACTCTACCGGCACAGACCTAAAGTTTGAAGCGCGCAAGCCCACCAAGACGTCAACGTAGAGATACAGCGATATTTTTTTATTATTATTATTATTACATCCAGTAGTACTTAGCTGATGTTGCTTAGTTACAAGAAACTTAATTACACTATCAGCCCACAATATCTCAACTCTCGCAGGTGGGTGCTGATATATCTGCGACTCAGTCCTGTTATGTGTAAGGGTAAGAGTCAGAGTCAGAGAGGGTATTTAGTCATTATTAATAGCTACGTTAATTTGTCTGTTTACCCATTTCAGTGAGACTGGGAACAGTTTTACAACGTTAATTTGTCTCATTGAGGAGTCCTGTTAGACCTAACGTAAGAAGCTCTGAGAACACTAATACAATTCTAATAGGACACGTCTCCTAAGCACTAAATAAATTTCTCACAGTGTCACACTGTCTACAGCCATTGACGAAGACAAGTAGTGAGTATTTTTCCTTATACTAGGATAACACAAGACTAGCACAAGCGTACCGTAGCATCTAGCGTAGTAGTCTCTAGCAGAATTCATTGCTATGTTGTACCTGGTGCTCGTCGAAGTGGTATATCGTGACACGTGGGGGTTTTACCGAGACATGGTCCTAAGGTTCTTAAAACGGACTACCAATCCAGTTTGGGGTACTCAGTGATTCCTAACCCTCTCCCGGAAATGTGCGTCAACAAGTAACGCCTCATGTAAAGCTTGCTGTGGCGAGACCGGTTTGGAAGCACTCATCATCACTAACGTTTGGTTAGCAGTAGCACACTGGGCATTTTATATGATTTTAAGAATTATATTGTAATAATTATTTTTCATTCAGGTATTTTAAAAATATAATATCCCAACCTAACTAAAACTATTAAAAAACTAAAATATGGCGTCGAAGAATTCCTCCGCATCGCTGTCGACTGGTAATATACCCAAGAGACTGGCATGTCGACAGCGATGCGGAGGAGTTTTTCGACGTGATGCTTTAGTTTTTTAATAGTTTTAGTTAGGTTAGGTTGTATATAATATTGTTACCTTAATTATTAATTTTTAAAATGCTTAAATAAAAAAAAACAATAAAATATTGCTCATCGCCTATAGCACAAAAAAAAAACTTCACAATCATAAGATCTAATAGACGATTATACGATATGTAAGAAAACCCTGTTGTTCCTTCTACCTACGTTTTAAGAATCATTATACATCTATCTTAATCCTGTTACTCATGCGGTCCTAGTACTTTTATTAATTTATTTCCACAGTTAGATGCAGTTTTGCGACATTTCTTATTGACTTCATTTGAATTTATTATAATAAAGACTTATTTATTATAATAAACGTGCTCAAACTAATAAAACCCATGTACCATTCCAACAGCACCGACAGGCCGTGAACATCCGATAATTCTTTCGGTTAGTCCTATAGACAAAAATTATGAGTGCGTGCTAACAAAAAAACTTATATAAATAATACAATCCTGTTTATAATAAAATACCTCATAGTATAAGAGAGCAACCGTTGCATAAATTTAAAAAGTACCTTACAAAATTACTTGGGGCTAAATGTTATTATTCATTAACCGATTTTATAGCAGATAAGTTACCAAATTGAATTCGTTCTCAATTTATTAATTATAATTGTACTTGCTATTATGATTTCGTGACTGTTATTTGTACTTCTTCTTTATAATTGTGACATGTTATTATGATCTTTTATTACTATTATGACTGTAACATATTTATTCTACTTACATATAGTTTAAATTTATATAAAGATATTATTCTGTTAAAATTATTTGAAAATTAATTAATTTAAAATTATTTTTTTCTAAAGATTTGCATGCCATGACGTTTGGCAAACATGTATTAAGCACGTCTACTTTGTCTCTATTTTGTCATCCTGCATATACTTATGCACCTATGTGTGTGTGTGTGTGTGTGTATGTATACACATGTTTTTGCGAATAAATTATTATTATTATCTCCTTTATTTATTTTTTAAACATATTTTATTACATTTTTAAATATTTTTATAAAAACATTAAAAAAATTAAAAAAAAAAAACATTTAAAAATATAAAAAATAGTGATCCGCCGGTAGCGGGTGCAGGGTCCAAGCTACCGGTGGTTAGGGCCCCAGAGACAGGAACCTCCTCACAATACGCGCCGTATCAAGGAGGACTGCCTTCTGAATCAGGCCCTTCACCCAGCCATCCAACGAGAGCCTCTTGAGATGTTGGTCGAGGCTCTTAGCGATAAGGCCATTGACCGTAACGACTATCGGCACAATGATTGCCGAGTCCACATTCCACATAGCGACAACCTCGTGGGCTAAGTCGAGATACTTCAATTGTTTCTCCTTCTCAGCCTTCACGAGGTTCTCGTCATGCGGGATAGTGACATCGATTATCATTGTGCGGCGCACTGATCGATCTATTACCACTATATCAGGCTTATTGGCTACAATAGTCCTGTCAGTGATAATAGATCGATCCCAGTATAACGTGACATGGTCATTCTCGAGAACTGGGTCGGGCACATACCTGTAATACGGTACCTCAGAGTCCACAAGGCCGTATTTCAGAGCAAGTTGCTGATGGATAATCCTGGCTACTTGATTATGCCTGTGCAAATACTCGCCGTTAGCTAAACGAGAACACCCAGAAGTAATATGTCTGATAGACTCACCGGGACAATGGCATGCCCGACATATGTCGATCGTCCCGTCTTTCATTATATACTTCCGGTAGTTATTCGTTAGCATAACTTCATCCATAATTGCACAGACTGAACCTTCGGTTTCCCCAAAGAGGTTACCGAAGCGTAGCCAGGCCACGGACGCTAAGAAATCTACGTCGGGCCCATGAAGGGCCCGGAAAAAGCGTCCGTGAAGCTCCTTGCTTTGCCATACTGCCTTGCGGTCATTGGTACTAAGCACCACAGGTTTGCGCCAGTTCTCTTTAGCCAAGTACAACGGGGTGAGTCCCTTGTCCACTGCAACCACATCTCGGTGCATACCCACGTCAGCCTTGAGAAAATATTCTCTGAGACTGCACACCTCGCGGTTGTGGAGGGTCTTAGCATTTAAAAAACCTCGACCCCCGCACTTCCGCGGAATGTACAGCCTCATGACAGACGAACGTGGGTGATGCATCCGGTTTGCGGTCAACAGTGACCGGACTCTCCTATCCAGGGCGTCTAGTTCCGTCTGGGTCCACTTTAGTATGCCAAAGGAGTACATTAGGACCGGCATGACCCAACCGTTAAAGGCGCGCACCTTGTTGCCGCCTGACAAAGAACTATTAAGTACCTTTTTCAGGCGACCGAAGAAGCGCTCCTGCAACGATTGTTTCACGTCAGGTCCGTTAATGCCTAACCCCTCTGACATACCCAGGTATTTGTAGGTATCAGTTGCGGAGAGTGATCTCAGGTTTATAGAATCTGAGAGTTGTAGTCCCTCAGATTCCACAATCCCGCCCCGCTTTACATGCATGACTGCACATTTATCTACACCAAATTCCATCCTGATGGAATCACTAAAAGTTTTAGTTACTTTTAGTGACTCCAGCAGTTGCAATTTGTTGGTGGCAAACAGTTTCAAATCATCCATATAAAGCAGGTGGAATATTACCTGACCCCCTCTCCGCAAAGGACAGCCCAGCCCTGTACCCTCCAGCAGAGTGCTAAGAGGGTTCAAGGCTAAACAAAACCACAGTGGACTCAGACTGTCGCCCTGGAATATTCCCCGCTTAATCCTAATAGGCTCGTTGCTCCCCTGAATTTGTCGGCATCCTGGATAGCGAAGAACCGTCCTCCACTGCCCCATACACGTCGTTAGGAAGGTGCTCAGAGTTGTATCAATTTTGTACAACTCTAACACCCTCAAGAGCCATGTATGCGGCACCGAATCAAAGGCCTTCTTATAGTCTATCCAACATGTCGACAAATCCTTTCGGGATTGACGGACCTGTTGGCTTATGGCCATGTCAATGAGGAGTAGCTCCTTGGTGCCGCGGGACCCATTCCTACATCCATTTTGAGAGACAGACATAACAGAATTCTTTTCTAAATGAGAATTAATTTTCTCTCTCAAAATGGATGTGAGAAGTTTATAGACCGTCGGCAAACAAGTGATCGGCCTATAATTTTTGGGTTCCGTGGCATCACCTGACTTATGGAGCAGGTGGGTAACTCCTGTTGTAAAGAGCTGTGGCAGCAATCCAGACTCTAAGGCCGACTGGAATTGCGATGCTAAGCACGCGTGTGAACTTTGCAGCCATTTAAGCCAAAAATTGTGCAGTCCGTCCGGTCCCGGAGATTTCCAGTTCGGTATCGGGCGGGCTGCACTGGCTACATCGGAGGAAGTAATTATTACTTCCTCCATCTCCGGTATGGCGTCACACACGCGCTCAACATCCCGCATCCATTCAGCCTCAGTATGGCAAATGGGCACCGACCAGATGTTACGCCAGAATATGCTAGTGGCATCATCATCCGGGCGGCATACGTCTGCCACATTTTGCTCAGGTCGCTCCCATGCTCTATACACCCACCTTTGATCACGCTGGAATATGCGATTCTGGGTATACCGCTCAACCCGTCGCTTATACCTACGGATACGGCTTGCCCATGCACAGACCTTCTGCTTCAGGAAGTCAATGTGCTCTGTGACACGGGACATATATTCTTGAGGACTGATTCCAGTCCCCGAGAACGCCCGCCTCACAAAGCGCATCACTCTAGGGCGAGTATTGCCCTCCCTGAAGCAGTATAGTTTGCCGATGAGCACCCTGGTCCCCTCGATACGCTGCTCGATCCTGCACTGCCAGGCTGGAACAGCGGGTTTTGGTCGTGTAGCTATGTCACAATTTGGAAATTTGACATTGGCTACACGACACGCCGCAATAGCCGCGCAATACAAGATCGAGTGCGTATCTACGAGATCTTCGCTGCTTTCAAAATAAAAACCAAGCAGCGAATCCAAGGTACACACCATCGCCCTATTCGTTCTGTGCATAGGCAAGCGAGGTAAATGTGGTCTAAGTTGGACGGGGGCAGTTCTAAACTCCCGAATCGCATCCTCCAGCGCGCTCCTCAATCGTTCGTTACACTGGCTACTTACCGTAACAATCTCATCGCCCCCCCTCCTCATCATTAACATAAGACCGCGGTTGGGTTATGTCACTGACTAGAGGTTGCACCGCGGTCTGTGACGGGACAGGGACGATACGATTGCTCAGTACCTCTGAGCGCAGCCTATCAAGCGCGGCGTCGTCCAATCTGTGATTCCGTTGGATAACCCGCACCTGATCCGAAAGTCGTTGGGCCGAGACGTTGATGGCTGGTTGAAGCGCCTGGAACAGAGACAGCATCCTATCGCGGTACGCAGAAGTACTATTATTATTATTATTATTACATTTGCTTCAATTATTACCTGGCTAAGTAACAATAATTTAAAAATAAATATTGGTAAAACAAAATTAATGTTATTCAGTCAGCGTTTATATAGTAATAATAACCTAAATATACATAACAATAACAAACAGATAAGTAAAGTAGATGTAAGTAAGTTCTTAGGGCTAACAATAGATAAAAAAATAAACTGGAAACCACATTTAGAGGAATTAAGTAATTAAGTAGCTCACGGCGTATTATGGCATAGTTGGTCCTCTTCTGAGAAATGGTGTTATTTTCTGGGGAACTCCACCTTCAAAGAGTTAATATTCAGGTCACAGAAGAGATGCATTAGAGCCATGTTTGGTTTAAAACCATCCGACTCATGCAAGCCATTCTTTGTAAAATATAAAATTTTGACCCTTCCATCACTCTATATCTTTGAAATTGCGGTGTTCGTAAAACCAAACCCGCATCTGTTTAACAAACTATCAGACATGGATAACCGCAACCGGCGCGATAAATATAAACACATATTGTGTGTGAAACCGTCGTAAACTTACAGTTTAATAAACAAAGCATTAATGCATTTCTTAAAAGACTTCAGGCTTTACGTATTGCTTACTTATCCAATCTGCAATCAGCTATACTTGGCGGCGCGCCAGCTCGAACACTTTCGGACAAAAGACGCTTACGTAATGAGGCGCCTTTGGAAAAGTTGCAAACCAAAAATATGTATACAAAAAACGGAAGAGAGCGATCGTGATTGTGGGGCGCGACTGGCTCTGCGGGGGTGAGGCGCGCGGTGCAGGTGGGGGAGGGGGAGTTGCACGGAACAGAAGAAGACAGAGAAAGTGCCCTTAACTACCTTACTACGGGAACCAACCAGTGTCGCCAAATTCACACAATTGCAAATTTGCAATACACAGAAAACGATGATATAATTGGCTAAACCTATAAATTCAACTTTGGCGAAAAGCTTATTTATTGTTGTTCAAAATTAAGTCTTATTACAACTGTTGATAGTTGCTTTTATTTTTCATGTCAAAAACCATAAAGACCATTTTTCCATCTAACAATCAATCAACCAGTTCAGCTACTCCACGCTAGAGCGCGCTGTAACCAAGTTACACTCTATTTAGCACGCTAATATCTTTGAAATATATGTCATATTCGCATGTACCTGTTTTTCTACTCAGTTAGTGATGAGCACAAGGTATATCTAGATAATTTAATGTCGATGTTTGTACAATGTAATAATTGAAATCTTTTAACCTAATATACCAAAATCCGATAAGTATAAAAGGTAAAATTATAACTTTCATCGAATGTGTTTTCCATGTTCAGGTAGGTGTGGATTATCGGGTAGGAAGGCAGTGTTTGTATAAAATAACACCTGTCACAATCACTCCACTTCTAATTCTCAATAATTCAATCAAACACTTCACAAAATAATTATAGATCGCTTAGATTAAGACGGATGCGATTAAAATATATCGTCCAACGACCACGAGTTCACTGCTCGTTTTACAAGATGGCTGCCTCACCAGTGCCTGGTGTTCGTTTTTGACGTTGACATTTGTACAACAAGTCATTTGACAGTATCTGGAAAAGTGGAGGCGCCGACATATTCTTTACTCCATATAAATAAAATAACAAACGTAAAAAAATGATAACAACACCACGACAATTATGCTGTACCTATTATTTAGGAAAATAAACATAAAATGGCAATACTAAAGCGATCCAACCAACAATTTCCTAACCTTTTAGAACAAAGTAGTAAAAAAAAAATTCATTTAACATAATTTTATATTTGGCCTTAATTAGAAAATATGATGGTTTAGAAAAACATAGATAATTAATTAAATTTATTTCGTATAAGTGTCACTTTTAGACGTTAAAAACTTAAAATTTATTTCAAATAAGATTTCGCCATTGTTCTTTTAGTTCATGACTGACAACTAATTTTATTCTACACCTTTTTAATCGCGATTATAAATAATTAATTTAGTTTGACAGTCAAAATTTTAGGTAAAAATCTTTCATTACAATAAATTCTTAGTGCCGTCAAACCATAATGTAGACTACTACATTATGGTTTGACAGCACTAAGATCAAAGAACAAAGATTATTACATAAGAGATTTGAATAAGAAAATAGATGATTTTTTACTGAGTTGTATTCCGTGCCTGTTGGCTACAAGAAAGGCGGGTAAACAAGAAGGTTATTTGCACCCCATTGAAAAGGAAAGTGTTCTATTCGGTACTTTTCATTTGGATCATCTTGGACCATTGTCTGCTACTAGGAAACAGTACAATTACATCTTCACAGTTATCGACGCATTTACCCAATCCGTGTGGTTGTTCCCCACAAAAACCACTTCAAGCAGGGAGGTATTGAATAAACTTCAGATTTTTGGGAATCCCCGTATAATCATAACTGGTAGAGGAACGGCATTCACCAGTAAATGACTTTTGATTTTGATTTTGGTGGAATTACCCCATATAATTAAGCCGTATCTTAGCACAGATGAGACATATCCATGATAAGCTAAAAGCTCGGCATTACGTCCAACAGTTTTCCTGAGATTTCTTAGTGCAAATGCAAAGCTGTTTAACCATATATTTTCAACATGATTTTTTCCAATTACAATTTTTATCAATTACTATGCCTAAAAAATTCGTATGGTCAACTTCTTTAATTTCATTATCACCTCCAATAATTTTCATTGTTACGTTTGTCATTTTGTAATTAGAGAAATTATATATTTTGTTTTGGAAACATTCACACATAAATTGTTTTGTTCAAGCCATGCTATTACAGCTTCTACTGCAGCATTAATTTTGTCCTCAAATTGTTCATTTTCATTATCTTTATTTATTATCAAAGAGATGTCGTCTGCAAACAACACGCACTTATTACTCGTCACTGATGGCAAATCATTTATGTAAATAAGAAAAAGCAATGGCCCCAAAATACTACCTTGAGGGACGCCATACGTATTGGTCCTGTATTGAGATTTATACGTTATCATTTCTCTGTTTTTATTAATGCCTTAAATTTCAACCCGTTGTTGTCTATTCGTTAAGTAATCTTTTAGCCAGTTTAACGCTTTTCCTCTTATTCCGTAATTCTCACACTTTTCGACCAGTATATCATGATTTACAAAGTCAAATGCTTTGGTCATGTCGAAAAATATTGCAGTGACCGGTAACTTCTTATTTATATTCTCCGTAATCTATTTTATTAATTGATAACAAGCTAGTGCGGTTGACTTTCCTCTTTGAAAACCATTTCGTTCCGTACTTATTATATTATATTTGGATATAAATGAGACCATTCGATTATACATTGCTTTTTCATATATTTTTTGAAATTATAGGTATTAAAGTGGACGATAAGTGTCTAAATCACGTTTAATTTTTTATTTTTATATAATGGTTTTACAACTGAGAACTTTAATTTGTTCGGGTACTTTTCTTCAAAGAAACTTAAATTAAAAAGATGAGCTATTATAGGAGACAATATATCGGCACATGATTTTATTATGTTGGTGGAAATGTCATCATATCCCACTGCATTGGTATTATTTAGTGATTCAATTATTTTATTGATTTCATTGGGCGTGCAAGGTTCGAGATATAAACTATTACTTACATTGCTAATGTTTTTTTTAATAATGTTTTTCTTATTGGATATGTCTATATTTGTACCATCAATGAAATGATTACTAAAAGCTTCCGCTATTTCTTCAGGTTTTTCTATTGTAGCGCCATTTAGTTTAATGGCCTCTATATTATGTGTATTTGTACATTTAGATTTATTTTTAATTAATTTCCATGTTGCTTGACATTTGTTTTTTGCTTTCAAAATAAATTTGTTAGAGGATTCCTTTCTGGCCAAGTTAATACACTTTTTTAATAATTTTGCGTATTTATTATAAGCCAATTTATTTTCCTTAGATTTATTTTCATGATATTTCGATTTTAAATATCTTTTAGAGAGGCAAGATTTTTTATACCTTTAGTTAACCATCTTAATGTCGGTGTTTGATATTTTACTTTTATTTTTTGGCATGGGAAGTTTAATTTATATAATAGGCAAAAGGTTTCATGAAAGTTATTAAAACGTATTAGGATCAATTTCATCATAAATATCTTGCCACTTCAGGCTCAAGAGGCATACTCTAAATTTTTCAATGTACTCTTCATTATAATTCCTCTTGTACATGAAACAATGTGATGGAGCATGCTTGTTCGATGATATGTTTGATGTAAAAGTCAGTATTATGGTCCGATAAATGTAATTCACATGTTTTCCCTGATGAGTCTGGCATATTAGTGATGATGTGGTCTATGCAAGAAGTTTGTCGAGTCGGAGTATTTATCTTTAAGGTCATATTGCAGTTTAAAAGTATTTTTTTTAGTGTAGTGGCATTTTTGTTAGTCGTGAGGGTATTTATGTTTAGATCTCCTACCAGTATATTTTTTTTTGTTTTTCCTCTTACTTAGTTTATGCAGTAAAGACTCGAGTTTATTAAAAAATATAGCAATGTTCGAACTGGGTGTCCTATAAACACATACAATAATACAGTTATAACGTGGTATTTCTATACCACAACACTCAAATATTTTATCTACTGCCATTTCTTTACATAACTGAATTATTTTGTATTCTAAAAACTGTTCAATTAAAATACACTCCCCCCTCTTTTTCGTATGTCGTGAGTATGAAGTTGCAAGTATGAACTCGTTAATATTTATATTTAATTCATTATTATTACTAATAAATGTTTCTGAAAAACATAATATGTCTACCTCTTTACGACTGTCCTTAAACTCAGTTAAACATATTTCAATCATAGAAAGTTTATTCAATAATCCTGCAATGTTTTGGTGCAGTGGTCGTATGATATGGTTAGGAGTTTCAACCTTACTATTATGTTTTCTCTCTCTACTCTCATTGTTAGGAACGAAAAATCTGTTCCTTTCTTGAATTCGTACTGTTTTCTAAATTTGGATCCTCAATATTTATAGGGCAAGGGTCCTGTATAAATGCCAAGATAGTACTTTATATTGTCAAAAATATTCTTCATGCCGTAGTTATTGAGAACTCCAAGGCGCCTATAAAACATTGTCTCATCGTATGTCAGATTTAAATTCGAATCAAATATCATCGCATAGTCGTGAGAACAAATATCATGGTATAATAAATTACTGAATGTTTCTATTCTGGAGTTAAACATAGAACAATATCCATCAAATTTGTAGGTCGGTAAACAGAGCAAAATGTTAGTGTGTTTTATTGTCATTAACATAGTCCTTAAACTAACAATTTATTTAAAGTAGTTGTCAGTTTTCCTAAAATCTTTTTCGCCTATAAAAATCAAACAATAGTCATTCTTTGTGTAGTTTAACAATTTTTGTTCCAGATGATCTATCAACTGTATTATTCCACAATTTGTTGATATGTAATGACAGATATTATGATTGGGGAATGTACTCTGTGCTATAGCTAATAACTTATTTGTTTTATTACTACTTATCAGACAAAGTCTGCGTTGCTCGCGTACCGATAAAGGTGGTTCTATTAAAGTACTGGTAACGTTTGCTGGTTTTCCTCTTCGTAAGTAGGAGTGTCACTGCGAACTTTGTCCGGTAGTCTACGTGGTGTTGACATGTTGCTGGTAGTGCCATCTATTATCGCTTCAGTAGTTTCATTGAGCCTAAGATCTATGCAACTGTTGTTGATTGCGTCCTTAAAAGATTGATTTAGGTTTCTTGAGATCCTTGTCTTTTTTTCACTCTTTTTACTATTTGTGCCTTTAATTTTTGTTTCTGAGCATATTTTTTGTAATTTTTTAGATTTGTTCCTTTCTTTATTCAAAGCAATTGTTAGCGTCATGTTCTCTGTGTTAAGGTTTTCTATTTCCTTGTGTGCACTGTCTAACTCACTTTTAAGCTGGATTATTTGTCCTTTTAAATCTTCTATGTCACTTTCATATGCAGTTGACAAGTCCGGTAAACTATATCTTCTAATCATTTCCGAATTTGTTGACTCGAAAGAAATATCTAGTGAGTTATTTGTAGTAGTTCTGTGTCGACGAATTGTTACATTCTCTTCTTCCATTGTGAACTTTATATTGTTAAATAAATAGGTAAATTATTTATTTGTCCCGTCGAAGATATTTTAAGAAAGCGCCCTCTGTTGGTATAGTGTGGAAGTAATATGACAGATCGATATCTTGAATGTCTATTAGTTATGCTACTCGTCGATAGAGGGCATTACAGAATTTGTAGTGTGGCTGCTGTCCGCCGGGAGGTGATGTCAAGTACACTTTTCAAATGATGGAAAAAAAAACGGTCACTGTTTTATTACTTTTAGTCAAATTTGTATTCCCTCACCGTTGTTTTGGTATTGTTCTTCTCTGGTTTAGGTCCACTTTGTTTCTTAAAGTTAGTTTAATCATCAATCAGATATTAATTGCACTTTTTCACTGTTTGTTTTGCACTTTCACTGGTCCTAGGTCTTTGAAGTATTTCTTAGAATTATTTTCATTGTTTCCGTGGATAACACTTGATGTGGTATTGCAGCTATCTATGTTCACTTTGACGTATAATTCACTATTCTAAATTCATATTTGAAATTATAAACAATATTATTTAAAAATCTGACAGGAACTCAATGACAACTGAGCTCAACACATTCTAAAAAAACTAAGGTTGGGTCTGGTCAGCACATTGTGTAAAGGCTTTCCAGGATATACAATAAAAGCGGCTATTCTTAGTAGCAAGGTGTTGGTACACTATCATCCAAAAGTACCATTAGTACTAGCCGTGGACTTAAGGAAAACGATGTGACAGCACACTACCCATACATGTCACATCGTTTTCCTAATGGCGACGAGCTCCCGATTTGTTCAGCGTCACAGACGTTATATGCAGCTGAACGATCGTATAGTCAGCTGGACAAAGAGGCCCTTGCGATTATCGCTGGCGTGATCAAGCACCACCATTTTATTATTAAAACGGATCATAAACCCTTAACTTTTATTTTTGGATCAAAATTTGGGTTGCTCCAAACGGCAGCTGCAAAGATATGCCACCAGGCTGGCATCCTGTGATTTCGAGATTGGAGTTCGTTAAATGGAGTGATAACTGCAATTTCGATGCACTGTCACGACTGCCACTGCCATATGAACGGAAATATTGTAATGACTTGGGTTCGGTATCCTATGTAAATTATGTCGAGGAATCAATCCCAATAAGTGCAAAAAAGGTGGCTTCATGGACACAAAAAGACAGCGTTTTAAATAAATTAAAAGAATATCTTATCACTGGCTGGCCAACAAAAATAACATCTGAGTTAGAAAAACCACACCAACTTACAACCGGAAACATACTTTATTGTTGGATCGTGGTTGTATGTTATATCGAGTGTTTTTTTTAGAGGTGGAGAAATTTAAATTGAAATAAAATACAGAAAAATTTATTTAATGTCTATGAAATTTGCTGTATTCGACAGATAACTTTATGGCTTTCATTTTTAAATATAGTTTCGGGCATGTGACCACCGCGGCTGACGCCAAAGCCTTATTTATTTTAATACTATATTTTTTACACTCAATTTTCTGAAAGAAACATGTGACGAACGACTAATTTCACGAACGATAAAATCATCGTTCGAGCGATTTGACGCTATTACAGTATATTCTCTGGGGACATATAAAGTCGCATGTCTATGCCGATAGGCAAAAAACAATTGAGGTACTTGGATGCCAGGATTATTGCTAAAGTATAGCCTGATTTACTGCGAGGAGTGTGAAACAATTGACCTCCAGATTACGCCATAAAAACACCAGCCACGGCGGCCACATGCCCGAAATCATAATATATTCAAACATTAATGCCATAAAATTATCTGTCAAAGAAAGCGAACTGCATGGATATGAAAAACATTTTTCTGTGTTTTAATTTTTTATTCTACGAGTATTTAAAGTTCTCTGTCTCTAAAAAAAACACCCTTTATAATCACCGGGTAATCGTACCGGAGCCACTGAGAAAACCAGTTCTATCCGAATTACATGAGGGACATTTAGGGGTAGTTAAAATGAAAAATGTAGCTAAGAGTTACGTTTATTGGCCAACATTAGATGTAGAAATTGAGACTATCGCGAAAGATTGTAGTGCTTGCCGCCAGCAGCGTGACGTACCTCCACATTCCCTGCTACATCCGTGGGAGTTCCCCGCACGACCCTGGCAAAGACTACATATAGATTTCGGCGAATTTCAGGGTAAACATTATTTCGTCACCGTGAATCGAGGAGCAGAAAATGTCAGGCACTACCGCCACGGCGACGATAGGTAAACTTAGGGAGTTGTTCGCTCGTTTCGGTCTTCCCTCACAGGTTGTGAGCGACGGCGGCCCGCCTTTTGGATCAGCAGAGCTAGCAAATTTTTTTACCAGAAATTTCATCACTCACACTATTACTAGTCCCTATAGGCCGGCGGGTAACGGAGCGGCCGAGAACGCGGTTAAATTAGTAAAGCGCGCAATGAAGAAAGCTGCGCACGAGTCGGTCGATATTGATACGGCAGTCGCAAAATTTGTATTTCAATATCGTAATTGTGAACACACGACTACGAGCATCGCGATGCTGGGCAGGCGGCTCCGTGGTAGGTTGGACATGCTGCGGTCGAGCACCGAGCGCCACGCCACGCTGGCGACCACGTGAGCCTACCGTGCACGCGCTGACAAGTGGGCGCCGGCGAGCTCACCGCGAGAGAGCCACCGCTAACGTATCGAGTACGTTGTGCAGACGGAAAACAGTGGAAAAGACACAATGATCAATAACTACCCGTTGGGACGTCTCGCACCACTAAACGGCATTCCGTGTTTATGGCCGATGATTCAGACCGCGTCAATATAGAGGATAAGGACGCGATCGTAGACGATATCAGTGGTCAGTATAGTAGTTCAACGGAACTTACAAATCCCAACAAGACATTTCTAATGCACCTCGAGCCTCAAATCAAGAAGTTCTGATACCGAACCCCGGTCAGCAATTAGGCAATAATGAGACTCCTGAGACTCCTGAGAAGTCGAGTATGCGCCCACAGCGCGCTTGTAGGTTAATTGAAAAGAAGTACCTATATTTATAGTACTTATTACGTTAGCATTATTGTTAGTTACATTACACTTTTGTTTCTGAAACTCATATGGTATCACTGGATTTTGGAGATTGTTTAAGCCTCACGTGTTTATATCTCCTATTGGAAGTGTCTGTTTAACAAATGCCTACACAGAAACATATTTTTACTGTATTTTTTTTAGTAAGTAATTTGATTGTAGTTTACAGAGTTTCACTCCGGGATTACGCTTTTCAATTTATATTTACACGACTATAAATTGGTAAAATGCCAAAGTAGGTATATACGTAGTTACGGATCCTACTCCCTGAGCGAAACAATGCTTTAGTTTATATCTTAGTTAGCAGATTATCAGTATTGCATATTTACCTACGTAACAGTTGTCTTACAACAGATAAAGCGATTTACTTTATGTACATACCTACTATTGACTGATATGTATTCTTTTTTTTTTAAGAGGGGACGTGTGGTATCTGTGTAATAATTATAAGTTGCGGGTAGGCCGCAAATAAACAGTTGGTTCGTTGGCTTGGTGTTTCATTGAGTGCGTACGTATCGAATTGATAATCTCCTTTTTTTGAAGTCGATTAATAAATTAAAACAATTAAAAAGAATTTGAATACTAGGATTGTCGTGTCGACCGCTGAAACGGACGCGTGCGTGCGGGACCGCCTCCGAGCCGCAAGCTCGGGCAGTTATTTTGTAGTACCAATGTGTATTTTATGTAAGTGAGTGTATAACTGTGTTGTGGAAATAGAAGAGACTAATTACCTGGGTCCTCGGGCCACGAGCGATATGGTGTGGGGTCACGTGCAAGATAATTTGGTGAGTATAATTAATTAGGTTATCTTGCCCCCACTACATGTGCTAAGTAGGCACTTAACTTATATTATGTGTGTGACAAAGAATGACGCAATGAATTGGTGTCTCAAAATCGTTTGTTTTTGTAAATGCATAGATATTAAATACACTCGAGCGTCGTCGTCAAGCGCTTGAGCAGGTAGCGAGTTGGGTGCCTGCTCAGGAAAAAAAAAGGATAGTGTTGTGGGGCCAGCAGAGCGGTCAATTCCAATCTCATTTCAATTTTATATTTAAAATATTTACACTTATAATGACAAACAGGACAAGTAAGACAAGTAAGTCACCTTCGACAAGATAAATTTATGGTTGGACACGGCTGAGGAGAGACATAAGATTGAGAGGGCTGCTGGCTCCACTGCATTTAGAAAGCGCTCGTTAGAGGCTTCACAATTTTATAGCGTATAGATGTCTACATGTAAAACACTTCCACAAACTGATACACTGCGCAGATGCTTAGTTTTTGAGAAAAAAAAATCCTAAAGTTTCCGGAAAATTCAGCTTATTTACATAATAACGTTGTCATTTTAGCTCCAGAACACTATTACTCATAGAGTTTACCATAGATAATGAGCGAATTTCTCTAGAATTTCTTTTTTTAGGTTGTTTTGTTTAATGTTCAGACAAAATTACAGCGGATTTTAATGGTTTTTAGTATTAATATTGTAAGTATTAAACTTGCTTTTATTTTTAAATATCTACTACCGTAACGAACTCTATTACGAACTATAGAAACGTAATCGAATGAATGTGGCGGCAACGAAAATTTGATAGTTGTCAGTCGTCGGATTTTGTATTTTCAGTCGAGAATGTTTATCGTACTCCTGTCTTTGTAACAACGATTTGGTCGACACCATGGCAACTTGGCAGCAAAAATATTTCAGTCGACATAGGATGCAAGAGCAAGCGAAGGGCACCCTGAGATTAGGTTAGGTTACTTTAAACCTTTTACACAGAAATAGGAGCCCCGCGAAGCGGTGCTCCGTTGAAATAGGATGCAAGAGCGAGCGAAGTGCATCTCGAGGTTAGGTTTTGTTTTGTTTTTAGTTACTTTAAACCCTTTACACAGAAATAGGAAGAAGATGCGAATCTCAACTTGAGGTCAAGTTCAATGACCTTGAGGTGTCCTTGAGGTCAATGTCCCTGAGTCCCTGAGGTCAAGACCAACGACACCAAGGTCAATGAGCGAGGTCAAGGTAAATGTATCTGAGGTCAAGGTCAAGGTCAATGACCTTGAGATCAAGCACAGTGACCTTAGGTTTATTCTTACCAAAAAATGCTAATATAAAAAAATAATAATATGGGTTTGCGCACTTTGTGGTTTTCAAATATTTACTTAAAAGGGTCTATTCTACCCAAAAAAAATAGCTACTATAAAAAAGCGACGCCTTTCCAACTGCAGTGGTTCTGGGCTGCTAGCGAGAATTACAACAAACCTGAAACGGATGTTAGCGGCAACTCATACGAAGACTTTGGAACAACGCAACATAGCAGTCACATGAAAAGTGTCAAGAATGCAGTTTAATCCTGCCAAAGGATTCACCGGTGAAGTTGAACTTGAAGGCGCTGGCGCCGACGTCTTTAAAAGACCTCATCCATATATACGTCCATATATCGTCTCTCCACAATGATAGTGTATGTGTTTAAAATAAAAATAAATAAATAAAATAAAAATAAAAATAAATAAATTCCATTGCTTATTTTACGGTGCGTACTGGATAGATTCAAATCTTTATCCATATCCTAAGGGCCGGTCTTCTCTACCATTATCGCGCCTCCTGGTCTACTCCTTGATATGCAATGGTCTCTGTTGTACCATTTAACATGAGGAAACTAAAGGAGGAGGCTAGTGTGAATCTTTGGGTTCATTCGAGTAATCGAGTCCGGTCAAACCACTGGGGTCGGTGCATTTCATTCGATCATTCATTAAAAAAGAATTTGAATACTACGTCTTTACCTATAGGTAAGCTTAAAAATTATGGTTTAAAAAAAAACGGAACCCTTATAGATCACTCGTGTGTCTGTCTGTCCGTCTGTCACAGCCAATTTGCTCCGAATCTAATAGACCAATTAAGTTGAAATTGGGTACACGTATGACTTTCTGTGACCCAAACACGGACATGTAACGTAAATAAATGAATTTTGAATATAGGGGTCAACTTTAGGGGCCAAATAAGAAAAAAAAAAATTGCAAACTGAACCGTGTGACATATTAAATGAATTGGCTTACTGTGAGGATCACAATTTAAAAAATATTTTTTTAAAGCTATTTAAGAAAATAGACGGAAATTGACCATTCCGACACCCACCCCCCCTTTATTTCCGAAACTACAGAGCCTAAAATTTAAAAAAAATACTAAAAATAGTTCTATACCTATACATTACATGAAAACTTATAAAAAGTCTATGGTATTGGTGCGTACAAACTTACATTTGCAGTTAAAATGTATGGGAGAAAATCTTTTTCAACTACAATGTTAATTTTGGTCTTGGAATAAATTCATCCGAACTACGGAACCCTTCATTGTGCGTAGTCCGACACGCACTTGGCCGGTTTTTTTGTTTATACTACTTAAAAATTTACATGAGATTTATATTAATTTGATTTAAATTTTTTACAAGAGCTGTTCAATAATATAGAAAACCTGAAACCGGAAAACCATTGAAAGTTTTAAAAAGAGACCAAAGACTACCAAAATGGAATAGAATTAAAATTAAGACACTTAAAAAAATCATTCTGTATACAGTGTCCCGTAATTAATAACTAATTAATAACGTAATTAACCTCTTAAGGGTCATTGTACTCATCATTATGAACAATTTTTACTACGTGATCAAACCTGAAATCGCTAAAAAAATCTGCTGTTTCCTACATTTTGACGAGTTATGCGAATATAATTGTAGGGAAAAGCTGATCCCCCCGGTGGGTTCCCGCATTGTCCAGGCGAGGGGGTTCAGTAGCCGTGGTTTGGTCACCCACGGTGAAGCGCAGAGGAACCCGAGGAGGGGCCGCTCCTCACGGCTTTTCCCAGGAAGTCGACGACGTAGTGGCCAACAGGTAGGTTGTGGTGCCGCTTGGGCGACATCGCAGAAAAATGGTAGGCAGCCGGGCCACTGACCTGACCGGTTGCAGGTGGAACAAGGGTGCCTAGACAGGGGGTCGTCTAGCGCCCATGCGCTGATTTGGTGCATGGGGTGGTCACAGCATGCCATGAAAGAAAGAAAGAAAACATGTTTATGTGTTCTTGCGCGCCGGTGATGGGGGTGTTCCCCAGAGGAGGGTCCGGTGACGGACAGCCGCGGCGGGTTCGCGGTGAGTGCTAACACGTGGCCGTTTTCCCGCCACAAGCGGCAGAGGAGGACACCGTGGAGTTTTAGTGGGTTGGAGTCCCACATAACTGCACTATCTCCCCGTGGTCGTGCAGTATGCATGAGCATTTCTCCACGGAAAAAAAAAGGCAAAAGCCGATTCTTTTTTCGCGATTTCAGATTTGGATGAATATAATATAATGTATAATAATAATATATATACCTAATATTAATATAATAATATATTGTTGTATCCAACTCCCTCTTACTATTTCACAATATTTATTTATAATTACATCAGACGTAATTTGCCACATTCAAAAAGTCCTTTTGTTAATTGTAATGTTCATAATGGGATTTCCGAATTGCACAAGACATTATAATGATGTCTCTAGAGTCTTCTAATTGTTTGCGTCACAATATAATAAGGACGGCCTACGAGCCAACGAGATCAGTACAGCTTAGCATCAGCTCAGTATAGCACAATACTAGTACTCAGTATTCGATTAGAGATGATTTAATAAGTACTCTCTAAAAGAAGTCTCGTCGAGTCGAGTACGAGTAAGTCGAGGCGAGTATGGCGATACGGGTCAGCAGACTGGGATGAGATGCGGCACTTTTTTGCGTCTTATCCATGACGGCAAGTGTGCTTTTCCTCGGGTGACCCCTCGCGCAAAAACCAGCGGGGCTGAAGTTCGTTCCTTGAGAGAGGCCATGGTAGAGCGGACAGATTTGACCTTAAGCTTTGTCTCCCAGTGGGGTGATGATAATCTGGTCTCTTTTAACGCCACCAAAACGCAGGCGTGTCTTTTTACCGCTAAAAAGAGTCGTTTCGCCCAAACTCCTACTTTTCGGGGTACATCTGTTCCTGTAACTGATCGACTTGAGCTCCTAGGCATGGAGTTGACATCTGGTCTCAACTTCGGCGCCACCATCGAGTACAAGGCCCAAACTGCGGCCAAGAAACTGGGCATCCTAAATAGGGTGAAGCGATACTTTACGCCTGGACAGCTTTTAACCCTTTACAAAGCGCAAGTCCGATCCTGCATGGAGTATTGCAGTCACCTTTGGGATGGATCAGCTAAGTACCAACTAGCCGCGCTTGACTCGGTGGAACGCAGAGCTAAGAGGCTCATTGGCGACGTAAAACTGGTGGATGCCAAGCTTCATAGCTTGGCTCATCGCCGCAAGGTTGCCTGCTTGTCGGTCTTCTACAGATTGTACTTCGGAGAGTGTGCCCGAGAACTCCATGACCTCTTTCCACCGGCCCCCTTCTACCACCGGACATCTAGACGCACTGCCAGTTACCATCCCTACCTGGTTGCTATTCCACCAATTCGCACTAAGCGCTTCCAAATGTCTTTTATAATGCGCACAGCAAAAGAGTGGAACTCACTACCTGCGTCTGTGTTTCCGAACGTATACAACCCTAATCTCTTCAAAGTGAGAGTGAACAGGCTTCTTCTGGGTAAGCTCACTCCATCGTCGACTTTGTCTCTGTCACCTCTGACCTAGACTAGAGTCAAGAGCAAACCCATCACAAATAAAAAAAAAAAAAAAAAAAGTCTAGTGTACAAATAGTTGTTCGTAATAAAAGTGATTATCTTCAAAATCATTTATTATTGAAGAATCAGTGAATCCTCTTCAGAACACTATCTTGACACGTTGAAAGTTGGACCCAGTTAGTCACTTCAAGACTTAGATCGAATACTTAAGGGTTCGGACTTACCCTATAAGGTGCCCTGGTGACAGCGAACCTAACAGAACGCCCTTGGAGTTCCTGTAAGTTGAAGTCTACGCGCGGGCCAGCTTCAGGAATCCGACAATATATAATAATCCTTATCATTTAAAATTATTTAAGGGGCCTCTGCGAGTTGGCTTCGGCTCCTCGTACGCCTTCCAAAGGTCCGGGACCCCAGGGTCCCGAGAAATGTAAAAAATGTAAATAATAATAATATATATATATATATATTATTTATTAATGTAAAAGTACCTATATAATATTATATATAATAAAAAACTTTTTAGCAAAAAATAAAACCGACTTCTAAAACAAAACACTACAAAGTGAAAAATAACTTTAATTTCGGAAGTCGGTGTCTGGTTTTGTATTTTCGTTTTTTGCCACCGATTTCCGAAATTAAAGTTATTTTTCACTTTGTAGTGTTCTGTTTTAGAAGTCGGTTTTATTTTTTGCTAAAAAGTTTTTATTTCTCACTTTTTAGTTGTGGAACCTACCCCACACAACTTCGAATACATAATTGAGCACAGTAATTGTAGATATAGCCATGTAAATAACAGTGATAGGAAGTTATTAAAACAGCATCACATCATCCATATAAAATAAGTGGGAAATATACGCATTATTGAAGCTAACTCAAAAACTCCCCAAAGCAAAGTTAATAAAATTTATATGGGACCACCTCGAAAGTATACCCTTTCAAACAAAAAAAGAATTTTCTATCCGTCTTTGAGTAATCGCGTAACAAAAATACAAAAAAAATACAGATGAATTGAGAACCTCCTCCTTCTAGAAGTCGAGTCGGTTTCAAAATAAAAAGGGGAAGAGCCCATTTGACATCAAAAAATTCGTCACATCGTACCGCTGTCAATGGCAAATGTGCCCAAAAGGCTGGCAGCATTTCCACGTTTTGAATAATTATAATAATAAAAGTTAATGTTTATTTATCTCCACAAATTACAATACTAGACATATTGACAGATATATTATTAGGACCAAATTTTGCAATTTGTGGGAAATCTGGAGTCTAAACTAAGCCTAGGCCTGTATTTCAGAACTCCAGGCCCCCCATTATATCCCATAATAAAGGTTGTCAACGTGTTACAATTATTGCGAGTGATTGTGTGTGTGTGTGTGTATGTGTGGGTGTGTGTGTATGTGTTATGTGCATTCATTAAGTAATGCAATGCATTTAGCAATGCTGTTCTGTGGGCTAAAAATAGGCCTGCCCTCTGGTCCTGTGAAGAGTTGACCAACTGCTTGGCGATGTCCCGAAATACTCGATGAGCACTCGGACCTCAAGGCTCAAGTGTTTCAACCCAAAACGACTCAAATACAATATATAGCTCCCAATAAGCTTGTTATATTTGTGTTATTTGAGGTTATCCCCTATCCGGCTGCTGCCGGATAAAAGTTTGTGTCGAAGTGTGTTTTTATGGAAGTTAGTCAAGTTTGCCGATCCCATCGTGCGGGCACACGGCTTGTCATTTGTATACAAAGTTACATTTCAGATATTTTAATAAATAAACAATAATATACAAGAACCCGCAGGGCAGCATGTGGCGAGCTGCTGGGCAGTAGCGACCCCACGGACCCTATCTCCCGGGAGAATTCTTGTTCCTCACCACTGGCTTGCCTTTATTGGCCGGCTGGAGTGAACACTGACGAGGAACAAAGCTCCCACCTCTTTCTTGCCTTTATTAGTCAGCTTGAGCGTAGATTCGCAAGAGCAAACGTACTCGGAGGAAGGAAGTATTCCAGTAAGGTGCTGGTAGGGATCTTGACCGTACTTCCGGGATTGTCCTGATAGCCGTGGGATACCTCTCCACTCCTCAAGCACCTCAGGAAGTATTGCCCTCTTGTCGTTACGTCACTATGTGCTAGCAACCGTTTTCGGGGGCCCATTATTGATTGCCATTTTATCCATGTATTACATAATAACATTGATCAGGCAGGGACATAGTCCTTTCATAGTTCTGGGTAACCAATCCACTTTAGCCACCCAAACCCATAGCCCAATATGATTTGTATCTATGTCTTGCAATAGTCCTGCATCAAGCGGGGATTGTTCTTGAATGCGCTTGCATAGTGGATACAGGGATAATCGTCGGTTGGTACCTCCTCTTTATTTAAAATTGCCTAAGGGGCCTCTGCGAGTTGGCTTCGGCCCCTTGTACGCCTTCCAAAGGTCCGGGACCCAGGGGTCCCGAGAAATATCAATAATAATAACATATTAAAGTTAAAACCTTTTTTCAGTTTTATCTGGTTTCCAAAGAGTATGAATTCACTACAGTAAATAGTTTCTCGAAATGAATATGCTGTTTCCGAACGTCGTTGCTAGCATCAGGTTACGTCAGGTAGCGGAGAAACAAACTCGACTCCAGCGTACAAACAAATTTCGATATGAAAATCAAATAATAACAAAGCTATAGCTCGAGAAAGCAAAGCTTTGAGCTCACATTCCATACTTTACGGTTTAAGACATTTATTTCTCAAAAGATTAAATTAATCACTTACTGAGAAAATACAATAATAAGTAAATACATAAATAATAATTTAAAACATTAAATCGACTTCAAAAATAAATTAACTCAATATTATGAATAATTTCAGAAGTCTTCGGATCTGTATTTTAGTATTTTGCCATCAACTTCCGAAATTAAAGTTATTTCATAATTTTGAGTAAATTTCTTTTTGAAGTCGATTTAATTGTTTTAAATATTTTTTTATTTCGTAATTTTTAGTTTTTAGTAAAAAATGGAATATTTACTTACCTACTTACGTGTCGAATTGATAACTCCTTTTTTTTTGAAGTCGTTAAGACCAAGATTGCTTATTACTTTGGAAGTGTAACACCTACCGGCATTATTATATTAGCATAATTTAAAGGAAGCTACGCTGATGCGAGTGGCGGTGACCGAAGCGTCTTTACTCCTCCCGCCTCCGTAAGTCGCCACCGCTCCTCGCAGCCGCTTCAACGTGGCATACTACAAGCGGCGAGTGGCGGTGACCGAAGCGTCTTTACTCCTCCCGCCTCCGTAAGTCGCCACCACTCCTCGCAGCCGCTTCAACGTGGCATACTACAAGCGGCGAGTGGCGGTGACCGAAGCGTCTTTACTCCTCCCGCCTCCGTAAGTCGCCACCACTCCTCGCAGCCGCTTCAACGTGGCATACTACAAGCGGCGAGTGGCGGTGACCGAAGCGTCTTTACTCCTCCCGCCTCCGTAAGTCGCCACCACTCCTCGCAGCCGCTTCAACGTGGCATACTACAAGCGGCGAGTGGCGGTGACCGAAGCGTCTTTACTCCTCCCGCCTCCGCAAGTCGCCACCGCTCCTCGCAGCCGCTTCAACGTGGCATACTACAAGCGGCGAGTGGCGGTGACCGAAGCGTCTTTACTCCTCCCGCCTCCGTAAGTCGCCACCACTCCTCGCAGCCGCTTCAACGTGGCATACTACAAGCGGCGAGTGGCGGTGACCGAAGCGTCTTTACTCCTCCCGCCTCCGCAAGTCGCCACCGCTCCTCGCAGCCGCTTCAACGTGGCATACTACAAGCGGCGAGTGGCGGTGACCGAAACGTCTTTACTCCTCCCGCCTCCGTAAGTCGCCACCACTCCTCGCAGCCGCTTCAACGTGGCATACTACAAGCGGCGAGTGGCGGTGACCGAAGCGTCTTTACTCCTCCCGCCTCCGCAAGTCGCCACCGCTCCTCGCAGCCGCTTCAACGTGGCATACTACAAGCGGCGAGTGGCGGTGACCGAAGCGTCTTTACTCCTCCCGCCTCCGTAAGTCGCCACCACTCCTCGCAGCCGCTTCAACGTGGCATACTACAAGCGGCGAGTGGCGGTGACCGAAGCGTCTTTGCTCCTCCCGCCTCCGCAAGTCGCCACCGCTCCTCGCAGCCGCTTCAACGTGGCATACTACAAGCGGCGAGTGGCGGTGACCGAAGCGTCTTTACTCCTCCCGCCTCCGTAAGTCGCCACCACTCCTCGCAGCCGCTTCAACGTGGCATACTACAAGCGGCGAGTGGCGGTGACCGAAGCGTCTTTACTCCTCCCGCCTCCGCAAGTCACCACCGCTCCTCGCAGCCGCTTCAACGTGGCATACTACAAGCGGCGAGTGGCGGTGACCGAAGCGTCTTTACTCCTCCCGCCTCCGCAAGTCGCCACCACTCCTCGCAGCCGCTTCAACGTGGCATACTACAAGCGGCGAGTGGCGGTGACCGAAGCGTCTTTACTCCTCCCGCCTCCGTAAGTCGCCACCACTCCTCGCAGCCGCTTCAACGTGGCATACTACAAGCGGCGAGTGGCGGTGACCGAAGCGTCTTTACTCCTCCCGCCTCCGCAAGTCGCCACCGCTCCTCGCAGCCGCTTCAACGTGGCATACTACAAGCGGCGAGTGGCGGTGACCGAAGCGTCTTTACTCCTCCCGCCTCCGCAAGTCGCCACCACTCCTCGCAGCCGCTTCAACGTGGCATACTACAAGCGGCGAGTGGCGGTGACCGAAGCGTCTTTACTCCTCCCGCCTCCGTAAGTCGCCACCACTCCTCGCAGCCGCTTCAACGTGGCATACTACAAGCGGCGAGTGGCGGTGACCGAAGCGTCTTTACTCCTCCCGCCTCCGCAAGTCGCCACCGCTCCTGGCAGCCGCTTCAACGTGGCATACTACAAGCGGCGAGTGGCGGTGACCGAAGCGTCTTTACTCCTCCCGCCTCCGCAAGTCGCCACCGCTCCTCGCAGCCGCTTCAACGTGGCATACTACAAGCGGCGAGTGGCGGTGACCGAAGCGTCTTTACTCCTCCCGCCTCCGCAAGTCGCCACCGCTCCTCGCAGCCGCTTCAACGTGGCATACTACAAGCGGCGAGTGGCGGTGACCGAAGCGTCTTTACTCCTCCCGCCTCCGTAAGTCGCCACCGCTCCTCGCAGCCGCTTCAACGTGGCATACTACAAGCGGCGAGTGGCGGTGACCGAAGCGTCTTTACTCCTCCCGCCTCCGCAAGTCGCCACCGCTCCTCACAGCCGCTTCAACGTGGCATACTACAAGCGGCGAGTGGCGGTGACCGAAGCGTCTTTACTCCTCCCGCCTCCGCAAGTCGCCACCGCTCCTCGCAGCCGCTTCAACGTGGCATACTACAAGCGGCGAGTGGCGGTGACCGAAGCGTCTTTACTCCTCCCGCCTCCGTAAGTCGCCACCACTCCTCGCAGCCGCTTCAACGTGGCATACTACAAGCGGCGAGTGGCGGTGACCGAAGCGTCTTTACTCCTCCCGCCTCCGCAAGTCGCCACCGCTCCTCGCAGCCGCTTCAACGTGGCATACTACAAGCGGCGAGTGGCGGTGACCGAAGCGTCTTTACTCCTCCCGCCTCCGTAAGTCGCCACCACTCCTCGCAGCCGCTTCAACGTGGCATACTACAAGCGGCGAGTGGCGGTGACCGAAGCGTCTTTACTCCTCCCGCCTCCGTAAGTCGCCACCGCTCCTCGCAGCCGCTTCAACGTGGCATACTACAAGCGGCGAGTGGCGGTGACCGAAACGTCTTTACTCCTCCCGCCTCCGTAAGTCGCCACCACTCCTCGCAGCCGCTTCAACGTGGCATACTACAAGCGGCGAGTGGCGGTGACCGAAGCGTCTTTACTCCTCCCGCCTCCGCAAGTCGCCACCGCTCCTCGAAGCCGCTTCAACGTGGCATACTACAAGCGGCGAGTGGCGGTGACCGAAGCGTCTTTACTCCTCCCGCCTCCGTAAGTCGCCACCACTCCTCGCAGCCGCTTCAACGTGGCATACTACAAGCGGCGAGTGGCGGTGACCGAAGCGTCTTTACTCCTCCCGCCTCCGTAAGTCGCCACCACTCCTCGCAGCCGCTTCAACGTGGCATACTACAAGCGGCGAGTGGCGGTGACCGAAGCGTCTTTACTCCTCCCGCCTCCGCAAGTCACCACCGCTCCTCGCAGCCGCTTCAACGTGGCATACTACAAGCGGCGAGTGGCGGTGACCGAAGCGTCTTTACTCCTCCCGCCTCCGCAAGTCGCCACCACTCCTCGCAGCCGCTTCAACGTGGCATACTACAAGCGGCGAGTGGCGGTGACCGAAGCGTCTTTACTCCTCCCGCCTCCGTAAGTCGCCACCACTCCTCGCAGCCGCTTCAACGTGGCATACTACAAGCGGCGAGTGGCGGTGACCGAAGCGTCTTTACTCCTCCCGCCTCCGCAAGTCGCCACCGCTCCTCGCAGCCGCTTCAACGTGGCATACTACAAGCGGCGAGTGGCGGTGACCGAAGCGTCTTTACTCCTCCCGCCTCCGCAAGTCGCCACCACTCCTCGCAGCCGCTTCAACGTGGCATACTACAAGCGGCGAGTGGCGGTGACCGAAGCGTCTTTACTCCTCCCGCCTCCGCAAGTCACCACCGCTCCTCGCAGCCGCTTCAACGTGGCATACTACAAGCGGCGAGTGGCGGTGACCGAAGCGTCTTTACTCCTCCCGCCTCCGCAAGTCGCCACCGCTCCTCGCAGCCGCTTCAACGTGGCATACTACAAGCGGCGAGTGGCGGTGACCGAAGCGTCTTTACTCCTCCCGCCTCCGCAAGTCGCCACCGCTCCTCGCAGCCGCTTCAACGTGGCATACTACAAGCGGCGAGTGGCGGTGACCGAAGCGTCTTTACTCCTCCCGCCTCTGCAAGTCGCCACCGCTCCTCGCAGCCGCTTCAACGTGGCATACTACAAGCGGCGAGTGGCGGTGACCGAAGCGTCTTTACTCCTCCCGCCTCCGCAAGTCGCCACCGCTCCTCGCAGCCGCTTCAACGTGGCATACTACAAGCGGCGAGTGGCGGTGACCGAAGCGTCTTTACTCCTCCCGCCTCCGCAAGTCGCCACCGCTCCTCGCAGCCGCTTCAACGTGGCATACTACAAGCGGCGAGTGGCGGTGACCGAAGCGTCTTTACTCCTCCCGCCTCCGTAAGTCGCCACCGCTCCTCGCAGCCGCTTCAACGTGGCATACTACAAGCGGCGAGTGGCGGTGACCGAAGCGTCTTTACTCCTCCCGCCTCCGCAAGTCGCCACCGCTCCTCGCAGCCGCTTCAACGTGGCATACTACAAGCGGCGAGTGGCGGTGACCGAAGCGTCTTTACTCCTCCCGCCTCCGCAAGTCGCCACCGCTCCTCGCAGTCGCATCAGCGTAGCTTCCTTTAAATTATGCTAATATAATAATGCCGGTAGGTGTTACACTTCCAAAGTAATAAGCAATCTTGGTCTTAACGACTTCAAAAAAAAAGGAGTTATCGATTCGACACGTTAGTAGGTAAGTAAATATTATTGGGACTGCAATATATTCACTTATGATCTGTTAGGACTTCCAAACAAATACACAACATTTTATAGATGTTTGTATGTTTGTCCACTCATTTCTCCGAAAGTATTAATCCGATCATGACTGTAGGGGGCGCGACGTAAGTGGTACTTGGTGGCTTCGTTACGCTAATAAGTTAAACACTCAAATAACTTTCAAGGGTTTATTGCTAAGAGAGTTAACAAGGTAACGTTTAGGCTAAGCTATCGCTAAAATGAGAAAATGATTGAGATTACTGTACTGGCGAATGCACCCGGTAGCTGTCCGTAATGCACTGAGCGCGCGGCGCATTTAGTGCGACCGTATTGTATCGCTAGGTCAGCAAACGTGGTCGATTGCAATTATTGCATCGAACAATGACCATTTAATTTTTATTGGCTTACATTTACTGCAACTTAGAGAACTTACAGTTTCATCAAAATCGGTTCAGTAGTCAAATAATCAAGATAATGGTAAGTGTAAGTAGTGTGACGGCCTGCCTTATTGATACGAGTTACGGGTGTGGTGTCAAAGGGAAAACATCTCAAAACCTTGATCAAATTCTAGTGCAATATTTATAACAAAACTATTAACAACTTATTACAAATAATTATTCCAGTTTTTACTAAAAACTAAAAATTACGATATAAAAACCAAGAACCTTTCACAGGCGACAGATAGGCGCAGGTATTCTTTTTGCGGTGAACTCTTGCTGAACTAACTCCTGCGAGCGCTCTCCTGTCCGCCGTATGGTTGACCCATTTAATAGAACTTTTGAAAATATTGACATCTTCAATTGTACAATGAGTAGATTCAAAAGCCTCATCCGATCCTCTTTATTAAATAAAACCCCTGTGTGTACCCTTTCTGAAAATCATCTAATTTACTAAGCTCATATTTTATAATATATTATAACGTAATCCTTGACTATTAAACAACTACTGTACAACTAACTAGCGCACGTACTGCTACTAAAACTCCTTAGCTCCTAGCGATTACACTTGTTGTTCCTTTTAAACTCTTAAGTCTACCTGTGGACTTTGCAGGTGACCCCCTACTGACCGAAATGAAAGAAGAAAATTATGTATTTCTTGTAAACTTACAGACAGATATCTCATAAAAGTTTGCGCCATGAATTATAGAAATATACAAAAGAGTATTCCAAATTCCCGATAAGTTTCAAGTTCGCTACTACTCGAGGAGGTTCAGATGATTACGTCGCAGTAGCCGAAAAACTCAATAAGAAAGTTGACCAAATAAAAACCTCACAAAGACGGAATGAGTTTACGGGATGGCTGCAGATCATTTTGGAGATATTTCAATAACGGATAACCAATGGGATTCCTGAAGCAGCCCGGCTGGCCGCACTCCGGCACTCCGCGCCTCCCGCGGTATGCAGCCGAACTTGTAGCAACTTGCAACTACGAGCTGTGCTCACAAACAAAAGTATTTTAATTACCTAATAATAATTGATGCCCATTTGTTAAACAAGCCACTTGAAGTAATAATAATAATAATATAATAATATCCTGGGACATTTTCACACACGGTCATCTGGTCCCAAACTAAGCAGAGCTTGTACTATGGAAACCAGATACATATACTACTTTTTTTTTGTAAATACATACTTATATAGATAATTACACCCAGACTCGGGACAAACAGACATGTTCATGCACACAAATGTTTGTCCTGGATGGGAATCGAACCCACGACCAGCGACATGATAGGCGGTATCTTAACCAACCACGCCAACTGGCCTACATAAAGTATTGCTGTTGTAGTAAAGTCTATCATACTTTACTGTACTGTGTTTGTAAGTTCTTATAAACTATTTTACAGTCCAACGTGCTTTCATTGAGAGACATTTTGTATCTACTAGCTCAAACAAAAAATTATTCATTCGTCAATGTCATTATAAGACACATCGTTAATCCAACCATTTGTCTGTAATTAATAAAAATACTGAATAAGATAGTGGGTTCTGAATAATATGAATATAAAAAAAAAAAACTTCAAGCGAGCCGTGGAACAGCGCGACATATATTATAGTAAAACTTCAAGCGAGCCGTGGAACAGCGCGACATATATTATAGTAAAACTTCAAGCGAGACGTGGAACAGCGCGACATATATTATAGTAAGACTTCAAGCGAGCCGTGGAACAGTGCTACATATATTATATCGTAGTAAGACTTCAAGTGAGCCGTGGAACAGCGCGACATATATTATAGTAAAACTTCAAGCGAGCCGTGGAACAGCGCGACATATATTATAGTAAAACTTCAAGCGAGACGTGGAACAGCGCGACATATATTATAGTAAGACTTCAAGCGAGCCGTGGAACAGTGCTACATATATTATATCGTAGTAAGACTTCAAGTGAGCCGTGGAACAGCGCGACATATATTATAGTAAGACTTCAAGCGAGCCGTGGAACAGCGCTACATATATTATATCGTAGTAAGACTTCAAGCGAGCCGTGGAACAGCGCGACATATATTATATTATAGTGAAACTTCAAGCGAGACGTGGAACAGCGCGACATATTAGGTTGGGGAAAAAGTCTTCGCATTATAGTATGTATGAACTTGTAATAAAATCTCTTTGGCTATACTATTTGTATCTGGCTGGTTTTGGTATCATTGAAAGTTTAAATTTTAAAGAACATAATTCCAAATACAAATTAGGAAAATGTGTGATTTTCATTTGTTTTTCGTACCGTCAAGATGAGTGAATCTAATGAAGAAATTCGATACATTTTAAAATTTTACTACAAAAAAAGGTAAAAATGCAACGCAAGCCGCGAAAAAAATTTGCGATGTTTATGGACCTAGTGTAGTGTCTGTGAGAGTAGCACAAATTTGGTTTAAGCGTTTTCAATCCGGAAATTTTGATGTCAAAGATGCACGTCGCTCTGGTCGCCCATTATGGATAAAATGGATGCCATTTTTTTAAAAGTGGAGAAAGATCGGCATATCAGTAGTTACGATGTAGCTGAAGAACTGGAAATTGACCACAAAACAGTTTTGGCGCATTTGAAAAAAACTGGGTACACAAAAAAGCTCGACATTTGGGTACCTCACGAGCTCACTGAAAGAAACCTAATGAACCGTGTACTCATTTATCATTCTTTATTACGACGTAATGAAACCGAACCACTTTTGAAGAAGCTGATAACTGGTGATGAAAAGTGGATCACGTATGACAAGAACGTGCGAAAAAGGTCGTGGTCAAAGGCCGGTCAGGCTTCACAGACTGTGGCGAAACCCGGGTTAACTCGCAACAAGGTGATGCTGTGTGTGTGGTGGGATTGGAAGGGCATTATTCATTATGAGCTGTTACCACCAGGCAGGACCATCGATTCTGACCTCTACTGCGAACAACTGATGAGATTAAAGCAAGAAGTTGAGAGAAAGCGGCCAGAATTAATCAACAGAAGGGGTGTGGTTTTTCATCATGATAACGCTAGACCTCACACATCTTTAGCCACTCAGCAAAAATTAAGAGAGTTTGGCTGGGAGGTGTTAATGCATCCGCCGTATAGTCCTGACCTTGCACCTTCAGATTTCCACCTGTTTCGGTCTCTTCAGAATTCTTTAGGCAGTGTCAGGTTAACATCACGAGAGGACTGCCAAAACCACTTGTCGCGGTATTTTGACCAGAAGTCCCAAAATTTCTATAGCAATGGGATCATGTCCCTACCTACAAGATGACAAAAAGTTATCGAACAAAATGGTACCTACATACTTTAAATAATGTAAATAAACTATATTAAAAAATGTTTTGAATTTTCTTAAAAAAGGCGAAGAAACTTTTTCCCCAACCTATTATATTATAGTAAGACTTCAAGCGAGCCGTGGAACAGCGCTACATATATTATATCGTAGTAAGACTTCAAGCGAGCCGTGGAACAGCGCGACATATATTATATTATAGTAAAACTTCAAGCGAGACGTGGGACAGCGCGACATATATTATAGTAAGACTTCAAGCGAGCCGTGGAACAGCGCTACATATATTATATCGTGGTAAGACTTCAAGCGAGCCGTGGAACAGCGCTACATATATTATATCGTAGTAAGACTTCAAGCGAGACGTGGAACAGCGCGACATATATTATATTATAGTAAAACTTCAAGCGAGACGTGGGACAGCGCGACATATATTATAGTAAGACTTCAAGCGAGCCGTGGAACAGCGCTACATATATTATATTATAGTAAAACTTCAAGCGAGACGTGGGACAGCGCGACATATATTATAGTAAGACTTCAAGCGAGCCGTGGAACAGCGCGACATATATTATATTATAGTAAAACTTCAAGCGAGACGTGGGACAGCGCGACATATATTATAGTAAGACTTCAAGCGAGCCGTGGAACAGCGCTACATATATTATATCGTGGTAAGACTTCAAGCGAGCCGTGGAACAGCGCTACATATATTATATCGTAGTAAGACTTCAAGCGAGCCGTGGAACAGCGCGACATATATTATATTATAGTGAAACTTCAAGCGAGCCGTGGAACAGCGCGACATACACACATCAACACCGTCTAGGGATATTTTGTATAAAGTTCTTAAACTCAAAAAATACTGGCCAGTTTTAAATTCTTTTGAAGAAAGCTTATTTTATTAACCTTTTTGAACTATTCTAAATTTGAATTTGAAAAAATAAATTAAAAACAAAAGATTTACGCGGCATAATGGTTGTGAAGTCCGAAGGTTTCATTTATCTACAGTAGTTTTTGGCTATTTTTTGTGTCAAATTTAAGTTTTATAACAAGTTATCGGTTAATTTCGAATTAATTTTATTGTGTGCATCATGCAGCGGCGCCATTTAACGAGAGAGGAAATGTTAAGGGCAGTAGGCATGCTCCGAGCTGGGGCTACTCAACGGAGTATTGCTGTGGAGATTGGAACAACACAAAACGTGATATCAAGGTTATGGTCACGTTATCGTGCTACTGGTGAAGTGGCTGAAAGACACCCAGGTGGGAAGCGCATAACCACTCAACGACAAGACCGATTTTTGCAAGTTGCCGCGAGAAGACAACCAAATGTTACGGCCATGCAGTTGGTTCAGAGGCTCCACTCAGAGCACCAGTTGCTTGTGAGTGACCAAACTATGAGGAGAAGGCTGCATGAAGCTAACCTTTATGCTCGCAGACCGCTTCGTACTCCAGCACTACGCCGAGGAAATCGTGGACGACGACTAGAGTGGGCTCGTGAACATTTGCTCTGGGAAGATAACCAGTGGTCTGTAGTGCTGTTTACCGATGAGTACCGGTTCGGTTTCCAACCCGATACACGTAGAATACGTGTTTGGCGAGTTCTTGGTCGAGAGAGCCGTCTGCAACATCCTCAGGAAATCCATTCATACCACGGCGGGACAATTATGGTTTGGGCGGGAATTCGTGTTGGTGGAAGAAAAGACCTCGTTTGGATCAGAAAGACCATGACGGCTGAAAAATACCGTAACGAGGTGCTAGTACCAATAATCTACCCCTGTTGACTACAAATGGGCCAAGAATTCACGCTCATGCACGATAACGCCCGTCCGCACACAGCGAGAGTGGTGACGATCCAGTTGCAGGAGCACGACGTATCGGTCTTAGGCTGGCCCGCTCAATCGCCTGACCTAAACCCTATAGAACACGCGTGGGACATGGTCTAAGGAGGGGCTTTGAGGGATTTCCCTGCAAACATTGCGACGGAAGAGCAACTTTTTTTGCATCTTAGCCGGACCTGGGACAATATACTGCAGCAAGACTTGGATAACTTAATCCAAAGCATGAAAAACCGTTGCAGGACCATTATTAACGTCATGGGTGGTTTTCCTGACTACTGATTTTTCACATAACTGTTAAAAACAGATTTATTTTTCCTTATTTTTCACTTTTTCTTAAGAAAAACATTCATTGTTAGTTTTACCATTATTTCACGTTATTTCTTTATTTGAATAAAAATTTGTTTACGCAAAAAAAATAGTTTTCTTTTATTCTGGAATGTAGTTTGATAAATGGGCTTTATACAAATATATGCAGCTTGTATGTTATTTTTAATAAATTTTGTGTAAATTGAGTAAATCCAAAATATCCCTAGACAGTGTTGATGTGTGTATATTATAGTAAGACTTCAAGCGAGCCGTGGAACAGCGCTACATATATTATAGTAAAACTTCAAGCGAGCCGTGGAACAGCGCGACATATATTATAATAAGTCTTCAAGCGAGCCGTGGAACAGCGCGACATATATTATAGTAAAACTTCAAGCGAGCCGTGGAACAGCGCGACATATATTATAGTAAAACTTCAAGCGAGCCGTGGAACAGCGCGACATATATTATAATAAGACTTCAAGCGAGCCGTGGAACAGCGCGACATATATTATAGTAAAACTTCAAGCGAGCCGTGGAACAGCGCGACATATATTATAGTAAAACTTCAAGCGAGCCGTGGAACAGCGCGACATATATTATAATAAGTCTTCAAGCGAGCCGTGGAACAGCGCGACATATATTATAGTAAAACTTCAAGCGAGCCGTGGAACAGCGCGACATATATTATAGTAAAACTTCAAGCGAGCCGTGGAACAGCGCGACATATATTATAATAAGACTTCAAGCGAGCCGTAGAACAGCGCTACATATATTATATAGTAAGACTTCAAGCGAGCCGTGGAACACCGCTACATATATTATATCGTAGTAAGACTTCAAGCGAGCCGTGGAACAGCGCGACATACATATGTAGTATTTGGGATTCGAATACCAATAAAAAAGCACTGATGTTGAAGACGGAACGTTTATTCGCTTCTTTTTAAAATTACACCCGATTTCCACCACCGTATTATCTCTAATGTCGTCACACCGTAGCCATATTCGTTCTCCCAACCTTTCTCGTTCTCCCACTCACTCACTCAGTCCTTCTCTTTCATTCAACTCCCTCTATTACTTCCGCATTCATTCCCACATATATTACTAGCTTCTGCCCGCGGCTTCGCCCGCGTGGTCGTCGGAAATTACCCCCAGAGACTGTCTTAAATCGCCGTCTAGCAGTACCACCATATATTCCGTGATACTTTGGTTGTTCTTGATATCTCTGATAGTTCGATTTACTGCTTCGATTACACGTTTATAGGACATCGTACATTCATTCCAAACCAACAGTTTACATTGCTGCAACATTCGTCCCCGCTCGCTGTTTTTACTTATGTTACAATCTGACATTTCCTCATAAGCTAAGTTTAATGGCTCTTCAAGTACCGAATATGCCTTTCGGAGACCATTTACCAAAGTGGTGGTTATTCCTAAGAAGGCAACTTTTTTATTTTTCCGGATTTGAGTTAAAATTAGATTTAAAAGTTTATCAGTACCTCACAGACCATAAAAAAACACCTTCACCGCTTACGATATTTAACAGAATATTATCAAAAATAAAATCATATCTGGATTTTACGATTCTAAATGTCTTACTTTAAAATAATAATATATTTATTTTAATATTATCAACATCCATTTGAAATACTCTAGCGTTGCTTTTAACCACGCAAGTGGAGGTGTTTGTGTCAGCCAAGTTATTTTGTGATGTTAAATTGTAATTACTGTTGCCCGAGTGGCCGAATATAATATAATGACAAACATACTAAATGTTACATCAACATTCGGACTGTGACAATATTTACAATCAAATTCCAAAAAGAAGTACATACAAATGTTAATATTATTATACATACGTAGACATGTGAATTTTAAAATGTTCCCCTGTGTAACTCCCTAAAGTGGTGATTTTACAAAAACGCTGAAACATGTAACTGTTTATTTCTTACCAAAAGCTTAAATGAAATGTTTCAAAATGGGCCAGGTACACTACCTCAAAAAAAAAGCCTGTAGACACAATTGCGGCGATAAGACCCCTCTTTGAGGAGTGGTTGGAGAGGCGTCCTCACCTTCCGCCTGACGCAGGTCCTCACCGGACACGAAAATTGACCACCTCCCCCTATCTCCGAAACTACTGAGCCTAAAATTTTGAAAAAAATACGAAAATAATTCTATCGCTATAGATTACAGGAAAACTTATAAAAGTATATGGTCTTAAAATACCATGGTAAATCTCTCAATATTGTGCGTACAAACTACTATTAATATAAAAAAAAAAATAATTTGAACGCTATGATAGGTACAAATACAGATCTCTCTATATATATATATATATTTGCTATTATTTATCATAAACTACCACATAATTATATACGTCCTCAGTCATAACATTCAGACACACTTTCTCAATACACACAATACATATGACGGTGGTGTCATCGTGCGTCATTTCTCTAAGCTGTAAACAACACGTGCACCGAACACGCCATCGACAAGTACGTCACTCGACCACTCCTACCACCCCACTACTCGACTTGTTTTGATACAAGTATAAAAGAGTGCGCAGCGGGGAAACGAGTCACCCGACCGATCACCATGTTCGGCAAGCCGATCCCTTGGGAGACGCGAGCCAAATACCTCGGTGTGACCCTCGACCACCACCTCTCCTTCGCTGAGCACATAAAGCAGGTGCGTTCGCGCGCCGCTTTCGCTCTCGGTAGACTCCACTCCGTTCTGAATGCACGTAGCAAATTGTAACTTAGGTGCAAATTGCGCATTTATACAGCGTGCATTCGCTCCATCATGACCTATGCGGGTTCAGTGTTTGCGCACGCAAAACCTCACCTCATTCATAGGATGCAGGCCCTCCAAAACCGTTTCCTCCGAAAGACAACGGGAGCCCCTTGGTTCGTTCGGAACGAAATCCTCCACGTAGATCTCGACATTCCCACCATCTCCCAGTTCTTGAAACGCAATTCCAAGCGTTTCTTCGACTCAGCCACCAACCATCGCAACCCCCTGGTTGTCGAGGCGGCTAGCTATGTCCCCTCTCGTATTAGTAAGGTCCGCCGCCCTAGGCTTGTCCTCTCAGATCCCGACGACCCCATAACTCGTCTCCAGGAGATCAGTAGGGACCGTAGGAACAAACACAAACCGACATTCCGACCTCGCCGCCGAGGTCCCTCGCGACGACCCCGTAATAATCGTCCTCCCCCCCGTCCCTTGCTCGGGTATGAAGTGCCAGCTGGTGGCGTAGCTAAGCCAGTAGCTTTAAACTCCCCTGACAATAATAATCATTCTAATCTGATCCAGCCTGTCCCATCTTGCTGTCCTCCCCCCAACGACGCCCTAAGCCGAGGCCCGTTCCCCACAGGAGGAGCCCTTAGCGTGTAGTCGCTTAGTCTGTCAGTTTTATGCCCCTGGCTGGAGGCTTTGAGTCATCTTAAGGCAGCCACAGGATAGTCCGGTTAAGAAGTCACGACCTCTCTAGGTCAACTACGAGATGCCATACACAAAAAAAAAAAAAAACAAAAAGGAAACGAGTCAGTCTTGGCTCTGGCGTGGGACGGTGCACAAGTTGTACTTAGCTGATCCTTGACTCTAGATAATTAATTTGAGGATTCGAATTCATTATAACTTCAATTACCAAATTGTCATCGTATGATTTATGATCAATTAATGATGATTATTTGTAATTACAAAATAAGATAGTGCAACTGGTAATTGCCACAATTAGTGACTTAGCTATAAAAATTGTAACTATTATAATAATAAAAGTAATAGTTCAGTCTATCTTCAGCCTATCATTGAATTGAGTCTGACCCCTTCTGCCTACACATACACAACTACCTTAGTACAAACACACCAACTCACACATACACACACACCAACTCACACATACACACCATCACAATTACACACAACATACATGCATGTCATACTAGGCTATCTACTGTGTTTGGTATTACTATTAGTTTTCATAATGTATTTGATTTTATTGCATATTCTTTTTCTAGTATATTGCGAGTGGATTTGATAAAATTAAGGAATTTACTGTAACGTATAATATATGTAATAACATGTATGCGTAAAAATGTAAACGGAACGAAGAAGCCTGGATCTCACGACACAGGGAATCCTAGTGTGAGTTCCAGGATTCAACGTCTTTGAATGCAATTTCTGAAGCAATAAATTATTCTTAATTCTATTCTTATGCTTAATTCTAAAACTTACATTTGCAGTTGGAATGTATGGAAGAACGTGTTTTTCAACCACCATGTTAAGTTTGTTCTTGGGATAAATTCGTCCCAAGTACCGAACCCTTCATTGTGCGTGGTCCGACACGCACTTGACCGGTTTTTTGACTTAATCAAACAACGCAGTGTAATCGTCCCTTAAAATTACCCTTTTAGCACAGTCAAGGATAGTCTTTTGATAAAGACAAAACTTATTTTTGTTTATTTTCTGTCAAAAGTATAAATACTGAGTTTCAAGTTAATCGGACCGCGCTTTAGAATTCTTCCATACAAACATTAACATCCCTAAACCCCCATTGAGAGGTAGTTTTGAAAAACTGTTAATAAGAAACTGTATTACTTACTTATGAAAGTATTTTTGCCCACTTACTAGTTAATTAACCAAATTAACAATATTTTTCATAAAAACTGTATTCCCTGTTTTCACCCTCACAAGGGCGGCATTTTAAAAAATCGCTTGGAATGTTTCCATAACTTGACTTAAAGATTATTTGCACCACTTTTCACTTGTTAATCAAGCCCCGCAGTAAATTCCTCCCTTGTAAATTTGCCTACATCTTTTCACCCCGTTTTAGGGGTTGATTTTTGAAAAGACTAATACACGTTATTCTTTATTTATGATCTCAAGTATAAACTGAGTTTCGAATTAATCGGACCGCGCTTTAAAGTTTGTCCATACTAACTTTGCACCTCCGAAACCCCCTTAGAGGCTAGTTTAGTAAAACTAAAAACAACGATTACTGACAAATGCGTGCACTGACTGGACAGGTCCTCTCAATCTGTGTGGTTCGTTCCTCAAAAGACCATGTTTCGATTATTATTTTTGTTTTTTTTTTTTGGTATATTGGTGTGTGCTAGCTTACGTATAGCAAATATTTTAATTTAATGTTTTGTGTTGCGTAATGTACCTAAATTATTATGCGCAGTGTTGTATATTTTTTTTTTTTTTAACTGAACAGACCGCTGTGCTGCTGGGGAGTTTGTTGCGCCACTTTTTCTCCCCAACTAAAGCACTAGGAAGTGTTGAAGGGCGGGCGTTTTGGGGGACTGTCTTATGTAATTTTGACGTTCAAAAAGTGCTGATTCTCAGCCTAGTTTGAATAAATGACTTTTGATTTGATTTGATTTGATTGATTTGACATGGTCTTCACATGAACTGACCAAGGTTACGTGTGGACTTTATAAGAGACTGTGACATCTGAGTTTGTTTTGGCCTTTCTTCTCAGAGTAGTCAGATAGGAGACGCCGACCTCATCTAGTTAAAAAAAAAAAAAAAAAACATGCCTGACGTGTAAAAGTGTTTGTACAAATCTACCTACTGAAATAAAATCATTTACGATTATAATTTACTTAGATAAAATTTGTGTCAAGTTTCAAGTCTATTAACTGAATAAGTTTTTTCATACAAACTTTTATCCCCTATTTTACCCACTTAAGGGTAGAATTTCGAAAAACCCTTTCTTAGTGCATACCTACTCTTCACAGAGAACACACCCTCCATTTGGGCACCTATTTTTGGAGCACCTATGCATTGAGCACGAAAGGTATTCTATTTGAGCACCAATCAATATTTTAAAGTGGTGCTCAAAGGGAAACAATAAAAAATATTCAAGTTTACTCCCTTTTGAGTACCTGCGGTGCGGTAGCTTCTAGTGATGAGGTGTATAATAAAACATATCGATAAAACTTGGCCGTACTTTTATTATCTTAGGAAATTACGTAATTATAGAGAACACAAGTGTGATGTATGTGACCGGTTGTGGTTCAAGAAAGATTTGAAATCAGCAACTGCAGCCGTGTGGCGACTTGTAGAGGAAGTGTTTACGGGAGAGAACACAAGTGTGATGTATGTGACCGGTTGTGGTTCAAGAAAGATTTGAAATCAGCAACTGCAGCCGTGTGGCGACTTGTAGAGGAAGTGTTTACGGGAGAGAACACAAGTGTGATGTATGTGACCGGTTGTGGTTCAAGAAAGATTTGAAATCAGCAACTGCAGCCGTGTGGCGACTTGTAGAGGAAGTGTTTACGGGAGAGAACACAAGTGTGATGTATGTGACCGGTTGTGGTTCAAGAAAGATTTGAAATCAGCAACTGCAGCCGTGTGGCGACTTGTAGAGGAAGTGTTTACGGGAGAGAACACAAGTGTGATGTATGTGACCGGTTGTGGTTCAAGAAAGATTTGAAATCAGCAACTGCAGCCGTGTGGCGACTTGTAGAGGAAGTGTTTACGGGAGAGAACACAAGTGTGATGTATGTGACCGGTTGTGGTTCAAGAAAGATTTGAAATCAGCAACTGCAGCCGTGTGGCGACTTGTAGAGGAAGTGTTTACGGGAGAGAACACAAGTGTGATATATGTGACCGGTTGTGGTTCAAGAAAGATTTGAAATCAGCAACTGCAGCCGTGTGGCGACTTGTAGAGGAAGTGTTTACGGGAGAGAACACAAGTGTGATGTATGTGACCGGTTGTGGTTCAAGAAAGATTTGAAATCAGCAACTGCAGCCGTGTGGCGACTTGTAGAGGAAGTGTTTACGGGAGAGAACACAAGTGTGATGTATGTGACCGGTTGTGGTTCAAGAAAGATTTGAAATCAGCAACTGCAGCCGTGTGGCGACTTGTAGAGGAAGTGTTTACGGGAGAGAACACAAGTGTGATGTATGTGACCGGTTGTGGTTCAAGAAAGATTTGAAATCAGCAACTGCAGCCGTGTGGCGACTTGTAGAGGAAGTGTTTACGGAAGAAAACACAAGTGTGATGTATGTGACCGGTTGTGGTTCAAGAAAGATTTGAAATCAGCAACTGCAGCCGTGTGGCGACTTGTAGAGGAAGTGTTTACGGGAGAGAACACAAGTGTGATGTATGTGACCGGTTGTGGTTCAAGAAAGATTTGAAATCAGCAACTGCAGCCGTGTGGCGACTTGTAGAGGAAGTGTTTACGGGAGAGAACACAAGTGTGATGTATGTGACCGGTTGTGGTTCAAGAAAGATTTGAAATCAGCAACTGCAGCCGTGTGGCGACTTGTAGAGGAAGTGTTTCCACGAGAGAACACAGCGGACTTTAAACTTTGTCGAATGTGCTTGGACGTCGACGGATGCCAGCCATGCGCAGGAGCACTGGATATATGTAGATATCCTCCTTACCCTACCCGTCTACTAAAGCTAGTGCCGATCGAGGAGAGGCTCGCGTCCCCAAGGTTACCGTACATGCAGGCACGACGGTTGCGACATGCAGCACAATACGGCATTGTGGGACAAGTTATTATATTCCGGGTGACGGGAACAACACGGTGCACACCCTACCCCGTCAGTTAGACGATGACTATGCGTTAAATGTTAATATCAAGCCGTCACTCATTCACAAGTCTGCGTACTTGAGGGGGTCTGTACACAAAGGAAAGTGACAGCGTGGCTGCAATTTCTCACCAACAAACCTTTATCAATCCGCCTAGCCTTTTTCCAAAAATGTTGGGGCTTTCAGTCGGTATGCAGCTGAATACCAGTATTTTACATAGAGCGACCGCCTATCTGCCCTCCACAATGCAGTTATTGGGTAATACGATAACCTTTGGAAGACTGGTTGTCAGACTTTCGGGCTTCTGACGACCCTAACGACTGTCGAAGATCCACGAATGACAGCCGAGACCAAGAGCTTAACGTATTTTCCGAGGCACGGAGGAGTCTCGATATGTAAAGATGGTAACCCATCCACGGACTAACCTCGGCAAGCGTAGCTTAACCTGATGGATCGACCCGTGCGGCTGTTATTACTTAGCCACGAGCTCCTCAACAATAACAAACCTTTATATCAACATTTAACATTCGCATCGATTGGGAAAGACTGGAGCAGGAATGTAGAGGCCCAGTGACAAGCCCCAGCACATCTACGGCTGAGCTGGAAGTGGCAGCCATCGAACCACTTAATTGCATGCGAGCGCCAAAGTCAGAGATCAGCGATGTTCAAAGTTCCATACCAAAATGGTAAGAAGGAACCCTTATGGTGCGACTCAGTCTGTCTGTCCATCTGTCACAGCTGGATAGATGACGTTTGCCCAACTATTTTGCAAATAAGAAAGAAATTAAAATATGTATGTATTTTTGGAAACATTGACTGAAAGGGGGTCTTAAAAATTCGAAGTGGGGCTACTAGGGCTTGTGGGGTATCATATGAATGAACGCTGTTTGCATATTCTTAAACATTTTTTGTTTTTGTTTTTTTAGGCTGCATAGTTTTCGACTGATGAAAAATGTAAAAATACTGTCCCCCCACCCCTTATCTCCGAAGATTGCATAGGAAAAATATTAAGTTATTGTATGTGATAGAAGTTTATGTAAAGATTACAGGAAAAATAAAACGATGTCTCTAAATAGCACATTTTTTTTATATATGCTGGTACGTAATCCTCGGTGCGCGAGTCCGAGTTGCTCTTGACCGGTTTTTTTGTTTCAATCACGTTTGCCTGCAGCTGACAATGTTGTGTGCCGCTGAGAGGGCTCAGAACGATCGTTCGCTGCGGGGCGATGATGCAATCTAACATGGACAGCGGTCGAATGATGTCCATATTATTATCCATTCTCTTTGACCTAAAGTGCAGTCACCCAATACCCACCACCAAGTGAGCATCTTCCCGCAGGCCTTATCGTCCGTGCTCCACTTAGAGAGGTCTCTAAACCGCCTCCGAACATATAATATAGGAAGATGAAACTACAACATCGTAAAGTGTGGCTACCTCGACAACACAGCAACAGCGCCAACTATTCTCCACCTCCATCCTCCCTCTGTGTCCCATTACATGCAGTCAAAGTAATCTCTGCGCTATCACCAACGACGCCGCGGAAGTGGTGAAGTTCTGAGCCAGCAAAATGTCGCGCCGCGGACACGAAGGAGAAGTGCGGTCTATTGAAGTCAGATGAATTGTTAACTAAGAGGTAACAGGGCGTATGATTTATTTCAAGGAATATTACTGTACAGCTAAGCTGGAGGGCGTTCTTTCATGCACCTCACAAAGTAGCGTCGCCATTCAGTGTCTGCTAAATGAATTTGTTCGATAAGTTGCGAACGAGCCCATTTATGAACATCGTTTATCTGTTGTGCATTATTTGCGACCGCCTCTGTTCACTTCTCAATTCCGACCAACTTTTGTAACAAGTGAAACTTTTGTAACAACTCTGTCGATTGTAGGTACTGTGAGTCATCGAATTTGAGATTTTCCTGAATTTCCTCTTATCTTTGAATTTCCGAGACGTCCGCCGTCGGCCGCATAGTTTAATCACGTCACATGGACGGGGCATCCCGGGCGGAGTGGTGGCTGTCCGACTCAGACTTCTTTTTGCATTGATTTTGTATTGGACCACCTAGCTTGGAAATTTTCGTGCAGCAAAATCCTGTCTGACGTTTTCTATAGCTCGTGGTATAAATAAACTCGCGGCTTGAGGGGGCTCACAATTGAAAATGTAATAATCCGTTGGTCGGTCAGTGCCGTCAGCGGCGTGGCTCTTTTGTGCCGTCTCATTAAAAGCACTGCTTTGAATTTACTAGTTTAATCTCATTCTGTTTGCGCAACAAACGACACAAAAGCGAAATTCCTTCCGTCGACGAGCAGATTCGAGTGTTCACCCTGAGGTTGCTTGTTATTACCTCGCAGTGCACTAAATAGAATTACTTCGAGATATGAAACGTGTTCAATGAAACATTTCCTCCGTTTCTTCGACTGTACAACGAACACTAAAAACTCTTTTACAAAATATTAAACCGACAAAAACCTGAAAAGTGAAAAATAAAAAACCTTTTTGTCTAACTAAACTCCTAAATTAATTTAAGTTACAAATTTTGAGTCGGCGCCAAGCAAACAAAGAAGAAAATTAATTACGTAAAGCGTATAAAATGGTATAATAGCTAGATAGATCTTCCATGAATGTTTGTTTGGCGTCGTCTTAGTTACATCGGCCAAAGTTATATCAAGGTATAGATAAACCATTCTAAAACTGAACGTCCCTCCACAGCGGTCACCGCTCTAGTCCATGATTAAATGTCAGAACTTAAATACTATTAACATCGATGTTTATTAATGGCTGATTTACTAATGTCCGATTATGAACAGTGTGGTGAAATTGACCCTTAATTATGTCGGCCAAAGGTATATCGAGGTATATCACATTTAGTCTTTGTTTCATTCAAATCGGTCCACCCTATCAATAGAAAGTTGGTTAGTGATTGACGAAGTTTCTATGGTATCTTACGAGAACTTACGAATAATTCATTTGCGGCTGCAGGAGTTTCAAAACAACGATAAGTTGTTTGGAGGTGTAAATATTGTTCTCTTTGGCGACATCATGCAACTGCCCCCGGTAAAAGGATCTTGGTGCTTTGCACAGCCACCGTGGAATGCTGCAGAAGTTAATTTATGACACGAATTTTCTTTCTGCGAATTAATCATTAATATGAGGCACCGAAATTACATTGAATTCGTCGACTTGTTAAACAATCTACGCGTAGGCGAATTGATAACAAGCCAACTGGAACTGCTCTGTCAGAGGCGAAGGGTAGCTCGATGTGGTTCGAATATTCCCTACCGTCAAGCAGGTTGGTGGTACAATAATGAAATAACAGCTTTAAATTCAAAACACTATCGCGTTTATACAATTCGTTCCATAGATGAGTCTCGTGAAGTTGCTACCTATGGAAAGAAACCTTCAAATGTAGTTCCAATAGATTTGAACAGTTGGGGTGACCTTTTATCTGAGGTAAAATTAGCTACCGAATTCCGTGTTATTTTATTTTATTTATTTATTTATTTAGTGCAGACATCAATATGGTCCATTTTGTTAGTAAAGTACCTTATCACTACTGTTAGTAGTACACAGACAGAAGGAGAAGAATAGTAGTTGACTGAGGCAGGATGTGCAGAGAATGATAAAGCAAGGAATACGCTACCTGACCATTCTCCACACATAGTGCCTCAGAAAAGAGGAGTAAGGACTCTCCACCACAGTTTTCAGGATGCTATTGTCACTGACCCGCGTTCTACGCATCAGTGATGCGACTTTTTTGCGAATCACTACATGGAAGCCGTCAGTTCGGTTCTGAGCAAACATCTCCGATGCGCTACAGAAACGGGGCAACTTCAACAGCATCCTAAAAATATTATTGTATAGGATGCGTAAGACATCTAGCGATCTTTTGGTGTAGCTGACCCACAGACCTCCCGTGTACAGACCCTGACAAAACGCCTTGAACAGGGTGATCTTGACTTGGTCCGCACAACGAGAGAACCTACGGGCCAACATGTTCCCTCGGACCGCCAGTGCCCTACGCTCCCTTTAGATGTCTACATTATTTTTAAGGCCGTCGGTAAGTATGTGCCCCAAGTACTTAAATTGGTGGACTTTATTTATGCTGCCATTCAGAGAAAAACTAGGTTCACGATTAGGGCACTTACCGCCGGCCTTAAAGACCATGTATTCACATTTACGGACATTGTACACAAGGCCGTGCAAAGCAGCATACCCCTCGCAGACCTTCAACATTTCTCTGATAGATCCCTCAGTCGGGCCCAGCAGCACCATGTCGTCCGCGTAGCTGATGCTGTTAATACTAACACCACCAACCCGGCAGCCGACACGCATACTACTGAGCTCGACTATGAGATCATTAATATAAAGGTTAAAGAGCCGTGGAGACGTCAGCCCCCCCTGTCTCACACCGCACTCCAACCCATACGACTCAGAGAACGTTCCGGCCCACTTTACACAGTTCGTTTGGTTTGCATACCAATACTGCATGAGCCTTAGCACTGATGCCGGTACATTCCTTTCACCCAGCTTTCTCCAGAGCACATCATATGACACCAGGTCGAAGGCTCTGCAGAGATCCAGGAAGCAGGCATACACCGGCGTTTTTCGGTCTGTGTAATATTGAACAGTATTCTTCAAACTTAGCACAGCACTTTTGGTTGAAAGCTCAGGTTGAAAACCAAACTGTGCATCGTGCAGCCACAAATACTTCTTCAGGCACGAATCAAGCATACTGTCCAATACTTTAGCCGCTGTGGTTGCAAGGGAGATAGGACGGTAATTTCCCCTGTCCGAGATATCTCCTGTCCTGTTTTTACTATAGGTACTACAGTAGTTTGCATCAGCTCAGCAGGTAAGTGAGAGTGACTGAGGCACATTGTGTAAAACCAGGACAGGACCCTCGGCAGGTGACCTCCCGCATGTTTGAAATGCTAGATGCTGAGTCCGTCGTGGCCAGGCGATTTACCTCTGCACATGCCTTGAATGACAGAACTAACTTGTTTAGCCGAAAAAAGTGTGAGTGGCTCCGCCCCCCTACAGTCGGACTCAGCATCTACCATTGCAACTGCAGGGCCCAGTGGAGATTGCACTTTAAAATGTTTCATAAGCATATTTGCAATTCCCCCCGGGTCATTGGTCGCTCCTACGCTCACCGGTAGACCAGGCCTAGTATCCAATTTACGGATCGACGCCCAAAATTTACTAAAATTTTTCGTTGCTCTTTCCTTTACTATGTTGTCCATTTTGACCTGTTCTCCGTTTTTTTGGCACCATTTCAGGCGTCCCTTGAAGATTTTACGAGTCTCACACATCTCTTCAAAAGCTACTCCACTATTTGGTGTCCCGTGTCTAACCCATTCCTTGAATTTAATCCTGGCCTCACGGTGAGCGTCACGCATATGGATGTTCCATCCGCAGACCACTTTACCTCTCCTTGGCCTAGACTCTCCCACCACGTTAGTTTGCTCAGCAGCGTCCCGTAAAATACTTATAATTTTACCATATCGGTCGTCCAAGACATACTTATGTTCTCCGGAGACGTAATATATCAGTATCTGAGGGCCTCGTCAACGGTGCTATGGTATTGTGAAAAAAAAAAAATTAAATGGCCATCACTGCGCAGGGATCAACTAGAGGAGGGAAAATTACCGGATTGCATTTTTAGTAAAATTTGACGATGAAAGCATAGTAGGCAATCTGAAAGACAGGGATGATTGTGTTGTTATATCTCCAGTAGTTGCAACTTTTTAAGGTACGAAGGTTTATGGTGGTATTGAGCGTAGGATTTGGCCGATAATTTTGTGCTGGGCCGTCACGGTACACAAATTACTAGGGACGACACTTGATAAAGCTGTAATGGACCTCGGTAAAAATGTCTTCGCCAAAGGGTAGGCATATGTAGCACTGAGTAGAGTAAAACACTCGAGGTTATCGGTTTATCTGATCTAGAACCAAATAAGGTGCGAGTATTAAACAAACCTCATGACGAACGAGCTTTGACCGAAATGCAGAGACTGCGAGGTCTACTTACAAATCAGCAATATGCTCGAATACTGGTTTTTGTAACAACCCTGAAATATAGGAGTAAGTACATTATTCATAAAAAATGCAGGCTAGACAGATCACAACGACTACAACGATTTTATTTCTCGTGAAACTTGCATTAATTGTTATATTCCTCCGACTTCCGAAATTAAAGATTTTTTCACTTTGTAGTGTTTTGTTGGAAGTCGGATGTCTGCTTATTTTTGTGAAAGTTTTTATTTTCACTTTTTAGATAGTGGTACCTAACCGCACACAACTTCAAAAGTGTTCAGAGCAAAAAAGATTAGAACATCACATAAACTAAGTGGGAAATATGCGTATTATTGAAGCTAACTCAAAAACTATCCAAGTAAAGTTAATAAATTTTGACCAACTTCGAGATATACTGTCCCGTGTAAAATTAAAATCTTTCAAATCGGACGACACTACGTATAATAAAAATGTATGCGTAGTCATACATAACATAAAAAAATATACGTGTCGAATATTGAGAACCTCCTTTTTTTCGTCAGTTCAAAAAGGAGTTTTAGATTGTGTAACTTTAGACCGACGACAATGTCGTCGTACGAGTTCTCTACATTGTTATATTGTCTCTAATATGAGTAATAATAATAATCTGGGATATTATTCACACACGGCCATCTGATCCCAAACTAAGCAGAGCTTGTACTATGGAAACCAGATAACTGATATACTACATACACTACTTTTTTTTTTAACGACTTCAAAAAAAGGAGTTATCAATTCGATACGTATGTATTAGGTTGGGGAAAAAGTCTTTTCGCATTATAGTATGTATGAACTTGTAATAAAATCTCTTTGGCTATACTATTTGTATCTGGCTGGTTTCAAATTAGGAAAATGTGTGATTTTCATTTGTTTTTCGTACCGTCAAGATGAGTGAATCTAATGAAGAAATTCGATACATTTTAAAATTTTACAACAAAAAAGGTAAAAATGCAACGCAAGCCGCGAAAAAAATTTGCGATGTTTATAGACCTAGTGTAGTGTCTATGAGAGTAGCACAAATTTGGTTTAAGCGTTTTCAATCCGGAAATTTTGATGTCAAAGATGCACGTCGCTCTGGTCGCCCTATTACGGATAAAATGGATGCCATTTTTGAAAAAGTGGAGCAAGATCGGCATATCAGTAGTTACGACGTAATTGAAGAACTGGAAATTGACCACAAAACAGTTTTGGCGCATTTGAAAAAAATTGGGTACACAAAAAAGCTCGACATTTGGGTACCTCACAAGCTCACTGAAAGAAACGTAATGAACCGTGTACTCATTTGTGCTTCTTTATTACGACGTAATGAAACCGAACCATTTTTGAAGAAGCTGATAACTGGTGATGAAAAGTGGATCACGTATGACAAGAACGTGCGAAAAAAGTCGTGGTCAAAGGCCGGTCAGGCTTCACAGACTGTGGCGAAACCCGGGTTAACTCGCAACAAGGTGATGCTGTGTGTGTGGTGGGATTGGAAGGGCATTATTCATTATGAGCTGTTACCACCAGGCAGGACTATCGATTCTGAACTCTACTGCGAACAACTGATGAGATTAAAGCAAGAAGTTGAGAGAAAGCGGCCGGAATTAATCAACAGAAGGGGTGTGGTTTTTCATCATGATAACGCTAGACCTCACACATCTTTAGCCACTCAGCAAAAATTAAGAGAGTTTGGCTGGGAGGTGTTAATGCATCCGCCGTATAGTCCTGACCTTGCACCTTCAGATTTCCACCTGTTTCGGTCTCTTCAGAATTCTTTAGGCAGTGTCAGGTTAACATCACGAGAGGACTGCCAAAACCACTTGTCGCGGTATTTTGACCAGAAGTTCCAAAATTTCTATAGCAATGGGATCATGTCCCTACCTACAAGATGGCAAAAAGTTATCGAACAAAATGGTACATACTTTAGTTAAATGTAAATAAACTATATATATATATGTTTAAATGTAAATAAACTATATATTTATGTGTTCTAACTATATATGTTTTGAATTTTCATAAAAAATGCGAAGAAACTTTTTCCCCAACCTATTATGTAATATTATTGGATCTACGAGATATTCACATATGATGATCTATTAGGGCTTCCAAGCAAATTTTATAGATGTATGTTTGTATGTTAGTATGTATGTATGTTTGTCCACGCATATCTCCGAAACTATTAATCGGATCGTGACCATTCTATTTTTGTTGGCTTACATTTACTCCAACTTAGGGCACAGTGAAAGTTTCATCAAAATCGGTTTAGAAGTTTTCGAGATAATGGAAGATGACCAGGTAAGTGCTTATTGGTCCGCAGTAATGGAAATACTTAGGATGACCAAGCTTTCAACATTTATCTAATTGAGCACGGATGCTACTACATGATACTCTCTGAAGGTCTGATGATGACCAGTGCTTATCGGTTCTCAGTAAAGGAAATAGTTAGGATGACCTAGCTTTCAACATTTATCTAATTGAGCACGGGTGCTACTACATGATACTTTCTGAAGGTCTGATGATGACCAGGTAAGTGCTTATCGGTTCTCAGTAAAGGAAATAGTTAGGATGACCTAGCTTTCAACATTTATCTAATTGAGCACGGGTGCTACTACACGATACTTTCTGAAGGTCTGATGATGACCAGGTAAGTGCTTATTGGTTCTCAGTAATAGAAATAGTTAGGATGACCTAGCTTTCAACATTTATCTAATTGAGCACGGGTGCTACTACATGATACTTTCTGAAGGTCTGATGATGACCTGGTAAGTGCTTATTGGTCCAATTGCAATAGTTAGGATGACCTAGCTTTCAACGTGTAAGTGTGACGACCTGCCTTATTGATACGAGCTACGAGTGTGGTGTCAAAGGGAAAACATCTCAAAACCTTGGTCAAATTCTAGTGCAATATTTATAACAAAACTATTAACTACTCATTACAATCAAATGTTCCAGTTTTTACTAAAAACTAAAAATTACGAAATAAAAATAATTAAAAAAAATTAAATCGACTTCAAAAACAAACGAACTCAAAATTATGAAATATCTTTAATTTTGGAAGTCGGTGGTAAAAAACTAAAATACAGATCCCAAGACACCGACTTCCGAATTTAAAATTATTTCATAATTTTGAGTTCGTTTCTTTTTGAAGTCGATTTAATTTTTTTTTTTTTTTTTTACATAATGTATATTAATATTTGAAATAATATATGTTTGCAATTTTATCACTTCGTAGAAGCGTATTGTTACTTGTCGAACGACGACTACGATGTGTTTTACAAGATTTGTAAACACCTTTCTGGTTGGCACTAGACGTATCCTATAATACCATAATACCACCCTAAAGCTGACTGACGGGTTTTTATTATTTAATAAAAACAAGCTTTTAACAAGTCTTAACGTTCTAAGTTCAGGTAAGTACTTACCTGGTCATCATCAGACCTTCAGAAAGTATCATGTAGTAGCACCCGTGCTCTATTAGATAAATGTTGAAAGCTAGGTCATTCTAACTATTTCCTTTATTGCGAACCGATAAGCACTTACCAGGTCATCATCAGACCTTGAAAAAGTATCGTGTAGTAGCACCCGTGCTCTATTAGATAAATGTTGAAAGCTAGGTCATTCTAACTATTTCCTTTATTGCGAACCGATAAGCACTTACCAGGTCATCATCAGACCTTGAAAAAGTATCGTGTAGTAGCACCCGTGCTCTATTAGATAAATGTTGAAAGCTAGGTCATTCTAACTATTTCCTTTATTGCGAACCGATAAGCACTTACCAGGTCATCATCAGACCTTGAAAAAGTATCGTGTAGTAGCACCCGTGCTCTATTAGATAAATGTTGAAAGCTAGGTCATCCTAACTATTTCCATTACTGAGGACCAATATGCACTTACCTGGTCATCATCAGACCTTCATAAAGAATCATGTAGTAGTATCCGTGCTCATTTAGATAAATGTTGAAAACTGGGTCATTCTAACTATTTCCGTTATTGAGAACCGATAAACACTTAACTGGTCATCATCAGACCTTCAGAAAGTATAATTCAATTCAATTCAAATATTTTATTTCAGACTAAAAATCCATATAATGTTAGTAGTAAATAGTATACTTAGCCTAATGTTAGTATTAAATTAAATTATTAATAATAAACAACTAATGAACCATTGAACTGTGCGTTCAATGGTTCACCAGTCCATTATGGTAGGTGTGTCTGAACACCTATCCACCTTCGTAACAGGTGAGAGTCCCACCGGTCTGAAAACACATTCAGGATGCCATTGGAGGAGGAGCGCAAGCGCGCCATCATGGAAGCGCATCGCTTCCGCATGATCGCGGCAAAGCCGTCGACGCCCGCTTCCGCGAACATCCCTGACGCGCTACATCGCCACGGCAACCCCAACAGCACCCTGAATGCGTTATTGTACTGTACGCGCAGGTCGCTGTATGTCCGCTGGGTATACTTGGTCCACAGGCTGCACGTGTAAAACGACTGGCAGAAGGCCTTAAAAAGCGTTATTTTAACGGGATCAGTACAGCGTGCAAACCTGCGGGCCAGCATGTTGCAACGGACAGCCAGCGACCTGCGCTCCCTGTCTATGTCTACATTGTCTTTTAAGTCATCAGTGACCCAGTGACCCAAATACTTAAACTTCGAAACTCGACCTAATGGAGACCCCGAGAGTGAGAGTTCAGGCAGCTGTTTGTAGGTTACGGCACCCGATTTAAAAACCAACCATTCACTCTTATCAGTATTGTATTTGAGCCCGTGAGCCACTGCATAACTTTCACAAATTTTAAGAAGCCTTCTCATTGCACCGATAGATGGGCTCAGCAGCACCATGTCATCAGCGTAGCTGATATTGTTCACGCAAACTCCGTCCACGTGACAACCGGTTATGGTGCTACTGAGCCTACCTATCAGTTTGTTTATATAAAGGTTAAAAAGACGGGGGGAGCTCAAACCCCCCTGTCTCACCCCACAATTCAGCCCATACAAATCAGAATATGAGCCCGCCCACTTAACCGTATTCTTTTGGCTACTGTACCAATACCTAAACAGTGATATCACATCACCCGGGACAGTAGTGTCGTGAGTGAGCTTATGCCAGAGCAGGTCATAATTGACCAGGTCAAAAGCCCTCGATAAATCCAAGAAACATGCTATTACAGGCGTCTTTCTGTCTGTATAATATTGGACAGTCTGCTTAAGGCATAAAATTGCACTATCCGTTGACATGTTCGGTCTAAAACCAAACTGACCCTCTTCAAGAGCGATATGTAGATAATGTAGTAGCACCCGTGCTCAATTAGATAAATGTTGAAAGCTGGGTCATCCTAACTATTTCCTTTACTGAGAACCGACAAGCACTTACTTGGTCATCATCAGACCTTCAGAAAGTATCATGTAGTAGCACCAGTGCTCAATTAGATAAATGTTGAAAGTTAGGTCATCCTAACTATTTCCATTACAGAGGACCAATAAGCACTTACCTGGTCATCATCAGACCTTAATAAAGAATCATGTATTAGTATCCGTGCTTATTTAGATAAATGTTAAAAGCTGGGTCATCCTAACTATTTCCTTTACTGAGAACCGACAAGCACTTACTTGGTCATCATCAGACCTTCAGAAAGTATCATGTAGTAGCACCAGTGCTCAATTAGATAAATGTTGAAAGTTAGGTCATCCTAACTATTTCCATTACTGAGGACCAATAAGCACTTACCTGGTCATCATCAGACCTTAATAAAGAATCATGTAGTAGCACCCGTGCTCAATTAGATAAATGTTGAAAGCTACGTCATCCTAACTATTTCCTTTACTGAGAACCGACAAGCACTTACTTGGTCATCATCAGACCTTCAGAAAGTATCATGTAGTAGCACCAGTGCTCAATTAGATAAATGTTGAAAGTTAGGTCATCCTAACTATTTCCATTACTGAGAACCAATAAGCACTTACCTGGTCATCATCAGACCTTCAGAAAGTATCATGTAGTAGCACCAGTGCTCAATTAGATAAATGTTGAAAGTTAGGTCATCCTAACTATTTCCATTACTGAGAACCAATAAGCACTTACCTGGTCATCATCAGACCTTAATAAAGAATCATGTATTAGTATCCGTGCTTATTTAGATAAATGTTGAAAGCTGGGTCATCCTAACTGGTTGCGCTTCATAATTTATATTATAGTTATTAAACTTTCTTACTTCACCTTATGGCGATTGAAGGGCATTGATTTAATAGTTCTAATTTATTAATTAAGTGTCATATATCGTTGGTTTGGTGACATCCTATTGGTAGCTGCCACTGTCAACGCGTTGAAGCTAGTGACATCTGCTGGCTTCGCGAGTCTTGTCTTAACCACGGGATAGTGAGCACGCGTCCATTTTTTTTGCATAAGTCGCTAATTAGCTCGGAAGCGCTCCATCTCGCCCTAAACCCTGCATTGAACTTACGTGAAGTGTTATCTATATTACCTAGAACTAGACTGTGTTGTGATCCGCTGGCCAGCGCGCGTAGTGTACCTAGACTGAGCTGTTCATCCTGCACGCGGCATCCATCTGCTTCTGCTTGGGATCGCTGTATCAAAGGTATGTGGCATGATTGATAGGTTGAACTTTATCCATTGCCTTTCGTCTCATTTGTGTATTTTTTTCTCCTTGAAATTAGCACTGCTGAATCAGCAATTATAGCCTAGATTGCTCTAATAATCTAGGTTCACGCGCGTGTGACTTTACTAGGAATTTTCATATTCTAAGGTTATACGCACCACTAACTATTTCCGTTATTGAGAACCGATAAACACTTACCTGGTCATCATCAGACCTTCAGCAAATGACATGTAGTAGCACCCGTGCTCAATTAGATAAATGTTGAAAGCTAGGTCATCCTAACTATTTCCTTTATTGAGAACCGATAAGCACTTACCTGGTCATCATCAGACCTTCAGAAAGTATCGTGTAGTAGCACCCGTGCTCAATTAGATAAATGTTGAAAGCTAGGACATCCTAACTATTTCCGTTATTGAGAACCGATAAACACTTACCTGATCATCATCAGACCTTCAGAAAGTATCGTGTAGTAGCACCCGTGCTCAATTAGATTAATGTTGAGAGCTAGGTCATCCTAACTATTTCCATTACTGAGGACCAATAAGCACTTACCTGGTCATCATCAGACCTTAATAAAGAATCATGTATTAGTATCCGTGCTTATTTAGATAAATGTTGAAAGCTGGGTCATCCTAACTATTTCCTTTACTGAGAACCGACAAGCACTTACTTGGTCATCATCAGACCTTCAGAAAGTATCATGTAGTAGCACCAGTGCTCAATTAGATAAATGTTGAAAGTTAGGTCATCCTAACTATTTCCATTACTGAGGACCAATAAGCACTTACCTGGTCGTCTTCCATTATCTTGAAAACAACTAAACCGATTTTGATGAAACTTTCACTGTGCCCTAAGTTGGAGTAAATGTAAGCCAACAAAAAATAAAATGGTCACGATCCGATTAATAGTTTCGGAGATATGCGTGGACAAACATACATACATACAAACATACAAACATACTCACATACAAACATACATCTATAAAATTTTGTATATTTGCTTGGAAGCCCTAATAGATCATCATATGTGAATATCTCGCAGATCCAATAATATTACATACATACGTATCGAATTGGCATGATTCTTTCTGAAGGTCTGATGATGACCAGGTACAAATACAACAAAATACAAATATTTTATTGGAACAAAAACAGGTTTACAATTTTTCGTGTTCGTTAACAGCTACATTAGTTTTAAAAACTGTGTTGCAGCCATTAGCGCCCAGCTCCGAGAGGGGAGACGTTGGCGTTCCAACATTTATTATAAATAAACAAAATTATTATACTAAAGCAATAAAATAAGTAGGTGTATCAACTATTTAACTAAAATATTATTGATAATTATGTAGCGCTATTCTATGAGGACCGGTAACAGTGCATTGCCCCACATCCTATTTACTGCATTAAATTGCTGATGCATCTATGACGTCTATCGATTTCGTAAATTAATTTTAATATAGAATATTGTAAGAACAACATTCCATATTCCGACTTAGATGTGGAACATTGTTCATTAGGATTAATTTGTAATATTAATTTCTATTCAATAAATTAATTTTTATAAGATCATTTCGGTTTTTTTTCGATCATTCTGCTGCCGCAAACGTAATTTGATTCTAAATAATTACATTAAATTCCTAATATTTTTAATTATTTAAATATTTAAAATAAATTAGGTTAATAATAATAATAATAATAATAAGAGCGGTATACCCAGAATCGCATATTCCAGCGTGATCAAAGGTGGGTGTATAGAGCATGGGAGCGACCTGAGCAAAATGTGGCAGACGTATGCCGCCCGGATGATGATGCCACTAGCATATTCTGGCGTAACATCTGGTCGGTGCCCGTTTGCCATACTGAGGCTGAATGGATGCGGGATGTTGAGCGCGTGTGTGACGCCATACCGGAGATGGAAGAAGTAATAATTACTTCCTCCGATGTAGCCAGTGCAGCCCGTCCGATACCGAACTGGAAATCTCCGGGACCGGACGGACTGCACAATTTTTGGCTTAAATGGCTGCAAAGTTCACACGCGTGCTTAGCATCGCAATTCCAGTCGGCCTTAGAGTCTGGGTCACTGCCACAGCTCTTTACAACAGGAGTTACTCACCTGCTCCATAAGTCAGGTGATGCCACGGAACCTAAAAATTATAGGCCGATCACTTGTTTGCCGACGGTCTTATAAACTCCTTACATCCATTTTGAGAGAGAAAATTAATTCTCATTTAGAAAAGAATTCTATTATGTCTGTCTCTCAAAATGGATGTAGGAATGGGTCCCGCGGCACCAAGGAGCTACTCCTCAATGACATGGCCATAAGCCAACAGGTCCGTCGATCCCGAAAGGATTTGTCGACATGTTGGATAGACTATACGAAGGCCTTTGATTCGGTGCCGCATACATGGCTCTTGAGGGTGTTAGAGTTGTACAAAATTGATACAACTCTGAGCACCTTCCTAACGACGTGTATGGGGCAGTGGAGGACGGTTCTTCGCTATCCAGGATGCCGACAAATTCAGGGGAGCAACGAACCTATTAGGATTAAGCGGGGAATATTCCAGGGCGACAGTCTGAGTCCACTGTGGTTTTGTTTAGCCTTGAACCCTCTTAGCACTCTGCTGGAGGGTACAGGGCTGGGCTGTCCTTTGCGGAGAGGGGGTCAGGTAATATCCCACCTGCTTTATATGGATGATTTGAAACTGTTTGCCACCAACAAATTGCAACTGCTGGAGTCACTAAAAGTAACTAAAACTTTTAGTGATTCCATCAGGATGGAATTTGGTGTAGATAAATGTGCAGTCATGCATGTAAAGCGGGGCGGGATTGTGGAATCTGAGGGACTACAACTCTCAGATTCTATAAACCTGAGATCACTCTCCGCAACTGATACCTACAAATACCTGGGTATGTCAGAGGGGTTAGGCATTAACGGACCTGACATGAAACAATCGTTGCAGGAGCGCTTCTTCGGTCGCCTGAAAAAGGTACTTAATAGTTCTTTGTCAGGCGGCAACAAGGTGCGCGCCTTTAACGGTTGGGTCATGCCGGTCCTGATGTACTCCTTTGGCATACTAAAGTGGACCCAGACGGAACTAGACGCCCTGGATAGGAGAGTCCGGTCATTGCTGACTGCAAACCGGATGCATCACCCACGTTCGTCTGTCATGAGGCTGTACATCCCGCGGAAGTGTGGGGGTCGAGGTTTTTTAAATGCTAAGACCCTCCACAACCGCGAGGTGTGCAGTCTCAGAGAATATTTTCTCAAGGCTGACGTGGGTATGTACCGAGATGTGGTTGCAGTGGACAAGGGTCTCACCCCGTTGTCCTTGGCTAAAGAGAACTGGCGCAAACCTGTGGTGCTTAGTACCAACGACCGCAAGGAAGTATGGCAAAGCAAGGAGCTTCACGGACGCTTTTTCCGGGCCCTTCATGGGCCCGACGTAGATTTCTTAGCGTCCGTGGCCTGGCTACGCTTCGGTGACCTCTTTGGGGAAACCGAAGGTTCAATCTGTGCGATTATGGATGAAGTTATGCTAACGAATAACTACCGGAAGTATATAATGAAAGACGGGACGATCGACATATGTCGGGCATGCCATTGTCCCGGTGAGTCTATCAGACATATTACTTCTGGGTGTTCTCGTTTAGCTAACGGCGAGTATTTGCACAGGCATAACCAAGTGGCCAGGATTATCCATCAGCAACTTGCTCTGAAATACGGCCTTGTGGACTCTGAGGTACCGTTTTACAGGTATGTGCCCGACCCAGTTCTCGAGAATGACCATGTCACGTTATACTGGGATCGATCTATTATCACTGACAGGACTATTGTAGCCAATAAGCCTGATATAGTGGTAATAGATCGATCAGTGCGCCGCACAATGATAATCGATGTCACTATCCCGCATGACGAGAACCTCGTGAAGGCTGAGAAGGAGAAACAATTGAAGTATCTTGACTTAGCCCACGAGGTTGTCGCTATGTGGGATGTGGACTCGGCAAACATTGTGCCGATAGTCGTTACGGTCAATGGCCTTATCGCTAAGAGCCTCGACCAACATCTCAAGAGGCTCTCGTTGGGTGGCTGGGTGAAGGGCCTGATTCAGAAGGCAGTACTCCTTGATACGGCGCGTATTGTGAGGAGGTTCCTGTCTCTGGGACCCTAACCACCGGTAGCTTGGACCCTGTTCCCCATGCCGGTGGATTTCTATTTTTTATATTTTTAAATGTTTTTTTTTTTTTAATTCTAATATTTAAAAATATAATTTATATGTAAAAAAAATGAATAAAGGAGATAATAATAATAACACCAATGTCAACAAGCCTCAAAATTTATTTTCTTCTTCTTTTCCATTTTTATTAATTTTAGTCGCAGTTTTTTATCTTTTTGATAAACCATACAACAAAACTTAAAGAAAAATAACCCAAATATAATTTTAAAATACCGTAATGAACCATACTACAGAATTTATTCAAAAACTGCCGGATAGGTGACATGACAGATGTCACCTCCTATCAAACAACAACCAACAACAAGAAGAAAATAGCAAAGAGATGAGAAGATGTGAACCAGGTCAGCAGCTCGTCGCGCACACCTTCCACCTCCGGACTCGTCGCTCAGCTCCGCCCCGCCGCCGCTGCTACCTAGCCCCATCGAGAGTGCTGTGACACCGGCCATGGCAGTTGCGTCGAGCTCGAGCGACGAGTACTTCTCTCCACCGACGTTGCCACCACCTGCACGTCGGCCGGGAAGAGGCCGGCCACCGAACGGCCTTAGTCGTTACGGTCAATGGCCTTATCGCTAAGAGCCTCGACCAACATCTCAAGAGGCTCTCGTTGGGTGGCTGGGTGAAGGGCCTGATTCAGAAGGCAGTCCTCCTTGATACGGCGCGTATTGTGAGGAGGTTCCTGTCTCTGGGGCCCAAACCACCGGTAGCTTGGACCCTGCACCCGCTACCGGCGGATCACTATTTTTTATATTTTTAAATGTTTTTTTTTAATGTTTTTATAAAAATATTTAAAAATGTAATAAAATAAATTTAAAAAATAAATAAAGGAGATAATAATGATAAATGATAAATGATCTTTATTTCTGTAAGTAGGTTTGTACAAACACTTTTACAAGTCAATAAATAAGCTCTCGTTAGGCGGTTGGATCGCCCTTTATTACTTTTATTTAGGTATAAAGTTCTGCTTACGTTTTTAGTTTTGTATTTTGTTTCTGCTTGAGTATAGTTTTCGATTTTTTTTTTTGGTATATTGGCGTGTGCTAGCTTACTTATAGCAAATAATTTAATTTAATGTTTTGTGTTGCGTAATGTACCTAAATTATTATGCGCAGTGTTATATAGATTTTTTTTTTTTGTTAACTGAACAGACAGCTGTGCTGCTGGGGAGTTTGTTGCGCCACTTCTTCTCCCCAGCTAAAGCACTAGGAAGTGGTGAAGGGCGGGCATTTTGGGGGACTGTCTTATGTAATTTTGACGTTCAAAAAGTGCTGATTCTCAGCCTAGTTTGAATAAATGACTTTTGATTTTGATTTTGAGTATAGTGCCTAGGAAAAATGCGTGCCTCACTCTAGGCACTTTACAGAGGGTATAGAGTTCGATGGTAGGGAAACGAATAAGTTTGTGTGCCATAACTTTAAGAACTGCTCTCTGTAAGGTAAGTGCTTATTGGACCTCAGTAATGGAAATAGTTAGGATGACCTGGCTTTCAGCATTTATCTAATTGAGCATGGATGCTACTACATGATTCTTTCTGAAGGTCTGATGATGACCAGGTAAGTGCTTATTGGTCCTCAGTAATGGCAATAGTTAGGATGCCCTGGCTTTCAACGTGTAGGTAAGTGTGACGGTCTGGCTTATTGATATGAGCTACGGGTGTGGTGTCAAAGGGAAAACATCTTAAAACCTTGGTCAAATTCTAGTGCAATATTTATAACAAAACTATTAACTACTTATTACAATCAAATATTCCAGTTTTTACTAAAAACTAAAAATTACGAAATAAAAATAATTAAAAAAATTAAATCGACTTCAAAAAGAAATAAACTCAAAATTATGAAATAATTTTAATTTCGGAAGTCGGTGGCAAAAAATTAAAATACAGATCCCAAGACAACGACTTCCGAAATTAAAATTATTTCATAATTTTGAGTTTATTTCTTTTTGAAGTCGATTTAATTTTTTAAATTATTTCATATACATACTTATACAGGTAGTACATACTTATACAGGTATAGATAATTACACCCAGACTCAGGACAAATAGACATGTTCATGCACACAAATGTTTGTCCTGGATGGGAATCGAACCCATGACCTGCGGCATGATAGGTGGTATCTTAGCCAACCACGCCAGCTGGCCTGTCATGAGTAGATAGTCGCAGTAAGTTGTCGGCAGTACTGAGTAGTACTGTGAGTGGGTACTTTTATTCGAGTGCTCCATTTAATGACATAATGACGTTAGTGAGTTGAAAACTTTTCTAATTCGCGCGTGTCGCAGGGCGCGGGCGGTGCGGGGCGGGGGTGGGATGAGGTAATAGCGAACAAAAAGTGCGGTGAGCAGCAACTAAGCGCGCGGCGAGCTCGCGCAGTCGCACTGTTGTTGTTGTTATGTCATAAAACTCCACGTTATTGCACTGTGAACAGATGATGTGGAGGTGAGTATCGTGATATTATGATATTTGGCAGCAGTGCTTTGTCACCAATGTTACATTATTTTAATTTCATTTGTATTGGCTTAATTGGAGGCTAATAATGATTAAACCTTTCTTCAAAGTGATTTTGTATTTAATGTTTACCATGTTAAAATGAACCTACGATTGTACCATACGTAACAAATATACAATGCACATAACACGCACTGTCATCGGTATGCATCAGCATTAGATAGTGTATTAACTACACGCAGATTGAGTCAATTAATACTCGAGTGGATTACATCCAACACTGACATATACCTTGTGGTACCTAGATATACAGTGTGGACAATACATGACAACACTGACGTATACCTTGTGATACCTAAGTATACAGTGTGGACAATACATGACAACACTGACATATACCTTGTGGTACCTAGATATACAGTGTGGACAATACATGACAACACTGATATATACCTTGTGGTACCTAGATATACAGTGTGGACAATACATGACAATACTGACATATACCTTGTGGTACCTAGATATACAGTGTAGACAATACATTACAACACTGACATATACCTTGTGGTACCTAGATATACAGTGTAGACAATACATTACAACACTAACATATACCTTGTGGTACCTAGATATACAGTGTAGACAATACATTACAACACTGACATATACCTTGTGGTACCTAGATATACAGTGTAGACAATACATTACAACACTGACATATACCTTGTGGTACCTAGATATACAGTGTGGACAATACATGAGAACACTGACATATACCTTGTGGTACCTAGATATACAGTGTGGACAATACATGATAACACTGACATATACCTTGTGGTACCTAGATATACAGTGTGGACAATACATGACAACGCTGACATATACCTTGTGGTACCTAGATATACAGTGTGGACAATACATGATAACACTGACATATACCTTGTGGTACCTAGATATACAGTGTGGACAATACATGATAACACTGACATATACCTTGTGGTACCTAGATATACAGTGTGGACAATACATGATAGCACTGACATATACCTTGTGGTACCTAGATATACAGTGTGGACAATACATGACAACATTGACATATATGACCTTGTGGTACCTAGATATACAGTGTGGACAATACATGACAACACTGACATATATGACCTTGTGGTACCTAGATATACAGTGTGGACAATACATGACAACACTGACATATATGAACTTGTGGTACCTAGATATACAGTGTGGACAATACATGACAACACTGACATATATGACCTTGTGGTACCTAGATATACAGTGTGGACAATACATGACAACACTGACATATATGACCTTGTGGTACCTAGGTATACAGTGTGGACAATACATGACCACACTGACAAACTCAACCTCAAGCATTAAGCCAATTAAAGACTCATTTGAATATTGTCAAGCGGTCGGTCAGTCAGAGATCAAGCTAGTTAGTTGCGCATTTTTTAGCGTACTAGGTTCGGAAAATAACGGGCAACTAACTCAACGGACACTCTTTTAAATCAAAATATTCTTACAATACTAATGCACCAATAGATTTTGAAACTATCAAATAAATCGTAACATCGAAATTAAAAAAAAGTGTTTTTTTTTTGCAACGAGCTCGAGATCAGACTGAGCGCTCCGAAAAGATATTATACTTCCAAGGTCAATAAGGTACTTTCAAGGTAAATGATGATCGATAAACATGTACATTAAATTTGATGAACAAGTGCCACGTTACTTAGGGCCGGTTTTTTGATCCGTAGTTAACTCAACCAATGGTTAAACCTAATAACTACTGATTGAATTTTGGCTAAATTAGAAAGGCTAAACATGAATGTATTTATGTCAGTTCATTCAATTAAAAAAATAGTATAACTAATGGCATAACTCATTCATGTTTAGCCTTTCACATTTAGCCAAAATTCAAATTCAAATTCAAATTCAATAGTTACTATGTTGTAAACATAGAAACTAATGTTTAACCTTTGGTTGAGTTACCTACGGATCAAAAAACTGGCCCTTAGTGTCACTGACTGTCTAATTTAAATTTAATTTAATGTTTTCTCATACATTTGTTGGTACACCACCTACTTATGTTTGTGCTATTTATATTTAAAGGCTATCTGTGACGTTGTACTGTTTGCAGATGACACCTCTATTATTTTCAAAGTAAACAGGAACAGACAAGATTTGGACGACGTTAACAGTGCACTCTCAATGATTGGTTTACGACAAATAACTTAGTTCTCAATGCCAATAAAACTAAATGTATAATGTTTGCCTTAGCGAATGTAAGAAATCTAGGACCCAACATGGTCTTGCAACAGGGGGCTTACTCTTCAAACTAATTTTAATTCCAATCTAAAGCCAATCCGATTCCAATATCAATTTTGCAGTCACGTGATTTGGTACTCTTGAAAACAATTTTGTCAACATTGGATTGAAATTGGGATTGCCGCGCGATTGTTTTGTTACGCGTGAAGTTAGCTATTTTACAGGCCGCAATAGTGTTGTTCAACTCATTACGATAAACGGGTAATAGGACTTTAAAATGTTTTATCTTTTAAATCACAAGGCTAATAAATAAATATGATATAAATAGTTGTTTAATTAATTAATTGTTACATATTAAATTCATTTGGGCGTAAGAAAATTATTAAAATCATAAAATTAACCATGACTTAGGCTGCGTGCGCTAGGATCGTTGCCTACACTATATAAAAAAAAGACGGCGTATAAGTTCTCCAATTTCAAAAATAAAGTCAAGTGGTCTTAGGAATTTTAAGTGAATAGTGAATTCGAAGTGTAGTTTGTTTAGAAACTTGAAGTTTGTTTAGAACAGTAACTGGTTCGCGTTTGGTTCCTTGTTAGTAAAATAATTAACAAATACAGTTAAGTGTTAGTGTATACAGTTAAGTGGTAAGTAAAAAATATAAAATCATACCTACTTATGTTATTATTTAAAGTACCTAATGTTTTTAAAATTTTAATTAATGAAGAATTTTTGTTAGTTATTTTCTTGGTCTATGTTTTAAATTATAATAATATGTTGTACATAATAAAAGCTTTCGCATTTGAGTTACAAACAATGGCAAATCGTCTTAGTTACGCCCAATTAGAAGGTTTGGTAGAATTCTTGAAGCAAAACCCAGGCATAGCTAAAGGTAATTCAAAATAATGAAGTAGGTATTAATAATCATTATATACCTACAGTAATTTCATTGAAATTAATGCATATTTTTAGTATTGGTAGATCTCCTCAAACAAATCCTTATTCACTCTATAATTTGCTTTTATTCATCTTCATTCATAGAAAAAGCTTTGTCCGTATAACGCATCATCAGACGCTCATCTCGTCTTTGTTTCAATTGTTTTTTATGGGAATTATGTAAAACATTGTATATTAATGCTAATCGTGCCATATTTTACACTAATTATTTACGGAAAACCACTTAAAACGCAAAACAATTTCTAAAAAGTTACACTTTTATTATTGGAAAAATCACAATCAACAAACAATTCCAACGCAATATTAACGCAATACACAGCTGTCAAAATGAACTCAAGAGTAGCGTTTACCGCACGCCAAACCCGATCCCGATTCCACTTAGTTCCTCCTAATAGACACGCAATTCAATAACAATCTGGCGCTAGCGTCGAATTCAAGAGTACGAAACGTTAAATTTCCAATGACGATCGGTCGGAATTGGAATCAAGAGTAAGCACCCAGGTGCTTAACACAGGCATAACAGTAGATGCCAAACTTCAGTGGGGCCCACATAAATCAAGCCTAGCGGGACGGCTCAGTTCAGCCGCCTACGCCGTCAGGAAAGTAAGACAATACACCGTTATACAGTAAGTAGTAAGTAGTAATATACCGTTGATACAGTATCCATAATGTTAACACCAGAAATAAGGACAAATTCCGTGCTCCGTTTCACCGGCTTCATAAGGTTCATAACTCATTTGTTTGGCTTGGTATATCCTTTTATAACTAGTTATCTTCTTCTTTGCTAGATTTGCCCTTCAATGCGTTTAAAGTAAAATCTAACCTTTGTTCAAACTGTTCAAAGACATACTAATCTATCAACGACTACTTAAACGATAAGAATCGGTCGCTGTGATTAACTCAAGACAATGTTTATGTTCAGCAAATAATTTAATTTAATATAATGTTTCATGGTCTTAATGTACCTACATTATTTTGCACAGTGTTGTATAGAATCAAATATTTTAACTGAACTGCTGTGCTGCTGGGGAGTTTGTTGTGCCACTTCTTCTCCCCAGCTAAAGCACTAGGAAGTGGTGAAGGGCGGGCGTTTTGTGGGACTGTCTTATGTAATTTTGACGTTCGATAAGTGCTGATTCTCAGCCTAGTTTGAATAAATGACTTTTGATTTTGATTTGATTTTGCTAGATTGTAATCGAATGCAGTGTGATTTGTTGTTGAATAAAAAAATAGAATTTAAATTAAATGGAAATAAATTGAAATGATTCTTACACAGAAATTATGTAAAAGAAAAGTTGTAAAACTCAAGACTAAGTTGAGAAAAAATGTGAGCGTCGAGTCACCGTGTCCGGTACCCAAGTCGCTATACAATAAGGCCGCGGAACAGTTTGAAAGCGCGCCAGTTCAGGGCCCACATGAATATTGCACGCAGATAATTTACTTTAGCCTAAAACGCTAAGATGAGCTAAAACAGCGCTCCGCAGCCGAGCTTACCTCGCGCCGTCGACTCATATAATTTATGATAGAAACACGTTATGTATGCGGATCCTAATGGACTCGTTACAAACATAAATTATGAAGTATTTTTTGTTCTTATTGTTTCGTAGTGATTGATTACAGCTCCTTATTTCGCCTCTGTGGACTGAAACAACTTTAAAGATATTTTGTGATTTGTCTAGCTTGCTAGATATTTACGAAGCAGGTTCCTATTAACTTGGGTAATCTAGATACATTGGTCATATCCACGACTTTGGGATTAGCAGGAAACAATGACTAACCACCGAGTAGGTATATCTATATATTTATTTAAACAACAAAAAAGTACTTAGTTCTGAATTTAAATGATTATACACTATAAATCTAATAATTGATTGACATGGATTTTAGCATTCGTTTGTATTAGGAAATGCGATGATTGCCGAGGGAAATTCATAAATTAGTTGTACTGTACAGATTCTATGTTCACTATGTTCGTTTATTAGGGTTCCGTACCTCAAAAGGAAAAAAAGCGGAACCCTTATAGGATCACTCGTATGTCGTTCTGTCTGTCCGTATGTCCGTCTGTCACAGCCAATTTGTTCCGAACCTAATAGACCAATTAAGTTCAAATTTGGTACACACATAAATTTTGGTGACACAAACACGTGTAACGTAAATAAATAAATTTTGATTATGGGGGGCAATTTTGAGGGCAAATAAGAAAAATAAAAAAAAAATTTGCAAACTGTACCGTGTGACATATCAAATGAAAAAGGTTTGCTGTAAGGGGCTCCATAATAAATTGTTTTAAAGTTATTTAAGAAAATAGACGAAAATTTACCATTTCCTCCCTTATCTCGGAAACTACTGAGCCTAAAATTTTGAAAAAAATAATGAAAATATTTCTATACCTATAGATTACAGGACAACTTATAAGAAGCTTAAATGCTCTTAAAATAACATGGTCAATTTTTGTTATATGTCATGTCGTACAAACTTACACTTGCAGCTGGAATGTAAGGGAATGTTGTTCTTGGGATAAATTCATCCCAACTACGGAACTCTCCATTGTGCGTGGTCCGAGACGTACTGGCCGGTTTTTTTTTAAACCAATATCTACAGTCTTGTTTCTATATTTTTGGTCTTTTTTTGAGTTTCTACATTTTTATCTACAAAAGAGTCTTGCTGTTCTTATATGAGTTCTGTTTAATCTGCGTTCTTATCTCATAATTCAGGCGAGATTTAGTGCGGACGTCTCCAAAGTAAACAACATCTTTAACTGAACTCTCGTACTGTGTACTTAATAACTACTTATGCAACAAAACGATCTCCTCTTCTAAAGATTGTGAACAATGTTCTAACTTGTCATTATTAGTGAAATTCGTTGTAAATTTTAATAACTATGTTTGTAATTTAAGTTAGGCGTTGCTACACGAATCATAATTAAGTCAAGTAATGAATAATGAGCTTGTATTAGTTTTAATAAGTTTGGAACAAGTCTGTGGAAATGAGTTATTCATAAATAAATTAATTAGAAGCTTACAGGTGCATGCATGTGATCAGACTTCAAGTACTTCATTGTATTAAAAAAAAAAAAAAACTTTATTGTCGCCATTAATACATTCATCTTATCTTAGAGTAGTCTAACATACATCGTATTTCTGTATTGCACAAAAGGTACTGTTACTGATTCAAATGTTGATGTTGTTGATGTTTATTTATGACGTTATGTTGTTAACTTAAGATAAAATTAATTAAAAGGGTGAAGTTACTTGGAGACAGAGCTTTGCTTGTACCTACTGTCTCAAATACAACATTAGCCAAGTGAAACTTCTGTTTAAGAGATATGCAAATTATGGAAGCTTTACTTAAGTATTTATGTAGTTACCCTAAAAGTATCGGCCGCAGACAACGTCATTACAATCTGAGCCATAACAATTGTAATCTCTTCCTAATTACACGTCAAATCGTAAACAAGCTGGATCTGCTAACTCAACACACAATACGTATGGGAGCAGCGCGCGGCGGGCGCGGTGTATGTACACTTGCACAGTGGTTAAACACAATGGCGGCACTGGAGCGCGCCGGATCCGGCGCATCGCCACCGGCTTGCGGCCAATCGCATAGTAAGTGACTCGTTTATGATTGTTCAATTGCATTGTCACCGCCACACGATCCCTGAGTCTGGCACCACTCGGTACTCACGGACTCGCGCCGAACGAACTTCGGCTCGCCGCCATCGACGCCGACGTCGGGAACATTGACTTCACGAGTTCATATTATAAGTTTAAAGAGCAAGCCTGCAAATTGATTTTCAGAAACACCTTTTCGTTTAATTTTTCAGATTGCTTATTGAATAGAGATGTCAGCAAAAAATACATTCGATCAGGAGTTCGATCTTGGTTTGTGTGCATGGGTATATTGGGTGACATTTTTTACCGTCTTGAAAAAAATAGGGTATTATAGGTGAATGGAGTAGAAGCCTTTGGCATACCTAGTTATTAACATAAAAAATAAAATATCGAAATTCAAATCATACGCACTACGCACACTGCGTATTGCGTATGATTTGAATTTCCATATTTTTTAACGATCTATAAAGTTTTTCAAAATTTCTGTTTGTATTGTTCTATTTTACTTCAAATGTGTAGTGTTTATTGATACAGCAATTTCTGTTTAAGCTATTGAAAAACAAAAAAAAAACACTATGTAAGCTATACCCTTCTACTCCTATCACCTATTGTACCCTATTTTTTTCAAGACGGTAAAAAAAAAATCATCCAGTATAGGGTCAGTTGCCTTAAGGGGGAAGCGTCAGGGTAGCCCGCGAAATTCAAATTTTCTTACGTTTTTGCAATTTACAAGTCGGTATTATATTGTACGTTGATCAAAATATAATTTGCGGTCGTAAAAAGTATCTATTTTCATAATTAAAATCATTAAAGTGATCAATACAACTCGTTAAGACAAGGTAATCCTAATAGATGACTATTTCATGAAATCTTGACATTTCAGGATTATACTAACTTAAGGAGTTGTATTACTGATTCTAATGATTATATTTCTGTAAATACATATTTGTTACGGCCGAAAATCATACCTTATTTAACATACAACTTAATACTGTCTTGTAAATTGCAAAAAACGTAAGAAAAATTTAATTTCACGGGCTACCCTGACGCTTCCTCCTTAACAACTATTGTGTTATCCGATGCTCGCAATACGATCACTGTAGTGTTTGTAACTCACAGTGTATGCAGCACGTGGCGGCGCGTGTTGTGATGGCCGCCAGCGCGGACTGCTACTTATGTGCTTATTAAATAAGAGGTACTTAAGTTAATCTTAATTATTTAAATGATGTCATACCACTTTTGTAAAGAATCTATAATGACAAGTTAGATGCCCTCGCACGAACGCGACGTAAGCTTGACATATAGGTAAGTTAGATGCCCTCGCACGAACGCGACGTAAGCTTGACATATAGGTAAGTTAGATGCCCTCGCACGAACGCGACGTAAGCTTGACATATAGGTAAGTTAGATGCCCTCGCACGAACGCGACGTAAGCTTGACATATAGGTAAGTAAGATGCCCTCGCACGAACGCGACGTAAGCTTGACATATAGGTAAGTTAGATGCCCTCGCACGAACGCGACGTAAGCTTGACATATAGGTAAGTAAGATGCCCTCGCACGAACGCGACGTAAGCTTGACATATAGGTAAGTTAGATGCCCTCGCACGAACGCGACGTAAGCTTGACATATAGGTAAGGAAGATGCCCTCGCACGAACGCGACGTAAGCTTGACATATAGGTAAGTTAGATGCCCTCGCACGAACGCGACGTAAGCTTGACATATAGGTAAGTAAGATGCCCTCGCACGAACGCGACGTAAGGTTGACATATAGGTAAGTTAGATGCCCTCGCACGAACGCGACGTAAGCTTGACATATAGGTAAGTTAGATGCCCTCGCACGAACGCGACGTAAGCTTGACATATAGGTAAGTTAGATGCCCTCGCACGAACGCGACGTAAGCTTGACATATAGGTAAGTTAGATGCCCTCGCACGAACGCGACGTAAGCTTGACATATAGGTAAGTTAGATGCCCTCGCACGAACGCGACGTAAGCTTGACATATAGGTAAGTTAGATGCCCTCGCACGAACGCGACGTAAGCTTGACATATAGGTAAGTTAGATGCCCTCACACGAACGCGACGTAAACCTTTCGTGGCGAAGGATTTGCGCAACCTGCCCGCGTCACATTCGAGCACGTCAACGTCACCAGGCTGCTGCGGGACATCACAACCCTACGATCAAGATTAGTCGAGATGCAGTTGGAGATAGAAGCATCTCAATCCACCATCAGTGATCTGCGTACCGAAATAGCGGATTTACGCAACATGGTATGTAGGTCACACGAGCCAGCTAACAACAACAACGTGCGTCACAGAGCGGGCAGTACATCGCAGCTGAGTTTCGAAGCAAAATTCGACTCAAGCGCAAGCGATGCATAGCCGCACCCACCCCGCCCTCCCCGCGCCCCCCATCGTTGGGATGTCGAATGTCCAGGTGAACGTCCAGGTGTTAACGTGTTGACGAATGTCAACACGTCAACACCTGGACGTGCTTACATTGCAGCCGTTAAGCAAGCTCCCAATAAGCTTCAGCGGCAACCTAAGCCTGGTGCCTAAGGGCCCCCCGAACCAGTCCAAAGCACTTTACCACCGGTAACAGGTCGAGGACAGGCCGATAAAATGGCTTCATCCAAGTGGCGAAAAGCGAAAAAAAAACTAGCTTCTCGTAATCAGTGCCGAACAGCATTGACTGGACCGGACGTGATGCTACGTCCCGCAATTCCATCGGCCCAGATATATGTGTCCCGACTACATCACTCCACAAAGGTAGAGGACATCGTGGAATACATCCAAAAGAAGACCAAGTTCACCTTGAGAGTCGAGAAGTTGGAGTCGCGCCATGAGATTAACTTCAAGTCTTTTGTGGTGCGGGTTTCGACTCTATCTAGAGATTTTCATGAAGGGGTAATTTTGGCCGAAGGGTGTCGTGTATTGGCGTTACCGCGTAAGGCTACATGACACCCCGACTCGGCGTACGTCGCCTACTTTACGTACTTATTTGTCGATAATTTAATGTTAGATGTTATTTTTAATATGTAAGTAGCTGTTTATTATTTTGTCATATTATTTGTGTACCTTTTGTAATTTATAGGCCTCAGTTGCCTGAAAATAAAGCGATTATTATTGTTAAGTTACAGCATCACGTCGCGGCCACTTGCTCGCGTCGCGTCCAACAATAGTAACAACACGAACAAATCTGATAGAAATATTGTTGTGGTGACCCAGCCTTCAGTTAGGTGACGAGTGCTGAGATCGGTGACGTCGCGGGAGGTCGTGTCTGTCGCGTCGGGCAGTAAACCTAACGAGCGGGACGACGTATATTGAACAATAAAAAATATATGTCGAGTAAAAGAGACGGCGGAGTGTTTAGGGGAACACAAAAACTTTAGTGTCGTACTAACTATTATTAGAATTTTGTTTCGTTATCTGCGGAGCCACCTCAGTCCACCTCAGTCTCTGTGGGCGAATATGACATGGGTGTTAAGAGTGACTTTTATAAGTTTTTCTAAATAGACAGCTTAGTAACGCTCAATGTGCACGACAATGACACGCTGGCTGTAGACAGCTCGCGACACAAGCCGCTCAATGTGCGCGACAATGACACGCTGACTGTAGACAGCTCGCGACACAAGCCGCTCAATGTGCGCGACAATGACACGCTGACTGTAGACAGCTCGCGACACAAGCCGCTCAATGTGCGCGACAATGACACGCTGACTGTAGACAGCTCGCGACACAAGCCGCTCAATGTGCGCGACAATGACACGCTGACTGTAGACAGCTCGCGACACAAGCCGCTCAATGTGCGCGACAATGACACGCTGGCTGTAGACAGCTCGCGACACAAGCCGCTCAATGTGCGCGACAATGACACGCTGACTGTAGACAGCTCGCGACACAAGCCGCTCAATGTGCGCGACAATGACACGCTGACTGTAGACAGCTCGCGACATAAGCCGCTCAATGTGCGCGACAATGACACGCTGACTGTAGACAGCTCGCGACACAAGCCGCTCAATGTGTGCGACAATGACACGCTGACTGTAGACAGCTCGCGACACAAGCCGCTCAATGTGCGCGACAATGACACGCTGGTTGTAGACAGCTCGCGACACAAGCCGCGCAATGTGCGTGACAATGACACGCTGGCTGTAGACAGCTCGCGACACAAGCCGCTCAATGTGCGCGACAATGACACGCTGGCTGTAGACAGCTCGCGACACAAGCCGCTCAATGTGCGCGACAATGACACGCTGACTGTAGACAGCTCGCGACACAAGCCGCTCAATGTGCGCGACAATGACACGCTGGCTGTAGACAGCTCGCGACACAAGCCGCTCAATGTGTGCGACAATGACACGCTGACTGTAGACAGCTCGCGACACAAGCTGCTCAATGTGCGCGACGTTTTACTAAAGCTAAGAGCATGCTATATTTATAAATATAATAATCACAATTAACATTTTAAAACCCTCCTAAGACGATTTAAATAAGATTTAAATGCACAAAGTAGGAGTGACATTTGCAGATTTGTCGCCACTTATATAATAATGTTTGGACATTAATGTTCCTCCGCCTGAGCTGATACAATGAGTAGTCGGCGCCGGGAAGGTGTTGTCGTAATTTAAATAAGTAAATTGGACGGCAGTATTGCCATGAATACATAATGACTCATGTGACACAGTGTAGTCTGTACTAGATCATCATACATATTGAATCTGTTTGTGTTTTGATTATAAACGTGATTTGATACACAACTAGGCTCGGCAGTGCCTATCGTGACGTGACAAGTGAGCGAGGCCAGCATCTTCCTACTTAACTCACTACACACACCAAACGTTTCATCAGATAAGGTACCTCCGCCGCTTGAGGTTTTCCGCAGCCGCAGCAGCAGCGCCAGCACAGCACGCTGTGTCAGGAAGATGGGAAGGCGCAAGAGTATCGACACACGTTGCGTCCCACACTAAAGGCCTACCCACCTTCCATGGAAATAAGGACATGCCATCCTGTCTTTTGTCAGCTGCAAAACAGGCCGCGGTGTCCGAGGTTGTTGACAACCACAGTGACGAGGGATCGTCGAACAAAGTGCCTATGTCCGGCGATGGTAGTGCATGGAGCCACAAACCCGATTCCCACTTACCCACAGCCAGCAGGCGCACACGCTCCGCAGTAGTAGCAGACGTGTCAAGTAAATTGTTCTGTACTACTCTGCAGAGCGGCTCATCCCACCGTCTCTGGGAAGATGGATTGTCGGGTAGGTCAGAATTTGGGCAAGCGAGTCTCCAGGCATCCATAGCCTCTGTGAAAATCAAATCAAAATTAACCAGTGTGGAGGCTAGGATTTTCCTGATTATTTTCTCAGTGCGTGGACAGAGGATATGAAAGCCGGTAAACTAATACTAGAAATTTTGCGGACGCCGAGTCCTCCCATACGAATGGGAAGAGTAGCTTGTGCCCAAGCTCGGTCGTCCATGGCCAAATTTAAGATCGATGCTAAAGTATGCTGGAAAATGTTGTCCAATTTGTCTAAAATGTGAGTGTACTTCCATAAATGGGAAGCGTGAAGGATGTGTGTTAATTTAGCGCCGAAACAGCAGTAACGGATGATGGTTAAGGCCGAAAGCATGTTAAACAAACTTTGAAATTAAAGATTAAACTGATTAACGTGGTGTCGTGAAACTAGTTCTAAATGTTTTATTTATGTTAAGTTAGACGGTACGACAGCAACGTATATGGTACATATGTGTAGGATGTATGAAGCGGGATCAGTCCCCACACGGTACTGATTTGATTTCTTCCGTCGTATGTTCGTTTATGGCATCTCGTCCGCTACTTTGGTGACGTCATGCCACAGCAGAACATAAAGCTATCGATCACCTGACTCTTGTACAGATTTTTTTTTCTAAGTTTTAGAAATATCAATTACGGTCTTATCTATTTTGTGTGGTAGCAGTAAGTTTGAAGCGGTAATGGGTTGCAGTATAATAAGCAAACACAACAGCTTACAGAAACGAAGAAGTATATTGTCCAAAAAGTTTGTAGGATTAACAAAATAAAGATAGTACGAAAGAAGGCGAAATTTAGAGCAGAGAAAGAAAACGATAGGCACAGTTAATAGCTATTAGCACTAGGTACAAGTCTTAAAAGCGCTGGATGAAGCAAGCGTATAGGTACTAGGTATTGTCTAATAGCTAACCGGCGGCGAGTGCGAGCGGCGTGCGCTAGCGATCAGTAAGGAGTCTCGACTGCGGCGTGCGCCGCGAGAGTGAGAGGTAGGTAGACAAGCGCGGGCGCTCGCTCAGGCGACCGGTCCGCATTCCACAGAACCACATACAAAATATCTAATAACAAAAGTATCTGTTTGTGCGGTTGTCCTAATTTATAATTTGTACTACTTAGGTATTTAGTTAAATATGTTAGATTTAAGTGCGTATAGAATAATTACTTATACAATGTGTAAATTTAGTGTAAATACTATTTTTTTTGTTTGTTTATATAATACCTACTTAATTTACTAAAACCTTTTAACATAAATAAAATAATTATTATAATATGGAGGCTACGCTACACCACCCCCCTCCAGAGACCGTCCTACGGGCGATAATAGTCTGGGAATCTTACTCTGCGGCCCGAACAAGTTTCTCTGACCGTGCTTTCTCCGGCGTCAGGTAAGTCATCATGACTTGTATTCTGAGTGGGAGTGTGAGTAGAATTTTGAGGTGAGTAAGTGATTGGAGTGTGTGTGTGAGTAGTAGTATGAGGTAGTGGAGGTGGACTTGGGTGTGTTGGGTGTGTTGTGGTTGATCACGAAGTATGTAGGCAGGTTTTATTCTGTCAATCGATACGGTGACCGTCTTACCTTTCACCATTAGCTTGAATGATTTATCTCCTCGTTGTATGACCTCATAAGGACCAGTGTAGGCAGGCTTCAACGATCCGGCCACAGTGTCATCACGAAGGAAGACGTGTGTTGATGTGGCCAAATCCTTAAAAACGAAAGGTGAGCGACGTCCACTATGATGTGACGCTGGAGTAGGTTGCAAGTTATTTGCGAAGCTCCGTAGGCGCGCGATGTAACTGGTGACGTCAGGGTCTCCTTGGTCCTCTGGACTGAGAAGGTCACCAGGTAAACGTAGTGATTCGCCATACACCAGTTCGGCTGGCGTTGACTTAAGGTCCTCTTTGAAGGTACTACGTACACCTAATAGTACAAGGGGAAGGGACTCGACCCAACTGCTATCAGCGTGACAGCTTATGGCGGCTTTGAGCTGGCGATGAAACCTCTCCACGAGTCCATTTGAGGCTGGATGATAGGCCGTTGTCCTTTTATGTTGAAAACCAGCTATTTGCGATAAGTGGCAAAACAAGGCCGATTCAAATTGCCTCCCACGGTCTGTCACGACGTTTGTGGGACAGCCAAAACGGGATATCCAACCGCTAAGGAGGGCTTTTGCTACCGTCTCGGCTGTAATATCCTGTAAGGGTATTGCCTCAGGCCATCGAGTAAAACGATCGATTGCTGTGAGGCAATACCGGTATCCCTGCGATAGGGGTAGGGGTCCGACGAGGTCGATATGTATGTCCCTGAACCTAGCGCGTGGAAGCTTGTACGTGCCCAATGGTGCTGATACGTGTCTATGAACCTTTGCCCGTTGGCATGCTAGGCACGTACGCGCCCATTCCCTACAATCCTTCCTGATCCCAGGCCATACATAGCGGTCGGTGATCAGTCGGATACTGGCGTTGGCACCGGGATGGCTGAGAGAATGTAAGCTCTCAAAAATCCGTCGACGTAACTCCTTCGTCACATATGGTCGAGGCGTGGTACCACTTACATCGCAAAATAGGTCTGAGAATGTGCCAGGCAGTTTGACCTTCTCCAAATGTAGGGAGTTATTGCCATTCAGCAGTTGTTTTAGTTCAGGGTCGGTGTCTTGTGCGGTAGCTAGCTTCTGCAGATCGAGAGGTAAAACAATCTCATCGATACGAGATAAAGTACCACATTATCCTTCCCTGAAATATGACGAATTTCAGTACAAAACTGTGAAATATAGTCCAGGTAGCGAAATTGTCTGGGAGAGCAGTTCTCTTTCCTAGAATTAAATGCGAATGTAAGTGGCTTGTGATCGGTATATATGATAAAGTCACGTGCCTCGATCATATGACGGAAGTGTTTGACCGCCTCATAGATCGCCAAAAGCTCGCGATTATATGGGGAATATTTGGTCTGCGAGGGACTCAGCTTGCGAGAGAAAAACGCTAGAGGTTGCCACGTATTGTCTTTCAACTGCTGGAGCACGCCACCCATAGCTACATCCGAAGCGTCGGTAACCAAAGCAAGTTTTGCTTCACAGTCTGGGTGAGTGAGCATGGCAGCTTGAGACAGACCTCGTTTGCACGCCTCGAAGGCTTCATGTTCTCGAGGAGTGAAATTTACGGGATGGGAACCCTTCACGGAACCTGTTAGCAGAGCGTTCAACGGTGTTTGGTGTGCGGCAGCGTCGGGAATGAATCTGCGGTAAAAATTAATCATTCCGAGGAACCTGCGCAACTCTCTTACCGTTTTCGGGACGGGGAAGTTGTTGATAGCCACTACTTTGTCTGGCAAGGGCTTGGTGCCATTCACCGAGATGCTATAACCCAAGAATGTTACCTCCGAAGCTCCAAACACGCACTTTGCCGTATTAATGACCATGCCGTACTCCGCCAACTTGCTGAATATTTGGTGCAGGTGGTCTATGTGGGTCGCCTGGTCTTTCGAGTAGACCAAAATGTCGTCAACGTATGGATAGGCAAAATCCAGGCCGCGCAGCATTTCATCGACAAAACGTTGAAATGTCTGTCCGGCATTACGAAGTCCAAACGTCATGAATGGGAATTCGTATAAGCCGAACGGCGTTGTGATGGCGGTCTTCTCGATGTCACTGGAATTGACACGAATTTGGTTATACGCCTTCACGAGGTCTATTGTCGAGAAGACGGAGCAGCCTGCAAGGTTGTGGGAAAAGTCCTGGATATGACGTATGGGGTACCTGTCTGGGACCGTCCTGGCGTTAAGCATCCGGTAATCTCCACACGGGCGCCAGCTGTTGTCCCGCTTAAGCGCGAGGTGAAGCGGAGAGGCCCATGGTGATTCTGATGGCCGACACGTACCTATCTGTAACATGGCCTCAAATTCTGCTTTAGCAACCTTTAACCTATCCGGCGCTAATCTGCGTGGTGTGCAAGATACTGGTGGTCCAGGTGTAGTACGTATGTGGTGCGTTATGTTATGTTTAGTTGTACGGTGTATACCTGAGGGTCGAGTGATGTCAGGGTACTTTGCTAGTATAGCATGGTACACAGAATCATTTTTGTCACCCGACGTTACCTTCACCGAAGAAACATCGTCAGAAAAACTCGCGACCGAAGCCGCGGTGGCGAGCACAGTATTACCATCTATTAAACGTTTATTACGTACATCTACAATTAAATTATGGTATGCTAAAAAATCTACACCTATTATGGCCCGCGTTACGTCTGCTACAATAAATCGCCAAGCGAAGTCGCGGCGCAAGTTTATATTAATAACTAAATGAGCATATCCATAGGTATTTATAACAGACCCATTAGCTGCAAACAGTTGATAGTTCGTTTGGCTTTGTTTACCTTTCGCTAATGTTCGAGGAAACACACATATATCACTGCCTGTATCAATTAAAAATTGCACTTTTGTCCGCTGGTCAGTTATAAACAAGCGACCGGGTTTTGGGCAAGCGTCGGCCGCCATCACGGACTGCCCTATTCTTTTCCCTTAGGCTTATAATCACACGGTTTTGTACACCTACTTGCCCTCTCACCGAACTTAGCGTGGTACCAACACAAAGGGTATTTCCGGTAGTTGGACTGGGAACGGCTCGACCGGGAATTGCTGCGATCACCACTTTCAGATCTGGATCTCCGTGACTTGGACCTTGAGATCCTGTCTAATTTGGTCGTCAGCTTCTGCACCTGGCGTGTGAGTTCTGCTACTTGACAGCTTAAGTCTGGAGAAGCGTCTGGTGCTGTGGCTGCTGCTACGTGCGGGCTGGGGGCTGCGATGTCGTGGATGCGGTCAGCCAGCTCTGCGACCTCGTTCAGAGTAGCCCTCGTCTGCGAGGCTACAATGGTCTGGATGTTATTTGGCAGGCGGCTGGACCACATGGTGCGCAGAAAGTCCTCCGGGACATCGGGGCCTGCAAGATGCTGGATATGACGCAAGAATTGGGAGGGCTTCCGATCGCCTAGTTCCTCACACGTAACCAGTTGCAGGATCTTCTTCTCCTTGGACGCTGAAAGTCGCTTTATTAGTTCCGACTTCAGTCGCTCGTACTTATTAGGTGCTGGGGGACCAGCTATAATGTCCTCCACCTCCGATGCGTAAATGGGATTCAACTGCCCCATAGCATGATGGAACTTGGTGGCATCTGATGTTATCTGATGTTATACGGCTTCATAAGGTTCATAACTCATTTGTTGGGCTTGGTATATCCTTTTATAACAAGCTACCCTCTTCTTTGCAAGATTTGCCTTACAATGCGTTTAAAGCCAAAGTAAAATCTAACCTTTGTTCAAAGGCATACTATTCTATCAACGATTACTTAAACGATAAGAATAGTTGGTCGCTGTGTTTAACTTAAGACAATGTTTATGTTCTTTCTCCAGAATTAGCTTACCTACTGACAGGTTATATGGGTTCATATAATTATTTATTTTCTTTGACTGTAAAGGTCAATTTATTTTAATTTTATTTTTATTTATCATTGACATAATCTACTCATTACAATGTTTTTTTATGAGTGGTATTGCAATATGTGGTTAGCTAGTGACCTCGACAATTGATCATAATTATTCTTGTCTGAGCAACCGGCAGCAGGTTTGTCATGCTCCCTTAGATGTCACTGCTTGCGGTAGCGTCGGGGGTCGGGTTGCCTCCTTCCCTCAAATATGGCGAGGGGGGTAATGGCTGATCTTTGCGTTATGCTCGTGAACGGGTGCTGCTTGTGGTGACTGGTCGTCTTGCTGACCTTGGTTTTGTTTTGTTATTAGTAATTTAACTCGTTTTTTTTACTTCGATGGTCCTAGTTTATCATCTGTGACTTACTGTTTATTATCTGTGAGTTACGGCTATATGTAAGTGGGCACGCCCTTTATTACTGGAGGCTTTTAATATAGGTATAAAGTTCTACTTACGTTTTTAGTTTTGTATTTTGATTCTGCTTGAGTATAGTTTTCGATTTTTCGATTTTTTTCTTCTTTTTTTAAGTATATTGGCGTGTGCTAGCTGACTTATAGCAAATAATTCAACTTAATTTAATGTTTGTGTTGCGTAATGTACTTGCATGTATTTTGCACAGTGTTGTATAGAATATATATATTTTTTAATTTTTTTTATTTAACTGAACAGACAGCTGTGCTGCTGAGGAGTTTGTTGCGCCACTTCTTCTCCTCAGCTAAAGCACTAGGAAGTGGTGAAGGGCGGGCGTTTTGGGGGACTGTCTTATGTAATTTTGACGTTCGAAAAGTGCTGATTCTCAGCCTAGTTTGAATAAATGACTTTTGATTTTGATTTTGATTTTTGATTATGTTCGCCAGAAAAAATTGGCTTTCAAGCTGGTAAAACCACAACGCCGGTTTCTCCGGGTAAAATGGGGGTACTCGTATACCAACTCGCTGGATATCATGCGATGTGCTAGGTGGCACGTTGCCGCCGCCATTCTGTGTGTCTTTCGGCTCGCTCATGATTCGTGTTCGTCGGGGTCACCACTGAAGCGGTAATGGGTTGCAGTATAATAAGCAAACACAACAGCTTACAGAAACGAAGAAGTATATTGTCCAAAAAGTTTGTAGGATTAACAAAATAAAGATAGTACGAAAGAAGGCGAAATTTAGAGCAGAGAAAGAAAACGATAGGCACAGTTAATAGCTATTAGCACTAGGTACAAGTCTTAAAAGCGCTGGATGAAGCAAGCGTATAGGTACTAGGTATTGTCTAATAGCTAACCGGCGGCGAGTGCGAGCGGCGTGCGCTAGCGATCAGTAAGGAGTCTCGACTGCGGCGTGCGCCGCGAGAGTGAGAGGTAGGTAGACAAGCGCGGGCGCTCGCTCAGGCGACCGGTCCGCATTCCACAGAACCACATACAAAATATCTAATAACAAAAGTATCTGTTTGTGCGGTTGTCCTAATTTATAATTTGTACTGCTTAGGTATTTAGTTAAATATGTTAGATTTAAGTGCGTATAGAATAACTACTTATACAATGTGTAAATTTAGTGTAAATACTATTTTTTTTTGTTTGTTTATATAATACCTACTTAATTTACTAAAACCTTTTAACATAAATAAAATAATTATTATAATATGGAGGCTACGCTACAAGTTCATGAATCTGCTTTTCATACGATTTAAGTAAAACTGTGCCTATGTATAGGCATAGAAATAGGAAGTTACAAGAACAAATAGACTTTGGATAGTAAGTTTTCCTGGAGCTGGACAAAGGCTGAATTGTATCTCTTGTACTGTGTCTAACTGTAGATTAGTTTGAGACTAACTCCGCCTCATAGCCCGGTGGCTAACCCTGAGTTGGAGTTTAACTTTATCAAAGAGCACTGTAGATGGGAATACTGAATATCATAAATTAGTCTTATTATCAACATAACTATTTCATATTTGCGAGCCATCAAAGTGTAATCAGATTTTAGAGAACGATAAATTTTGTTAATTTCAAAGAAATATAATACGCTTAATAAGTGAAATATTTGCATATGAAATACGAGTCCAACGCCTAAAGATATTGCTAAGGAAGCGGCTTAACACAACGCGTTGGCTATCTGCTACGGCGTAGGCTATCTGTTACGGCGTAGGCTATCTGCTACAGCGTAGACTATCTGCTACGGCGTAGGCCATCTGTTTCGGCGTAGGCTATCTGCTACGGCGTAGGCTATCTGTTACAGTGTAGGCTATCTGCTACGGATTAGCAGGACACTTGCGCGAAAGACGCTTCTGCGAAACCACTTGCGCGAAAAGACATTTCCGCGAATAGACTTTTGCGCGAACGGAATTTTGCGCTAAGAGACACTTGCGCGAATAACACTTGCGCAAAAAAACATATTCGCGATTACACTTTTCGCGAATGCGCGCGTGGACATTTGCGCGAAAGACTTTTGCGCGCAAGTCACTTGAGCGAAATACGCTTGCGCGAAAGGACAGTAACGCGAAAGGACAGTTGCGCAAAAGAACAGTTGCGTGAAAAGACAGTTGCGCGAAATGACAGTTGCGCGAAAAGACAGTTGCGCGAAATGACAGTTGCGCAAAAGAGCAGTTGCGCGAAAGAACAGTTGCGTGAAAGAACAGTTGCGCGAAAGAACAGTTGTGCGAAAGGATATTGCGCGAAAGGACAGTTGCGCGAAAGGACAGTTGCGCGAAAAATTTGCGGAAATGAGATTTCTCCATAATATCACGCCTGTATTCTGTCAAAGGGTAGCACAGGGTGTACAGTACATTTTTTAAAATTTATTTTCTTATTTATTTACACAGAAAAATACAAAGAGATACGACATAATGTAACATTTGAGTGCCTACTTATTTGTTATATTTTTTCTAATTATTTTATTATGTTTCTTTTTATTGTATTTTAATTCTTTTTCGACATGGTTGTCATTCAGATTCAGGTGTATTTATTTGCCAACAATGCAGGTATAAGTATAAGATGGTACATCGTTAAGTGTTTCAGTGACCTTAAGGCATGCAAAGTCATAAAAACTAAGAAAATACAACTTTCATATATTTTAACAATTAACATGTCATTCTGATATAATATAAACTCTCGTATATGTCATTTATAATATAATATTTTTATTGTTATATATTTTTATCATTTAAAAAGTCTTTTATACAATAGCAACACTTTTCTAGTATTAATGCCGCCAGGTTAGATTTAAATATTCGTATGTAGAGAGTTCTTTAAAATTGTGCGGAAATTTAGCTATCCGAAACTGTCAAAATTTCCCAATCAACCTTGAACCTAATTCTTTAGCGATAAAGTTGAAAATCTTTTAAAGAAATTTGACAGATTGTAGTAGCTTGATGTGCTGGCGTGTGTACATTGTAGGCGCCATTGACATAATATTTTTTTCTAAGTAGTGCTGTTTTGTAATTATCTGTATGTAATAAAGTTTTATATTAATTAGTTTTGACAAAAATTATGTATTTAAATTAGTTTTAACAAAAATTGCAACTTCCAAAATATATATCGACGGGAAGGTCTGTAGTTTCAGTGATTTAAACACAGGCTCACAGCTGTCTGTAGTTTTCAGATTCGACTATTTTTATGGTTTTTGGGTCGATGATAACGATAATGGGGTCAAAATCAAAATTCAAGATGGCCGCTGCGAAAATTTTAAAATTTTTCGTGATGGGTGTCATTTTTATGGTTTTCGAGGACGCTAAAGCCGATAGTGACGTCAAAATGAAAACCCAAGATGGTGGTGTCGTTTCCATGGTATTCGAGGCGCTGAATTTTGATTTCGACCACATGATCGGTATCAGCGACCAAAGAACACTGATAAACAATTAATAATAATTAATTAATAATAATAACCTGGGACATTATTCACACACGGTCATCTGATCCCAAACTAAGCAGAGCTTGTACTATGGAAATCAGATAACTGATACTACTTTTTTTTTGTAAATACATACTTATATAGATAATTACAATATACACAGTCTGGCCATAAATATAGTCACAATTAAAAATAAGAAAGATATTACATTTGAATTTGGAATCTGTCATTTTTATACGATTGTTCATTGAGTTTTCTAATTTTGGCGCCAATACATTGTACAATATTTTGCGATATTAAAATGGAGTGGGGTGATAAAGAAAACCGAATCGCTGTGATTGCATTACACAAAGTTGGTATGGAGCCAAATGCAATTTTTAAAACTCTCCATACGCTTGGTATTAGTCAAATGTTTGTGTACCGGGCTATTAATAGGTACAATGAGACCTCCTCTGTTTGTGACAGAAAAAGATCTGGCCGTCCACGTAGTGTTCGTACGAAAAAGGTGGTCAAAGCAGTAAGGGAAAGAATTCGAAGAAATCCTGTCCGAAAGCAAAAGATTTTATCTCGGCAGATGAAGCTATCACCCAGAACCATGTCGCATATTTTAAAAGATGACTAAGAACTTGCAGCCTATAAGAGACGCACTGGTTATTTTTTAACGGATAATTTAAAAAAGAATAGGGTGGTAAAATCGAAACAACTACTGAAGCGGTACGCAAAGGGAGGTCACAGAAATATTTTGTTTACGGATGAGAAAATCTTTACAATTGAGCAACATTTTAACAAACAAAATGACCGTATTTATGCTCAAAGCTCTAAGGAAGCTTCCCAATTAGTCGACAGAGTGCAACGTGGGCATTATACGACTTCAGTGATGGTTTGGTGGGGTGTTAGCTATGAAGGAGTGACTGAGCCATATTTTTGTGAAAAAGGTATCGAAACATCGGCACAAGTGTATCAAGATACAATTCTTGAGAAGGTAGTTAAGCCGCTTAAGAACACCATGTTCAATAACCAAGTATGCTCCTTCCAACAAGACTCGGCGCCGGGTCATAAAGCTCGATCCACGCAGTCTTGGTTGGAAGTGAACGTTTCGGACTTCATCAGAGCTGAAGACTGGCCGTCGTCTAGTCCCGAATTTAGGTCGCTGGTTTATG